>JAIFZK010000023.1:7412500-7860000 GCA_027481765.1 Tenualosa thibaudeaui | reverse complement strand
CTCGCTGGCGAATGCTCCGCGGATGAAAACGATCACCATCCTTGATGCCTGTAACCTGGCCTAATTACGATCGGTTCGCTGGAGAGCAGAAGGATGAGTCTCTCTCTCTCCTTCATTGGCCCTTTTTTTTTCGGTGGAGGAACACAAGTGGAGAAACACATGTGGGTGTGTCCAGACATACGGCTTCGCTCAAACAATCAGGCCTTTTGACAGGCCGATGTCGTCAGTTCCTTTATTTCTCTAAGTGGCCTCCCGGTCGCGGCCGCAGCGTTTGATTCAATTAGACATTAAAAGGAGCAGCATGTCAGCTTGCCAGAAGAGAAGGATATCCAAACCATGTGAGAGAGAGTGTATGTATCTAAGGCTGTGTGTGTGTGTATGTGTGTGTGTGTGTCTGTGTGTGTGTGTGTGTGCAAGGGTGTGTTTTTGTGCACGTCTGTGTGTGTGCGCGCAGGTGTATGTGTCTCCCTTTGCCTGTGTGTTTGCGTCCCTGTCTGTGCCTCTGTATGTGTGTGTGATTATGGAACTGAGGTATACAATATAGGTGTTATGTGTGTGTGTGTATGCACATGTGTCCTAGATATGTGTATGCTTCCACATGTTTTAGTGGAAATATATAGGGCATCTATGTGTGTGTGTGTGTGTGAGTGTGTAAGTACATGTGTGAGGGTGTGCCCACATGCGAGTGTGTCTGGCATCATGGTGAGAAGACTGGCTGAGGGGGAGAAAAGGAGAGAGAGAGAGACGTGTTTTATCTATGTTAGATAGTTTAGCTGTTCTGGTGGTGACTGTTCCTGACTTTTGTCTCTCTGTTGTTGACATGCCATGTGATAAGACCTCTATGGTCATGTCGTTAACAACCCCCACAGTTCTACCTTATCATGTAACCTACACACACACACACACACACACACACACACACACACACACAGAATCAGGCTCACTCACAAAGGCATTCTTATACACGTGCAAACACACATAGATATACAAACGCAAACACAAGACCATGCCACACACACATCCACGCCACTTCACTTTGGGACACATAGATACGCACACACACATACACACACAAACAACACACACACACACACACACACACACCAAAACCCAGGTACACATTGTGCCTTTTTAAACAGAGGGTTGTGGGCTTATACCAGTACCAAAACTATGTGCCAAGTTTCCACTCGTCCAGGAAAAAAAAAACGTCTCTGATGAGCAGACAGGCCTGGTATTGCCCTGCTGTGTGATTCAGGTTCTCCAGCAGACCAACCTATCATCCATCCCCAGCCTTTACCAATCAACACCAAACCAAAGCACTTGCCAAGGCCTCAGCACACAACACAGCACACCACACCAATCTACTGTTCCTGCCAACGCTAAAGCGGTCCACACCCCACCAGCTGTGACCACCCACACCAAACGGCTGCCTCTGCCCATGAGAATCAGTCTCCAAGTTGCCAGTTATGCCAACCCACACCAATCTATATAAACTCTGGCATTACAAAAGCACATTACCAATCCCAAGCTTCTAATTATCCACTTACTCGATCTAGTGGAGATAAACACCATATGCTTGAGATCTGTACTAAAGAGGGTTGGCATAGCAATGCCACCAACACATGTGTTGAAGCTGACCCTCTTCCTCTTTCTCTCGCTCTCTCTCTCTCTCTCTCTTAAATCTCCATAATCATTAACTTTGCATGTGATTTCATTTCACCATGCAGATATCATAAAAACTCTTCACTGCCTTCATTGACAGTCACGGAATAAACAGGAGGTAAACACTGCTTTGCCAAAAATATTTTACTAATATTGCTGCACTTTTGTAGCTGAACTTGAAATGCAGTACACTTAAGTTACATTTGTCACAGTGCCAAACACACATAACATTATATGTGAAGTTGTTTGCATGCTGGCATAAAATGTTTTTTTTTGGTAAAATAGGGAGGCTACAGTTGCACATATAGAAGTACACACACACACACACACATACATACACACACGCACACAATGCCTTGCAATAAGATGCTTGCATGCTAGCATAAATTGTTTAAGTATGATAGATCTCTCTCCCTGTCTCTTGTGCTCGAGGCTCTGGTGTGAGTGTGCATAAATCAGAGGGGGCTGTCTGGAGGCTGCAAGTTGACGGATTAGCAGGAGACAGAGGAGCCGCCCAGATGGATTTGGGTAGGCGTTCCGACACGCCACATGGCAGAGTAGAGCGAACACAAAGTAACCAGGTTCTGGAATTCTGTGAATCTTTATGGAAGGCTCAAAGATAGCCGCAGAGCGCCGAGGTCAGGCGGGAAGAAGCAGAGCAAAGCAGCTGTGCTGTCGGCCTTAAGAATGGGACAGGAACTGAACAAAAAACTGGACAGACCCAAAGGGTGTTAAAGTGTGTGTGTGTGTGTGTGTGTGTGTGTATGCATGTGTATGTGTGTATGTATGTGTATGTGTGTGTGCGTGTGTGTGTGTGTGTGCGTGTGTGTGTGTGTGTGTGCATGTGCATGTGTCAATGTGTGTCAGTTTTTTTCAGTTCCTTTGAGAGACTGAAAAAAAAACTATCTTGCAAAAATCCATCTATCTTGCATTAAATAAATTTGTGTGCATGTCATTGTAAATGTTTGGATAGGTGCTGGTATGACGCCTCAGGAGTTTAATTTGTCTGTGTGTGTGTGTGTGTGTGTGTGTGTGTGTGTGTGTGTGTGTGTGTAGACTCACTACCCCGCCAACACACACACATACACACACACACACACACAGCAGCAGCTTTGATGCTTTTTGTGGAACAAAGGCCAGTCCAAACAGACTCCCCAGCATGGTACCCATCCACTCTGTCAGCAATGGCTGGGCCCCGGCCAGACCCACGACACGAGTCAGACGTCTGCGGCCAGGCGGGGGCCCCCGGGGGCCCCTGCCGTGCTGGGACCAGGGGTTGGGAGTTGAGGCCCAGGGACAGGGGTTGGGGTTGGGGTTGGTGAGGGTTCTGCTTCCCGTAACTGGGAGTTTGTGTCATTGCTTGAGGCTTGGAAGAGACTGAGCAGGTCCACAGGTATGTTCTTATAAACATACAGACAGTGAGACAGACATGCCCTTGGGGAGAGATGTGTGTCATGTGTGCACATATACACACACATGTGTACACACACACACACACACACACACACACACACACACACACACACACACACACACACACACATACACATTTGTATATGCACATACATAGAGACATACCGATACAGAATTGCTGAATACCACAAATGCAGAATGTGTGTGTGTGGCATAAAGGATTTTCCCCTCCGATTCAAATTCTCTAGACCTGTGCGTCACGCTATAGTGTAGTGTCTCCCAGGTGCAATTTGTGTGTGTGTGTGTGTGTGTCTGCCTGTTTCACATACACGTCTGGCTAACCTCCGCAAGATTGTGCATAGTCATAAATCTTGTGTGTGTGGTGCGGTGTGGTGAGCCATGATGACTAATCTTCAACAAGGCCAGCTATAAATTTCATCAAAGGAATCAGTGTACAAAAGACAATTAATATTAGCAGGACATTAGTAATAGGATACATCATTAAATTAAAGTACTGTTTCTGTGCTTTGTGATTGGGCCACATGTTCTAATTAAATAAACAATTCATTCAGCTCACATTGAGTACAGTACTCTATGACATGTAATTACTGATCAAAGCTAGTTAATGACTGGAAAGCATTTACTGTAACTGTAAACCTGCATGTGCACACACACTCTCTCTCTCTCTCACACACACACACACACACACACACACTGCATCACATACTTTCCAGTCACAAAATTATAATGGCCCAAAAATGTCAATGCACCATAAGCACCCCCCTACACACAGACACACACAGCTTAAGGCACAACTAAATGACAGTGTGAGCACCCAGTGGGTTAGAGTGTAATAAATTAACATTGAGGCCCTAAGCCGATGAGCCTGCTGAAGCCTGATCTAATGAGAGGGCGTCAGTGTGTGTGTGTGTGTGTGCATGTGTGTGTGTGTACTATATGTGTGTGTGTGTGTGTGTGTGTGTGTGTGTGTGTGTGCATGCATGCGTGTGTGCGTGTGTGTGTGTGTGTGAGAACTCAGATGTGGAGACTGAGGGCAGGATTAATCGTGTGCAGAATCATGCACCATGGCAAATAAACTCAGCATCCAGTTCTCATCACTCTGTGTGTCTGTATCTCTAAAGTTGTTTTCAATTGACTTTTTTCTGTTTCCATTTTTCTGTTTTTTCTTCATTTTTTCTGTTCTTTTCTATTCAGTTCTTCATAATGTATACTCACATGCACTCATTGCACACACACATACACACACACACACACACACACACACACACACACACACACACACTTTTTTACAGTTTCCCAGGTCAGTAATGACTTCTAATGAGGGCTGGTTATTAGGTCGCTCCAGTAGCTGACTTCATGCTATAAAAAACGTCTTTGATTTCTTCTCACGAGAGTCAAACAACAGGACCCAAAGCCACACAAGCATGCCACTTATGCGGTCTGAATCAGCTTAACCAGAAGAATCCACTTGTTGACAGTCTCTAGTGTAGTGACGGCAGAGAACCTCAACCGCGTATGCATCATGGCAGCTTCCGTGCTAATGAGTGAGAGAGAGACTCCAGGAGAAAGGAAAGCTCTGAGCTAATAGGCAGTGTCATGATGAGTCTACTGCTCAGGGTGCTCTAAATCTTTTTTTTATTATCGAGTAGAAAAATATGAAAGACGTCAAGACGAACAACTTTGTAGGTGAGCTCATAAAATCAAATTTGGACAAAATTTTGCAGATATGAAATTGACAATAAATAAATAAATACATACATACATACATAAATAAAACAGGCGCTTTTAGGTTTTGCATATAATTCTTCTAACACACTGTTTTCTAAGAGGTAATGATGTATAAGGCTATGCTTTGATAAAATCTGCTTCTTCGCTCCTTATGGTAGTGCTGATGTTTGTTCAGTGAGGTGAGTTGCCATTGAGCAAAGGCTGAGGTCAGACGGACTAATCCGCTTGGGTGACCCGAGCGGCACCAAAGCTGGATGGACTTCAGTCAGATCTTAGCTTCGGTCAACAGTTATTCTAATGCTAATCTTAGCTCTTGACCCAGTACATGCTGTAAGCCTTAATGCATACTAGTGTGCATTAGTATTTTAATGGAAGGAATGGCCAACTGTGTGCTACCGTAAATAATTGTTCAAAATGTAATGATTGTAATGTTTGAGACACGCACACACACACACACACACACACACACACACACATGCACCCACATACACAGACACATGCCCCCCCCCCCCCCCCCCACCACACACCCCCAACACACACACAAACACACTCCATCACTCTCACACTGAAAAAACACTATGGCTACAGGGTTAACAAGGTCACAGTGCTAAGAGGGTATTCCAGAGGGGAGGACAATGAAAAGCCTTCGGAATTGATGCTGAGACATACAGTCAACACTTTCTCAAAGGCCATTTGACTTTGGTGGTCCAGGTCTGCTCCAGGCATGTCAGAGTTGCAGTGATGTATTCCAGGGCCTTCGGTTCTGTGGCGACGGCTGGGAATAAAGTGCTTGGGGCCCCAGTACAATAGAAATGAAACTGTTCCCTGATGAGATCTGACACTGGATGTGGCAGACTGGTGTTGATCTGTCTCAAATCTGTCAGTAGCTGTTTGGAATAGCAAGTTAGCAGCCTAGCACAGTGCATGCTAGTGTAGGGGACTACATGGAAAAGTACATAGAAACTACTTGCAGTGCAGCTGTAAGCTCAGTACACAGAGTATTTATTCTAATTCTACTGTCAGCTATACCATTTTATTGACTGCATCCATCCACTGTTCATTATGCAAAGCCAAACCGATTTCTTTTCTCTTTAGTCTGATTGGTTCGCACACTGTGACTCATGGCTTGTCTCTGACTGTGTTTGGTTAGGTGGTTCTGTGAGGGGCGCGAGCTGCACCACTGTCCTGACATCCAGATCTGGCGTGATGGTGACCTGCACACGCTAGTGATTGCCGAGGCCTTCGAAGACGACACGGGACGTTACACTTGTGTGGCCTCCAACGCGCTCGGAGCTGACAACACCTCTGCAGAGGTCTACATTGAAGGTGAGGGTCAGCACGACTCCAAATGACTGTGATTGTGATTTGGACTATCAGCCTCTCAATCAATGTTACAAAGCTGACCCTAAGCAATTGCTCAAGTTTTCTATTGATAGTCAAGTAAATTGTAATAGTAGCAAATTGAGTTGTATTTTAGTGATTTGTTTTGAGCTGCATTTTCAGTGAATTGTATTGCTTTGTGATAATTTCATATAAGTACAGTATATTTAAACTTATATTTAAATATATATTTTTATTTATATTTAATTTACTTTACTGTTCAAGTTGCTTATCTGCCTCCCCTTCTCTTTTCTCCCCATTCTTTGTACATTTCTTTGTTCTCTGTCTGTGTTTTCTGCCTCTTTTTCTCTGGCTTTCTTTCCCACTGCGTTCATGAGCCCTCCTCCCTCTTTCTTACCTCTCACCTCTTGCTCTTTGTCTCCTTTCCTTACTTCTTCCCCTCTCTCCCATTCTCTTTTTCCTCATCTCCCTTCCTCTCTCTCTCTCTCTCTCTCTCTCTCTCTCTCTCTCTCTGTCCTCCCCTCTCTGTTTCCCTCTGTCTTTAGGAGCTTCATCCTCAGACTCTGAGGGGGAGGGCTCTGTGTCCAAGTCCAAGCAGGGAGCCATGCCGCAGTAAGTCTCACCCCCAGCGGGCCCCTGGTCCTCCTCACCTATGCGACCTTTCACCCCTCACACACAGGTCACAGCACGCCCCAAGGCAGTGCAATCACGGCTAAACCCACCTGGCCCAGAGAGGCCACAGTGGGCAGCAGCAGGGGCCATTAATGTAATGAGACATGCCCAGGGGTTAATGTAGGCCTCTATTAACAGCACTCCTTCACTTGTTCACTTTCTTTTTAACTTCACCTCCCTCCCTCTCCATCTCCCCCAGCCCGCTTCACTTTCTCTCTCTCCAACCCTCTTTCACTCACTCTCTCTCTCTTAATCTGTCTCTCTCTTTTGTTTTTTCTTGGTATTCCTTTTACTCTCTCCTATTTTTTTTAATTCATTTTAATTTTATTGTATTTTTTCTTTCTCTTCTTCATTCTCTACCTGTATCTCTTTTTTCTCCATCACTCCCCCCCCCCCCCCCCTACTCTTTTCCCGACATACACCCCTTCCTTTCACCTTTTTCTGGCCTTCCCACTATTTACATTCAAACATAAATACGGAAAAGTTTCTCTGCAGTGACATCATGTGGAACACCAGGGAGGGCATTCCAATCGTCCCTGACTCATTTACAAGGTGAAAACTGCCTTGCTGTTCACTCCGGCGAGGTTGTGTGTGTGTGTGTTTTGCCCACTCTGCTTTTCCCAGGGCCAGAACTCTGTGTACCAAATACATATGCGTCATGAATTCTTAGCGTGCCTCACTAGCGGTATGGCAAAGTTTTAGTAGCCTACCCCAAAGACTGGTAGACTACAAAAATTGAATGGGGAATGGAGATGGAAACAATTAGTGTGTGTGTGTGTGTGTGTGTGTGTTGGTAAGACAGAGGAAGAGTGATAGTGGGAGTCATAGTGTAACATGCTGGTTGTGATGGACAGGAAAGGAGAGATTTATTCAGTAAATATACTGTATTGTGAAATGGAAAATGATGCAAGACTTCGTGACGTGACTGCCTTACGACATTTGTTGTTGTTGAGTGCTGTTGATTACTATGTTGAAGCAGCAGAGTGCTTGTCTGTAAAGAGCGACTAGTCTGCAGTGACTAAGAAATGTGTGTCTGTGTCTGTGTCTCAGGGTTCAGAAGAAAACAACCTCTGTTTCCCTGACGATTCGTTCTCCATCGCCCAAAAGTCCAGAGGCTGTGCCTCATCGTTCTACGTTAGTCCAGCCTCTGTCCATTGCACCACAACGAGTAAGACACACACACACACACACACACACACACACACACGCTGACTCTCACTTTCGTATGAAGACAGACCCACATACAAGATAGGATATCCACACAGACAAACTGACAGTCATACACATGCACAACATGTATACACACACAGAAACACTCTCTGTCACTCACACACATGCATGTGCACACACACACACACACACAGACACACATACACACACACACACACACATACACACACACACACACACACACACAGTAATGCCTGGAAAGAGCATTATGAATGACACCAGCAGATGCCAATACAGTTTAAGAAACTGGACCCCGTTTTCTGGCAGACGTGTTCTTTGCTATTTTATCACCACATAACTGTGTTTTAAGAGAGAAATATTTCAGAGCCAAATCTCTCTATCCCTCTCTTTCTTTCTCTTTCTGTGTATACTATAGGTTCAGAGCCCAGTCTCCTCTCTATATGGAGCTGACGTCCTTCTTGCAGGACCTCCTGTCTTTACCAAGGTAAGCTAACTAAAAGTATGTATTTGAATAGGTTAGAGTGCGTATAGGTTTGTGTGTGTGTGTGTGCACGTGTGTGTGTCTCTGCTTATGTTTTTTGCATGTCTGGGATGTCCGTGTGTTTGAGAGTGTCTCTGAGTTTTCTCTGTGCATATGTCTCTCTCTCTTTCTCGCTCTGTGAAATTGTGTGTGTGTGTAATCGAGTCTGCGTAATGATGTGTGTGGGCAATAGTGTGTGTCTCCTATCCCACCCTTGGCATCCATCATGTGACTCTTTACTCCCAACAAGCTGAGGCAAAACTTCAAACAACCCTGCCAGATCTCCTCTCCCTCTCTTACTCGCTCACACTCTGTAATCTTATTGTCTTTCCCCCATTTTCCCTCTATCCCTCTCTCTCTCTTACTGTCTTATCTCACCCTTTCTCTCTATCTCTCTAACCTTCCAGTCATTTCTCATTTCTCCAACTATCCTTTGTTCTCCTCTTTCTTTTTCACTCTCTTTCCTTCTTTCTCCAGTCATTTCTCTCTTCCTCTCGCTCTCCATCACTCATTCCCGATCCTCCGGTTGTTGTGTGATTCAGATCTGCACTGTCTTGAATCAGACCCAGCCAAAGCCACAGGGGTCAGGCCTGTTCCACTTCCATCACAGCAGCCCCTAAATCATTTTAAAAGGGCTTTTGTTTTTCTTCACCTCTCTTTTTCCCCCTTTCTTGCTCTCTCTCTCTCTCTCTCTCTCTCTAATCCCTTTCTCCATTCTCTGAGGTTTAATCACTCTAATGAGAGGATGTACTCCTCTGGAGTAGCTGTCGGTGTGATGTCATCCCTGCTTTTAGCATACATGATCATGGCTCACGCATGGCGTTTACACACACAGACATAGACACAGACACAGACAAAGACACAGACAGACACACACTCACACACACACACACACACATACATACATGCTAAAACAGACGTACATTTACTGAGATATGCACAGTGCACACAGACACAGATACACACACATACACTCAGATGCACGTGATCTCACAAAGTGGCCCCTGTTGAAATGATGTAATGATTTTTTTTCACTTGCAGTGTTTAGGTGGCTTGAAAACACAAAGCCATGCTGATAGACCGGTGTTCTTTGGATGGTGTCATATACGTACAACACATGACCCCACGCCTCCAAATCCTTACTCACACATAGAAAAAAAAACACACCTACATGCCATGTACGTGCAGTCACACTTATCCAGACACACTTCAGAAGCTTAGGATAAGCTGAGGTCACCGTTATTTTTTACGGGGTTCTCCTTACAGTAGTCTTGTGTTGGTTGGGCCTTAATGTGAACATTGGCAGATGTTTGCAAAATAATGAATGTAAATATGAAGTCTATGTATCCCATAAAAATATACCCTTATGATCCTGAATTGATGTGAACACAATGGTGGACTGCAATCTGTTTCTGAGACACACACACACACACACACACACCACACACACATGCATGCATACAGTACAGCCCATGTCACCATTGTGCCAGGTCAGCACACACACACACACACACATATACACACCACACACACACGACACACACGCATACAGTATAGCCCATCTCACAATAACACACACGTGCATACAGTACAGCCCATCCCACCATCACGCCAGATCAGCAAACACACGTACACGCGCACACACACACACACACACACACACACACACACACACACACACACACACACAAACACAGCACAGCATCTATCTAACATCACACCAGATTAGCCAACATTCATGTGACTGATGGCATCCATTTGGGCGTTTCTGAATATAACCGTGAATATAAATGTTTTTTGATCAATGAATGATGTCAGAACTTTGAATATGCTGTTTATGCCTTGATACGAACACTAAAGTGGGGTGTGATCTGTTTGAATGTTACTGTGAACATAGAACACCTGAAGTTGACCATCATATGCCCCCTCCCTTTTTCCTTCTCTCTTCTTCCTCTCCCATTCCCACTTTCCCTCTCTCCTTTTTCTCCTCCTTCTCTCTTTCTATCTCCTGTAGGTGTTGCAGGATGCCCAGGCATCCGAGGGGCAGGTGGTGGTGCTGGAGTGTCGTGTCCGGGGAAGTCCTCCCCTAAAGGTGCAGTGGTACAGGCAGGGAGAGGAGATCCAGGATTCACCTGACTTCCGCATCCTGCAGAAAAGTGAGTCTCCCTTTCTGCTCCAGAGGACAGAGCAGTAACAACAAAACCAATGCCTGAATATTCTATTTTGTTTCCTGCCATATGAACTTAATGAGAAAGGTCCGTGGAATGTTAAAACGGAAACCCTGTGGGAACAGCTATGTTAGAGATAACGGCCTTCGAGGTGTTATATATATTATATAGGGGAATAATGGACGAAGTGTGGGCGAAGAACGGCTCGTCTTCGGCGTCATGCCATTTGCCTATGACAAGTTCATTATTCCCCTATATGAGGACACCTTGAATGCCGTTATCCCACTTATCACCTGGTTAGCATGTTTACTTTTATATTGATTTAATTATTTTCTTAAGCAGTGATCAACAAAAAATGGCTAGTTTGTAGCTTTGGTGGTCCAGTGCTTCAGGAGAAAGTAGATCCTCAAGGCTAATCTAGTTTATTTGGGTGTTATAGTTACCATTATAAAGAGCATTGATATGGAATGGTGATTAAACTTTTTTACCAAATCAACATCCTAGGTGTCCCGTTATCGGGGAATAACGGACACCCTGCCAGCTAATCAGAAAGCAGTACTTAATTTCTCCAGGTGATAAGACACTAATAATCAAACTCTCTTGAAACAGGCTATAGCTCTTAAGAGATCTACATGAGTACATAATGATGAGTAATTTTGTTATATGTCTGTATTAGGGTGAGAGTTAAATTTAATGGTTTTACTTAGAGCCACACACTGTGTATAGTTTGTTTTAGAGACATGTAGTGAGCGAGCCTTACAGTATCTTGATGTGATGGGCATGATGTCTGCCCAGCATTGAACAATGTCTACCTTTCTTCCAGACTCTTGTAAGTTTCAGTAATGAGCATTTATTAACTTTTCTCTGTGTCTGCCTGTCTGTCTGTCTTTTTATCTCACTCACTCTCTCTCTTTCTCTCTCTCTCTCTCTCTCGTTCTCTCTGGCATTCCTTTTCCATCTTGTGTGTGTGTTTGATTCCCAGAGCCTCGCTCGGCTGCTGAGCCTGGTAAGTTTTCCGCCCCTCATGTCCCAACATGTCTGCCTTGGTGATCTTAATGTCTCATTTCCTACCTACTAATCTTCAGTCACAGAGTTCCTCCTGTCTGTTACGCAACACACAAACTTGAAGCCAGTTAGTGTGCATGCGTGTGTCTTTTCTCCATTTACATTGAAGAAGAGGGAATCCCTCATGTACAAAACACATCATAAAAACAGTCTCTCTCTCTCTCTCTCTCTCTCTCTCTCTCTCTCTCCCTGTCTCTCCTTCTCTCTCTTGCTCTGCTGAGTTTGACAGTGAGAAGGTGGTGTCTGATTCATACAAAAGAGTATCTGTATAATATTGGTGTTCATGTGTGTGTGTGCACCGATGCACATGAATGAGTCTGTGAACACATCCTCCTGTCATATTCCATCAGGCGTGTTGGAAGTCCCACCTCCCCATTCCTCTTAATCATGAGTCAGCGTGTCGGTACACTGACTATTATCTGCCTAGTCATCCCCTGGCCAATCTTATTACCAGAAAGGACTACACCTGTCTGGCTTCTCCTTGTTCCCACTTGTGTTGGTTGGGCCTTAATGTGAACATTGGCAGATGTTTGCAAAATAATGAATGTAAATATGAAGTCTATGTATCCCATAAAAATATACCCTTATGATCCTGAATTGATGTGAACACAATGGTGGACTGCAATCTGTTTCTGAGACACACACACACACACACACACACCACACACACATGCATGCATACAGTACAGCCCATGTCACCATTGTGCCAGGTCAGCACACACACACACACACACATATACACACCACACACACACGACACACACGCATACAGTATAGCCCATCTCACAATAACACACACGTGCATACAGTACAGCCCATCCCACCATCACGCCAGATCAGCAAACACACTCACACGCTCACACACACACACACACACACACACACACACACACACACACACACACACAAACACAGCACAGCATCTATCTAACATCACACCAGATTAGCCAACATTCATGTGACTGATGGCATCCATTTGGGCGTTTCTGAATATAACCGTGAATATAAATGTTTTTTGATCAATGAATGATGTCAGAACTTTGAATATGCTGTTTATGCCTTGATACGAACACTAAAGTGGGGTGTGATCTGTTTGAATGTTACTGTGAACATAGAACATTTACATTGAAGAAGAGGGAATCCCTCATGTACAAAACACATCATAAAAACAGTCTCTCTCTCTCTCTCTCTCTCTCTCTCTCTCTCTCTCCCTGTCTCTCCTTCTCTCTCTTGCTCTGCTGAGTTTGACAGTGAGAAGGTGGTGTCTGATTCATACAAAAGAGTATCTGTATAATATTGGTGTTCATGTGTGTGTGTGCACCGATGCACATGAATGAGTCTGTGAACACATCCTCCTGTCATATTCCATCAGGCGTGTTGGAAGTCCCACCTCCCCATTCCTCTTAATCATGAGTCAGCGTGTCGGTACACTGACTATTATCTGCCTAGTCATCCCCTGGCCAATCTTATTACCAGAAAGGACTACACCTGTCTGGCTTCTCCTTGTTCCCACTTGAGCAGACACAATCACACACACACACATACACACACACACACACACACACTTCTCACATCTGTTGGCTCTGGCACGGTCTGAACATCTAATGCTTTCGTCTCAGTGTTTGTTGTTGGATACATGACTGTTTTGTTGATGTTGGTTGTCAGTCCCAACACTCTATCGCCCTGAGTTAATGCTTCCGTCCTTGGTTTTGGCTGACATTTGTGTTCCATTTATTCCCGCCAATCAAATTACACACCTGACCTCTCCCAAAGCAACATGTTGATTGGCTGGAACAGTGCATGAATTTGACAAAAAAATAAAAATATAAAAGCTTAAAAAAATAAAAAGTATAAGCTGTATAATTCATCATTAATATTAATGTTGTTTTATTCACTACTGATGATTAATTGATTAGAATGTCATCTTTCTCTGTCATGTTGTAGAAGAGATCTGCACACTGGTGATTGCAGAGGCCTTTCCTGAGGACGGAGGCCTGTTCTGTTGCACTGCCAGCAACCAGTACGGCTCGATGAACAGCACAGCCCATCTCACCATCACGCCAGGTCAGTGTGCGGAGACACACACACACACCACTCACACGCATACACACACACAAACACACACACAAATGCATACAATATAGCCTATGTTACCATCACACCAGGTCAGTGTGTGGAGACACACACGCACATGCACACATACACACACCACAAGCACACACACATACAGTACAGCCTATCCCACCATCATGCCAGGTCAGCATACACACACACACACACAGCACAGCACAGCACAGCACAACACAGCCCATCTAACCATCACACAAGATCAGCCGACATTCATGTGACTGATGGCATCCATTTGGCTCTCTTTACCGCAGCCCTAGCAACACAAACACACAAACACACATACACACACACGTACACACAGCCAAAAGGTCCTCCAGTGTTGTACTCAACTCACTGCAGTTGACATACAAGTTGACAAACAAGGCACTTATCATCGCTCTGAGATAGGTCAGAGCACAAAGATCAGAAATAATGCAACACACTCAAGGCAGTATCAGTAGATTTATGGTTCACCACAGCTGATTTATGATTCAGCCACTCATAAATGAAGAACTGTGGTGGTTTCGTCATATAAGCAGGATGTCTGATGATATCAGGCATACGGACTCCAGGATGAAGGAGGAGAGAGGAGCAGGAAAAAACCTGATGGCTGGCTGTTTATTCCCCATGAGAGGCTGTTTATGCAATGCTCTATAAGAGGAAATTCAAAGCCCAGTATAAACAAGGATTACATGCGTTCGGACTGGCCTGCACACAAAATGACTGCAGCTGTTAGTGTGTGAGAGACAGGGCTATATAAATAGAGATGGGCCCGATGTGGTTTATCTCGGGAGGCCCTGGTGTGTGTGTGTGTGTGTGTATGTGTATGTATGTGACTCAGAATGGAATATTGTGGCAAGAGGCTGGACACGTGTACTCAGTGGTCATCATCCTTTTATCTTCTCACAGCGGTGGAGTCGCCAAGCAATGGGGTCGCCGGTGGTGATGACAGCGCATTCGAGGACAGCCAGCCATTTCCCCCGCCACCACCGCCCACCGAGATCAGCCTGCTGGAGGTGCCGCCCAAGACGCCACCCAGCGCTGAGGGTTTCCATGTCAACGAGCTGGAGATCTGGCCGAGCGTGAGTGCACCACTGCCACCTCCACCACCGACCCAGGTCCCCGTGGAGGTTGCTCAGAGGGTCAACGGAACCTTCCAGAATGGCCAGAGCTCCATGCTGCCTCCCAAGGAGGATGTTATGCCTGTGAAAGATAGTCCACCACCACCACCACCACCACCACCTGTCAAGGCCTCCACTATCCAGTCATCCCCTGCTCCAGCCAAGGAAGGCCCACCTGTCCCCATTAAACCCAAGCCAAAACTGTGAGTATCCAGAACACTTCACTCTCTCACTTCCAACTTTAAAGGCACACCGCATAATGTTTTAGGTACATGTACCAGCTTCATAGTCACTTTGATGATTAAATGGCTCATTAAGGGGTGAATGAAGGCTCTCCCAGCCGCCTCTAGCATAGATTTTGTGGTTGTTACACTTGCAGGATCTTAAACAGTGAGGCGGGGAAAACGAAACTGAATAAAACCGAAATCACATTTATTACTGGCTTGTCAGTCAAGGTAATCCTGTGAAAATGACCATTGCTGGTTCCTATTTATTGATTACACACAAATTCACATGGATTGGTGAGAATGTACAATGTTGTTAATATTTTTTCAAAAAGTTGGCTCTGTAGGGAATTTGACCACTAACATCCCAAAAGTGACATCAAGGATTCATCACAAATATTTCAAATAACCTAGAGGGTACAATACATAATGCACAAACATTCTTAAATCCCACTGAGATTATATTTCATATCACTAGCAGTCTCCAAGTAGTCTCTTTCATTTCCTAAAACCACAATGTCCTTTTCCTTCCATTTGCCTAAAGGTGTTGGCCAATCAATACATTCCTTTGAACGATAACCTCCTAGGTCAAGTAGCTTCACCTCATGCCAGACTATAAATCCTGCAGAGCCCTGCTGGCCAACCCAACACTTTACCTGAGTGAAAGGTTAGCTGGTAATTTCCTCCACCTGTGGTTGCTTACAGCAAAAAAAAAAAAGAGGAATGGGGAGGCGGGTAGAATAACAAAGAGTGGAGACTGATGAAGAGGGAAAGTCCCCTACAGAGAAAACAAAAGCATTCCATGCATTTATGATGGTAACACAGCAACTGCTTTGGGGTGGGGGGGTGGAGGGGTGGGTGTGGCTGGGTTGGGTGTGGATGGGATTGGGGGAGGGTGGTTGGGGCAGGATATAGATGGCCAGTGGAGATTGGCAAGCGTTGCGTCTGTAAACAGATCCTGCACAGCTTCTGTGCGCTCTCCACAGACAGGGACAACTTTCCATTGTGTGTGTGCTTGAATGTATTGCTCGGCTTATGCCCATGCCACACTACACCACCACACCACACCACACTAGGCCCAACCCAACCCAGCCCTGTCCATTAATCATCACACCAGTGCATTGCATCCATGCCTGCTATTCACATAAAAAGGTGTATCTCCAGTGCGTGTGTGTGTGTGTGTGTGTGTGTGTGTGTGTTTGTGTCTGTGTCTGTGTCTGTGTCTGTGTCTGTGTCTGTGATTGTGTCTGTGTGTGTGTGTGTGTGTGTGTGTGTGTGTGTGTGTGTGTTATGAGTTGTGCCTGGGTGAGGATGGCTTTCCTGGCACTGTCTGTTGTTGTCTGTGTATTGGAACTGTGTTTTGTGAACTCCTGTTTTCTGTCTTCAGGCCCCTGACAGACAACCCTTTCCCCCTTCCCCTTTACTCAACACCAACACACTATATGTAGACAAACAGCTCTTTACACAGCAGGTCTTGTGTCTCACTTTTACTCTACACAGTACATATGCTACACATTTTTATACATTCAAACTTTTACTTTAGTCACTGAATGTAGGCTCAACAGATCAAAACAAAAAAAGAAAAAAACACGTTTATGACCCTGAGAACCTTGCTCTACCGGGTCAGCTGCACATTTGATGAATTTGGAGGAGCACATGTGGCATGGTATAGTACGTAGCATATGGACACATATTTTATATATCAGAGAGAACTTATGTAGATAGCAGATAGCTGAAGCAGCACTTAAATAATCCACTTAACAGTGTTGCTTCACTCTGAACAGAGAAGGGGCTGTCATTTTTTACAGAGTTTGGGGTAGAACTTGGTTCTTTGGATTGATCCTTTAGGGTTGTGCTGTTTGCTTTTGTAAAGCTTGCATATGGATTAAAGTTGCTCTGAGGACTAGGTATTGCTTTGTATGTGTTTCCGTAGTGTTGTTGCACAGATTTGGCTTGTCCTGTGAGGTGTAATCAGATATATAGTTCCCCAATGGGACATTACACAAAACCAGGATTAACCAGGATGTTAGCAGCTGTCCTCTATTGTATGTGCTTGCATATAAACTTGGTGATTACCTCAAACACTCTTTTATTCTAATATGTACAGTATATTTGTTCCGCATGTGATATCCCTATTGCGTCTTTGTGCTCTATTTCCATATTTGAATGTGTTGCATGGTTGCGTTGAATGCTTGACCCCATCTGTGTAAGCACTGGTTTTTGTTCGGTGTGGGAGTTTGCCTTGAGCCTCTGTGGGTTTGAATTTTTAAAGAGAACCTTGACCTGTGACCTCTGTAATTCCAGATCGGATGATGTATCAGAAGACAAAGCAAAACAAAGGTAAAAAAAGACAGGGGGGCCTTATTTTGCGTGGATGAGGTGTGAGTGTGTGTGTGTGTGTATGTGTGTGCTTGTGGGGGTGGTGGTGGTGGTGGTGGTGGTGGGGGGGGGGGGGGGGGTTATGTGTATGTGGATGTGTGAGAGAGAGAGAGCACAGTTAATGGCACATTGTGTTCTCTCTGGCCGACATCCAGGATGAGTCTGGAATGGCACTTTGTTTTGGCATACACGTGCCGATGAGCAAACCCTTGCAAAGCGCGGCATCACCGTAAAAAGCTGCTTCCTCAACAGTTTTTTCCACAATAATCCCCATGCCGGGGACTGCCAAAAAAACAGAGGCCACCCCACTGTGCAGTGTGCTGGGGGTGTTGCGTTCCCCCCTCCCTTACCTAATTCTTCCTCTCTCCTTCTCTCCTTTACTCTCCTCTTCTGTTTTGCTCTTTCGTTCCCTCCATCCCGGTAATTACACAGTAAAAAGCAGGAGTTCTGTAATTACGCCTCGTCCGCTTCTCCCTGCTGAGCTTAGGGTTATTCCCTGACAGTGTCCTCCGGTGGCCTGGCCTGGACTGCCTGACTGCCTGCCTGCCTGCCTGCTTGCCTGAGTGCCCGCCTGTGTGCCAGCTACCCAGCTGCTCTGCGCAGGGCATGAACCCTCCATGCTCCTCTGTGCTCCTCCGACCTCCTCTGAGCTCCTTCTTGCTTCTCCCCACAGGGAGAATTAGGCCAAGAGGAGCTTTTACATTCCCCCAGTGTCCACTCTCAGTCTTGTGTTCACAACACCCAGCCTATTCACTAGACTACATAGCTCTGAATACAGTGAATAATTATCCCTACTGCAGTACATAGTGAGTAGACTCCATAGCTGTGGAGTGGATGATTGGAACACATAGTCAGTCTAACATTGTTTCCTCTGTGCTACTGGATACCGTTACACACACACACACACACCCCTCCAGCTCCAGTTCGTTCTCGATCGGTCTTTGTTCCCCCCGTGCAATGCCTAAGCTCTCAGCATTCAGCGCTGAGGTGAAGTCTCGGGTGTTGCACTTCGTCAGCCTGTGGCTCGTGAAAGGTGAGTCCATTGTGTGACTTTTACGAGCTCCCTCGGATTAATGGCTGTTTGCCTTGTAGTCTCGCCGGGGTTTCGCTCGCTGGGTTACAGCCGCACTACTCGCATTTAATCGAATCCACAATTAAGTTGTTTGTTAAATTGCCGTAAAAGTCACCGGAGACCACCGCGTGGAAAGTATGACCCCAACATCTCGCCATCTTGGCGGCTGTATCTGGTTTCCCTCCTAAACACAAAACAGGGTGATTAAAGAAAAGCAGAAGGAAAGAAAGGAAACTTGAAATTCCTTCCCCAAATAATAAAATCTACTGAACAACATATAGATTGCTGATTGCAATGACTGTGAAAGTGGTGACAGAGGTAAAAAGTGCAGTCTCAGTACTATGTTAGTATACTTGTAGTACAGTAGTGTAATTACTCTGTGAACAGGCGTACACAGACAGACTTACCCCTTTGAACTGAAGGCCATATGCTTTGTTTGACAACTAATAGTAGCTTTTCTGGCAGATTTCCAGCCTCCATAAAGTTTCACTGGGTTCACACTGAGCTTCAGGGCATGGCCTCAATAGAGCTGATCTGTCCAATGATAAAAGTATCAGATAAAGACAGGGAGACAATATAACTGAACAAAGGCATTGTGAGATTCCCCTGATGTACTGTACTAGGTGGTGTATTAATGCACTTTCCTTGTGCTTGCAAGGCAAGCCGGTGGGAAAAAAAAATGCCCTTCTCTCTCTCAGACGGACATTCCACAGTGACCATCGGTCGGCCATGTTGTCGAAACCACCACCCTGTTCTAGAAATGTTAAAAAAACAGGGCTCCCAGGCCAGTCTCTTCCCTCTCAGCCAAACACACACACACACACACACAGAGGAATATAGTTCTGATTAATGGACTTTTTTTCCTTGTCCATTAGATTAGGGTGATGTGATGCTATCGGCCCTCTGCACCTCAACGTCTTGTAACAATGCCCCGGCCGCAGGGAAACACGGGAAGTGCGTCGTGTGTGATTTGGCAGCCAGGGAGCACCGCAGGAGAACTACGCTGTGAAAACACACCACTCCTCCTACTTCCCCTACAAACACACACACACACACACACACACACACACACACACACACAAATACGCACATGCATACATGCTACTTGTGCATGCACACACACACACATACACACACACACACAACTCAAGCACACACACATACACACACAGGCACAAAAGCACACACCCCTTTCTCCGGCACCGAAGGAAAAGGGAGTCAGGCCATCTGTCTGGGTCTGCCGGCAGCTGGACCGGCCCGGTTCTGAGGGTGGAGGGGGGTTGTTGGGTTGGGGTATAATGCAAGGAAGTGCTTGTGGGAAGAGTCTTTGGTGGGGCGCTGTGTGTGACAGCCAGGGCTCGGCCCACGTGATGACAGCACAGGGGGACCTGCCTCGACCCATCAGCCCCGTCAGGAAACGGAGCAGCAGGCTGCAGCGTGTAGCACACAAGGGCGGTGGTGGTCTGATGTTTGACCCCTAAGGTTAATACAGGATGTTTCAGCTGGCAAGAACTAGTGTATATTAGTCAAATAGCTGTCCGCACAGTTATAGGTATTGTTAACTCTTGTAGCACTGTGTACTGTGTGTGTGGGTGTGTGTGAGTCTGTGTGAGTGTGTCTATTTACCTTTACAGAATGTGCGTTGAGGTTTCCAAAGTAGTTCAAATTGAATGTGTGAGAATGTGTGTGTTCACATATGTATGAGAATGAATGAGAAATGTGGAGATAGACAGACAGAGATACACACTTGTCACACTCTAGACATCATCATTCAGTCTAGTTTTCTGGAGGACAGTATAAGGTCAGTTTCAACTTCTCCCTTTCCTTCCTCTGTGTGTGTGTGTGTGTGTGTGTGTGCATGCGTGCATGTGTGTCAGTCAGTCTGTTTGTGTTATTGTGTGTGTGTGTGCACGCGTCTGTATCCATGAAAGTTGGCACCCTTCTTCTGATTTATAAGCCTTGTTCTGCGAAACCCACTTGAGTTTTACAGGGCCACATTTCACAGTGTGTGTTAGCATCTCACACAGGCCTGATAACACCTGGAAGAAGTAAAAGAAAGATGGGGGGGAAGAGAAGGAGAGTAACATGGATTAGAGAGAAAAAAGAGATCATCTGTACAAGGGAGTTGTGTGTTTGTAAGTGTCTGCAAATGTGGTGTGTGTGTGTGTGTGTGTGTGTGCGTGTGTGTGTGTGTGCGTGTGTGTGTGTGTGTGTATGTGCGTGTGTGTGTGTGTGTGTGCCTGCGTGTATGTGCGTGTGTGTGTGTGTGTGTGTTTGTATGATAGATGAGCTGGGACCTCTGGCCAGAGTCTGGTATCAGTTTACCTTCACTGATAAATGTGTGTGCTAGCCTAGTGTGACATTTCACAGGACCCGTTTGCATCGCAAACAGATTATAGCCTGTTTGTGCCAGTCAGAACCAAGAAGTTTTGTCTCTTTGTGTGTGTGTGTGTGAGTGTGTGTGTGTGTGATGGACACAGAGTGATTCTGCGTGTACATTCACTCTGAGCTGTGGTGTGACAGAGCTCAAAGCTAGGGGGACCTAGAGATGTATTTTTCTAGCTGAGCTCCCCTCCACCAAATACACACACTCACACACACACACACACACACACAAATATATACAGAGACACAAAGGGAAATTCCTTCCAAAAGCACCCTTTATTTGTCAATCTCTTAAGTGTATCTGACTGAACAGGGAGGAAAAGAAATGATGAGGTGTGCCTCCCCATCAAGGATGATGATTGCTAAGGCACAACATTTGATTGCTGGGTCCACTAATCCCATGTTTGGGTGGGTCAAACGTTTGTCACAAGCAGCAAAGGTAGCAATTACGCCTGTGAACATTCAATAATAATTTAATATTTTAATTGGCCTTTTTGAAAAGACTGACTGTCAATTGCTGACAGACTCAATGGGTTCTTCTCACACCACAGTCTTTTAGTAAATATTTTGTTTTGCTTTCTCTGTGTTTGTTCTGGAGCCTCTTCAGGCCTCCCTAGGGATAGAGATGGGAATTGGGGGTGGGGAGGATGACGGGTGTATGTGTGTGTAAGAAAAGCTTTTCTCTTCTCCCCCAAAGTCTCAGCATGCATTGCTGAAGAGCAAGTGCCAAGACAGCGCAAGAGCAGCGCCAGACGCCGGCTCTCAAATATTCACCCAGCCCAGCATTAACCCCCAAAGTACCATCAGCAGGCTCCAAATGAGCAACTGAGCTGAGTGTCTATAACAAAGCATCACCTGTCTAGCTAAAATGTGCCTCTACAAAGCTGTAAAAGGTGGTTCTGCACAGGGCCAGTGTCTTCAAAGAGTGATGATCTTAAATCTTTAAGACAGTCTAATGTTTTTTGTGTAAAAACCCCAAAACAAGTCTGTAAGCAAGACTTGGTTTAGGCTGGCATGGCTTCCCGAAGTGGGTTGGTATTAAGGTGGCATTTTCTTAAAACAAACAAAATGTTGGAGTAAAAAGATAAATCATTATGATTGAGAATTGCAATATCTTCAGGACTTTTTAAGAACTTTTTCAGCACTTGGCGAGTTGGTGTCAAGGGAGTTGCAAAGAAAGTTTTCCAAGCCTGAGCGCTATCGGCAGACACAAGCTACGATGACTCGTCACGCATTGGTCGCGGGGTGACTCACGGTTGCCTGCTTGTCGCCAACAATTGCATTCCTGGAAGAGCCTGTGAGTGAGGGCATTCTTTTATGCAAGGAAAAAAACACTTTCAGGGAAGTAGGCCAAGTCAGTGTCACTCACTGCCTCTTGCAAGAGAGAGGTCTGGCCTGACAGCTGTTCTCTTTCCGGAGGGTTCTACACACTCATACACCAATCACTTACTCACAAGGGAGACAGACAGAGAGAGAGAGAGACAAAGAGAGGGAGAGAGAGAGAGAGCAGCTGTTAGAATGCAATTCTTGAGCATGACATACAGTCGATACTTGGAGTGTATGATGCTAGAAATCCCTGGCCAAGTAGAAATGTGGTTCTGTGTTTTAGTATAAGGCACATTAGTGAATGTCAGGAGTAAAAACAGTGTTGTAGAAATTTATACTGGTAATGAAATTGAGTTGTAGAATTTTACTGACAGTGAAATTGGCTCTTTTAGTTACGTGAAGTGCTTTTGGTGAGTTACAGTGAAGATTTAAACCTGTATTTGAACAGTGAATTTTTTCCATATAGCTAGAAACTCAACATGTTATGTTACTATTTTTGGTTTATATTTACTTGGAGTGTTTTTGCTGAGCAAGAAATCTTCTGTTGTAAGGAAACCAATTCTGATCATAAAACAGCTGGGTGATGTCCTTCTAACAGTAATGCAGAGATCTCAGGCACTGGAACGTTCTGTGTCCTGGCAGGAAGCAAAAGGTGTCGGCCCTGTCAAGGCCACACTGCAGACAGGGAAAGGCAATTAGCTTCCCGAGGTCAGAGGTCATTGGTCAGTGCTGTGAGGACAAAATGCTGCCAGCAAATCACTGAGAGTGGGGTCAGGGCCTGTATGGAGTCTAAGAGGTCCTCAGTCACTGCAACACACACACACAAATAAAGACACAGGGACAAGACACACACACACACGCACACAAAACACACACACACACACACACACACACAAAACACACACATAAAGACACAGAGACTGAGAGAGAGCAACAACCCAAACAAAAATAAAGAACTAATTGAGTATGTAAATGTTGATTCACACAAAACATCACTGTAATGAAAAATGCAAATATTTACATTCACTCAGCAAGTATGTATTAACCCGTCCAAAACACACAGACCTTTGAAACACAAAGACAGCCTGTTTATGCAAGTCTGGCTATATGTGTGTATGTGTAAGTGTGTTGTTTATGTGTGTGTATGT
This sequence comes from Tenualosa thibaudeaui, assembly GCA_027481765.1. NCBI lineage: Eukaryota > Metazoa > Chordata > Actinopteri > Clupeiformes > Clupeidae > Tenualosa > Tenualosa thibaudeaui. The sequence goes on along the minus strand of JAIFZK010000023.1, from coordinate 7,836,455 downwards.
GTGTGTTTGAGTGTGTGTGTGCATCTGTATCACAGTGAATGTGTGTGTGTGTGTATGTGTTGTGTATATAAATGTGGGTCTCCTTGTGTGTATGCATTTGTGTGTATGTAATCATATTTAAGCATTTACATATGTGTGGAGGAAGTGATTCTGTTAAAGGCCCTTGTTGTGCATGTGGATGGGCCCTCTGTTCAGGCCCATGCCGGGGCACATAGTTCCAATTCCTGTTGGATTAAATGATGGCCGCTGTTGCGCGCCTCTCCGACCCTCTGCGGGGTGGTCGCCACGGGAACGGCAGACAACTGGAACAAACTATCAGCAGCCCTCCACCAAATTGCTTACGATCCTGTAAACCGTCACTGCTTTTCTGAACCAAGCCTTTCCAAACACCATAATCACTCTCGCACTCACTCACTCACTCACTCACTCACACACACACACACACACACTCACACACTTTCACAGAAATGCGCACTGCAGAGGCCCAAGATGCCTGTCTTTGTCCCAATTGCAAACATGTGCTGCCATCCTGTGTGCCCACTGTTTGTACTGATCGGTTAGGTGCCCTCACGCAAGCCCCACCCGTGTATGTTTGTGTGCGTGCGTGTGTGTGTGTGTGTGTGTGTGTATGTGCGTGTGTGTGTGTGTGAGTGTGTGTGTGTGTGTGTGTGTGTGTGTGTGTGAGTATGTGTGTGTGCGTGCGTGCATGCGTGTGTGTGTGTGTGTGTGTGTGTGTGTGTGAGCGTGTGTGTGTGTGTGTGTGAGTGTGAGTGTGTGTGTGTGTGAGTATGTGTGTGTGCGTGCGTGCATGCGTGTGTGTGTGTGTGTGAGTGTGTGTGTGTGTGTGTGTGTGTGTGTGTGAGTCTGACTCTGTGTGCACTCAGAATGGCCCAGCCTCAGAATGAGATGAAGTGACTTGAAGTGGATAGGAGTGCCCTGCAGAACAGAGGGACAGCAGATGAGTGTGTCTGTCTCCCAGAGCCCATCTGCTGTGGCTTTGCTTTGTTAATGAGATCCCCAGAAAGTCTCCGCACCGCCCACCCCCCAAGATGATCACATTTGCTGCCTCTGCATCTTGTCCTTGTGATGTGTAAAGAGAGAGGGCAGTTTGAAGGCGCAATTGAACCATAGTTGAGTTACATTGTGTTTGTGTTTGTGTGTGTGTGTGTGTGTGTGTGTGTGTGTGTGTGTGTGTGTGTGTGAGTGCCCACTTAAGGCAGTAGGACCATGGCAAGCTTGTGGCGGCTGCAGTGGCTCTATCCATCAGCCGTCTCCAGTTGCATATCTGGCCTGTGACTCAACCCCTCACGCCCGGCAGTGCGGCTGCCTTTATGAGCTGCAGCTTGTAAAGTCTCTAATGGTGTATTAACAATCACTTTCTTGTAGAGGCGTTTTTGTGTGTGGTGAGAGTTTTTTTGTTTTTTTTTTAGTTTGTTTTGTTTTGGTTTTTACTTTCTTTTTCTCACGATGCAGGACAGGTCGGGCGTGTCATAGAAAGTTGTCCATGCATGAATATTTATATAGGCAAACTGGGTTTCCAGGACTCACTTCAAGCTCAATGTGAGGTCTGTTTGAATTCTCAGAACACCAATACTTTACTTTAGGTTGTGCGTACAGCACACCTGTTTAGCTTAACGTGGGTGCACTGGGTGCATCCATATGGGTAAAGAATGGTTATGAATGAATGTAAATGGACTGCACTTATATAGCGCTTTTCTACTCCTACGAGTACTCAAAGCGCTTTACATTGTATGCCTCACATTCACCCATTCACACACATGCACTGGTGGCAGAGGCTGCCATGCAAGGTGCCAACCTGCCACCGGGAGCAATTTGGGGTTCAGTATCTTGCTCAAGGACACTTAGATGGGGTCAGCCAGAGGGGGGCACGAACCTGCAACCCTCCAGTTGCCAAATGGCAAAGATACTCATATGTTTAGTGCAAGGAAACTTCCTAGGAAGAAGACGTGAGAGAAAGAGGGGAAAGTTATCCTCTTAAATGTCATGAAAGAGATTGGCCAGTCCTTAAAAGGAAATGCAGGGGTGCAGGATTGGCTGGGAGATCGGTGGCCAGGCATCTGATTGGCTGGTGAGATCGGTGTGACCCGTGAAGAATGGAGCAAGTTTCCAAATAAGGAAGAGAGGAGAGAGAACTGAGAACAAGCCCTCAGAGAGAAGGAGTGTGCCTGAGAATCTGAGCAGAGAGGAGAGAGAGAAAGAGAGAGAGAGATTAGATAAGATGTAATGAGAGTATGAGGAAGAGACATGATGAAAAGGTGAAAAGATATAGAAATACTACAGAAAAAAGACATAGAGAAAGAAACAGACAGAGAGGTATGAAAAGAAAAGAAAAAAGAGAGGCAAATTAAGCAAAAAAACAGAACAGAAATGAGAGAAGAAGAAAAGAGCAGAAGAAGAAAAGAGCAGGAGAAGAAAAGAGTGTGTGTGTGAGAGGGAGAGGGAGAGAGGAGAGAGAGAGAGCTTGCAAAAGAGAAAGCAAGCACAAAAAAGAGGAATCAACAAGTGATGGAATAATTGCAGAAAACAACAACAGGGAGAGAAAGCATGGGAGAGAGTGACATTGAAGAGCTTAACTTTGGGTGTGTGTGGGGGGGGGTCGATGAACTGACAGCATGGAAATGGCTTCGGGTGTTTGAGATCAGATCTCCCTTGGAGAGGAAATATGCACATCCATGCAAACACAATAAACAGGACTACACACACACAAACACACAGTCGCTTGGAGTTACATTGTTTCCAGGTGAAGTCAAACAGGGACATATTTGAATTTGAATGTCAGGCAGGTCATAGCCCAGTATGATCAGTGACTGACGGCAGCACACAGACCTCATTACTGATTGTGACCTCAATTCTGACCCCTTCATAACTGAAGACTCGAGAGCTCTCTCTCTCTCTCTCTCTCACACACACACACACAAACACACACACAAAGACATACACACACACATACAGACAGACATGCACACACACACACACACAGATGGATGAGTTAATGGCACGAAACATGGATGTCTTAGTGGCAAGGCATGGGGCCAATCTTAATGGCATGGCTTCTCATAACCTAAATTGGAAAAGGTCCCGTAACACTTTAGGGCCTATAGCTCCAAAAACACGTTTGTAGCTCCGCAAGTTTTTTGTCCTAGAAACATATGAGTAACACCACTGGAAAGCTTCAGTCTTCTAGTTTTCAAATATGTAGATTTTAAAATAAACATGTATCGAATGCGCTTTGTAAAAAGAATAAATAGAAATGTTATATGTTTCTCACCAGTTCAGGCAGTAGCAGCCTGTTTCTAACACTCCCCTCAGCTATTCAGATGGTCTCTAATCAATATTAACAATGTTCAAATACATGGTTATCTAGGTTTTGGGGAGCTCAGCATAATAAGACAATGAGATAATTCCATAGGACCTAATATTTGTAGCAGTGTTGCAGCACAAAGCCAGTATCTGTATTTTTTCCAAAGGAATGCTTCATTTTGTTTGTGTTTCACTTTGTTACAGTAAGGGATCTGTCTAATACGCACCCTAAACCTTTACACAAGCCAAGAATTTTCTAGACTCAGGGGAGGCTTCTCTTCTCGTTTTTGTTTCAGAGTGATAAAGTGGCTTTGACTTTTTCAAATTGTCATTGAGAGATATGAGCCTTCAAAGGGTGCTTATCAGTAGTTGAAACCCCCCCGCTGCAATATATTCACCCTAAATGATAAATGCAATAACAGGTATATGTAAAAGAGAGAGAATGGAGTGTTTGAAATTGAAAATTGAGAAAGAGAAGGGGGAAGAAAGGAGGGAAAGAGAAAATAAGAGATGGATGGAAGGAGAGACAGAGAGAGAGAGATGAGGTAGAGAAGGGGAAGAGAGATAAGCAAGGTTTAGAAGTGCACTCTCCTCTCCTGTCTAAATTTAGCCATTGCACGCTTGAAAAGCCATGAAAAATGCACGGTTGGCTCACGTCACACACCTAAAGTGTGTGTAAAAATCCCTCCCCTGGATCACACATGCATTTTATTTACGTAAAGCCTATCTGCCAGAATCAAGGCAAGAGAGAGTGAGAGGGAGAGAGAGAGAGAGAGGGAGGAAGAAAGGAAGGGGAGGTCAGGGGCAGAGAAATGTTTACGACGTTATTGTATGGGACTTTAAATGGCCAGGAAGGTCCAGGTGTTTGGCTGTCTCACAGCACAGCCGCGTGTGCTAAGCTAAGGAGTGCAGTGCGCCTCGCTTCCATCTCAGGAACACACCGGTGTGAGGATCTGGACAGCTGGGTGGGTGGCTCGTTCCAATCAGTGGTGTTAAGTCAGACCCGGTGGTGGAGTTTTCCGTTTGGGAAATGTTCATCATATGTTGAGATTTAGTGCAGTTTCAGATGCTCGATTGTCTTGATAGTGTGTGTGGATCATGGCGTGTGCAATGACATCATAATGAATTGGGCTAAAGAGTTTTACTGCTCTTTGTTTTGACTTAACTATGGGGAGAAACGGCAGATGTAATTGGGTTAGTAAGTTGTGCTAGATTGCAGGCATAGGTTTGATATGGAACAAGAGTGATAATAAAGTTTTTAAAAATTAATGCGAACAAAATAACTCCTTTTTCTTTTATTGGATTCTCCCTCCCTCTCTCACTCTCTTTTCCTCTTTTCTTGTGTAACGTTTTTTAATAGTGCAAGCATTTATCTGAGCCAAATTTCTCTCCCTCAACCACACACACACACACACACACACACACACATTGCCTCTCTTTTCCTCCTCTATTTCTCTCTCTCTCTCTCTCCCCTCCTCTCCTTCTCTATCTCCTCCCCTGTTTTCCCTTTATCCACCTGGGTGGTTGTTCAAATGTTCAAACTGTGAAAGTCTTAACACTCAGACAATTGGTGGACTTTAATTGTGAAAGAGCTTTTGTCAATGAGATTCAGCTGCTCCGGGGACTTTTATTGTGAAAGGCAGTCTCTCAGACAGGCTCAGTCTGACTCATGCAGGAGGCAGAGAGAAGCCCAGTCTGTCACCGTCTGGCTGCACACAGTCGTATATATCAGAGCCTCAAGCCGGCAGACCAGCAAAGAGCTTAGTCCTCACACACACACACGAGCGCACTCTCTCTCTTTCTCTTTCTCACACACGCACACACACACACACACACACTCTACAGGAGGGAAATAGTCAGCCAAGAGAGGATTTCGTCTGAGCAGAACTGAAGGTAAAAAACAAGTCTTACTTACTTAAGTCTTACTCTTATTCAGAAAAAAAGTTTTCTTATCTTCATACCTTAAAATCCGCATGTTAATCGAACCTAACAAAAAAAAGACAAGACAAATAGTAAATGTTTTGTTTAGACACTTTAACAGCACATCAGTATTTGGAAGGACAGGTGATACAATAAGGAGTTGTATGTTTTAAGCTGGTAGAAAGTAAAACTTAAATTGAGGATGCCATGATTTGTAGGCATGATGGACCTCTCTGCAAAGTAACTGTAGTTTGCCCCAAAATGTGCTGAATGTTAGTCTATTGACTTGTCATCTTTCATTGTTAATTGTGGTTAATTGTTCATTAAGGTATTTTTGCCTTGACAGAACTGTACCAAATCTTGCTATAAGTAACAGACTGTGTGTGTGACAGAAATCTACCGAGTGTGTGTGCATGTGTATCTCTGTGTGAGAGTTAGGGAGAGAGAGAGGGAGGGAGGGAGAAAGAGAGAAGGAGAAAAAGAAAATGAGTAAGGGGAGACGTAGAGGAGTCTGAGAGGACTTGTGTGTGCTTTGTCTCATTTGCCGGCTGCTTAATCTCTAAAGCATATGTTTGAGTTTGAGTGCGGTGAACAGGAGAGCTGGAGGAAACGGCCCATTCATTCACCGTGGCCTGAGTCGAGTGTTACAGTAAACAGTTCCACAGACACACAGGCAGGCAGGCGGGCAGGCAACAGAGCTACAGTATCTGCTGCTGTTCAGCACTGCAGCATTGAAAATTACTTAGAGGTTCAGAATATGTGACACTGTATAGGTGTGTGTGTGTGAGTGTGTGTGCATGAGAGGGAGAGACTTGTTCTTTAATGCCAGATGTCTGTAAAGATAACCAAACTGGCACTGGAACCTTGTACTTTGTTACAGCTTTTGCCTTTAGAATGGGTGGATAGAGGCCTTTGAACACTGAAAGGGCAATAGACCATAGACCTGACATAGAGTTGTATTTACTTATATTGTTGTCACCTGATCTGGTGCCAGGAGTCAGATTTTTTTCCGTGTCTGAAATATGTAAAGTATGCCTGTGCTTGGGCTTTTTTCTCCTAAATAGAGGGAGAAGACCGTTTTTCCCTCTCTCTGATGTAGTTCATTGCATAGCTTTGTGTCTCTTAACATATTTAAGGGAGTTTTGTAGCTTTTTAATTAGCACTTTTGTTGCCATTCACTCTGTGTGGACTGTGTTTCCCTTGGACTGTCCTCTCTCTCTCTGTGTCTCTTTCTCTCTCTCCCTGTGTCTCTCTCGATCACACAACACATACTTTCTGAACCCCTACCTCCGCCTCCTCTTACTGTCTCTCTCTCTCTCTGTCTCTGTCTCTCTCACACACACTCTCGCTCTTTTACCCCTTGAACCCCCACCTTTGCCTCCTAGTTCTACTCTCTCTCTCTTTCTTTCTTTACCTCCTCATCTGCTTCACTTGTGCTGCTAATCCCATTTGATTTCAATGTCTTCCCTTCTTCCATCCAGTGAAGAATGTCTTAAGCACAACTCACATTCCTGCCATCCCCTCACTCTCTCCTCTTTTCAGTGGAGTGAAAGAATAGAGCAGGGGAGGGGGAAAGAGAGTGAGTGAGAGAGAGAGAGGGGAAGATAGATAGATAGATTCATTCTTCTTTTTCTTCTCCTGTCCTTTGCCACATTAGATTTCCTATTCATCCCCTATGTGGTGAATGGATTTATCTAGAAAAGAGAGGGAGGCACAAAAGTACAGCAAAATGGAGAGTAGCAAACAAAGAATAATGGCCAGTGAGAGAAGTTTTGTGTGTGTGTGTCTTTATACCCTATGTTTCTATGTGTGGCCAAAAACTGGGGCAGTTTGAGAAAGAATGAATAAGAAAGGAAGAAAGAAAGAAAGAAAAGAAAAGAAATGTTGGATGGGGGAGCTACTGATGAACTGGTCTGGGAGTGACAAGGGAGGGAAAGTGAGTGAGGGATTTGGACAGACAGAGGAAGACAGAGTGAGTTGTGAACCGAGAAACCGAGTGCAAAAGAGAGAGAAGGAGAAAAAGAGCAGGAGAGAGAAGAAGAGAGTGAAGGAGAGAGGGAGGGAGAGAGAGTGCAACTGCGTCTGGGTTTGTATGAGACACACGCTCTGTGCTGCTTTTACAGAGGGAGAAAAGAAAACAGTCTGGTTCTGTTTTATGTGGTGTGTGTGCAATTAGACTGAAACAGAGAGAGGGGGTGGGGCACAGAGAGAGAAGGAGGGATGGGGAGGAGGGGGTAAGGAATGAGCGATGGAATATGATTTGGGGTAAAGGAGGAAGAAAGGGGGAGAACAGGGGAGCGAAAGATAGACAAAGAACAAGGAGAAACGAATGATAAACAAGACCGAGCAACTTAGAGATGGACAACCAGCGAGAAAGAATGGAGAGAAAAGAAAAAGAGTGCAGAGAAAGTGAAAGAAAAGCAAAAGAACAACAAAAGTATGAGAAAGAGTGGGAAGAGAGAAAGAGAGAGACCGAGAGAGAAAGAGTGTGTGAGAGAGAGAGGGAGCATTGAGAGTATGCTTTCTCCTGACATCTTTATGGAAACTTGGCCTGACTCTAAGCTCTCTCTCTCTCTCTCTCTCTCTCTCACTCTCTCTCTCTCTCTCTCTCTCTCGCCGGCTCGGAGAGTCCAGTGCGCCAGAGCTCATATGAGCAGTTTGGTTTGGGCGTGAGCCCGTGTGCCGAGAGCAGATCTGGGTCAAATATGCCTTTTTAAGCGACTGGGGGAAAAGCAGGGCAGCCGTAGAGCTGCTGAAGCTACAAGCTTCAGTCACAGCAGCAGAATTGCAGCCCTGAGAAGCACAAGGGAACGAAGAGTTGCTCTCTCTCACTCTCTCCCTCCGTTCCTCTCGCCAGCCCTGCCCTGGGTAGGGGTGTGGTGGCACAGGCAGGAACACTTGGGCGATTGGCACGATAGAGGTTCCATTTGCATCGTGCTATCTCAATCTGAGGTGTTTATTCACAGGTGTGCCTGATAGATAGGATTGTGATTGTGAAGGATTTGGGTTTTGCAAACACTGTATGTGTGTCTCTGTCTGTCAGTCTGTGTGTGTGTGTGTGTGTGTGTGTGTTTGTGTGTGTATTATGGATATGGGTATGTGTTTGTAAGTGCTTGTATATGTGTGCAAAGGGTGTACAGGATGTGTGTGTGTGTGTCTATGTGTGTGTGTGTGTGTGTGTGCGCAACAGAGAGAGGGAGAATTTGTGCACCACTTGAGCTGTGTTTGATTGACAGCTCTGCTATTACAGCATGGCATAATGGAGGGATCAGATACAGACTGCTGCTTTTCTTCAAAATATGGGCCCATTCTACTGGGCTGGGCAGACACTGAGTCTGGCTCAGAGAGGAAGAGAGAGGGGGATAGAGAGAGAAAAAGAAAAAGTGTGTGTGTGTGTGTGTGTGTGTTTGGTGTGTGTGTGTATTTATGTGCATGTGTGTGTGTGTACTGCGTGTGTGAATGAATCTACTTCTTCTGAATGGATAGCTCTATTGCACAAATAGAACCCTCAGACAGTTAAACGAACATGCCTCTAAACAAAAGACAACAAAGTTAATCTCAAAACCTTAACCTGAGAGACATTCACTGCTTATAAAGGCAGCACACAACACGGTTACCTTAATTCAATTTTTAAGTCACAGTAAAATAGTGGAGAAGCCACTACCAAAATAAATTGCTATGGAATACCAGTGAATTCTATTGTAAGTCAGTTGAGTAAATAGAACAAATATTCAACAGTTCAGTCATTCTCTTCAGATAGTAAATGTATTGTAAATGTGTTGTGTGTACAGTATTTACTGTGTAATGAACAATTTGCTGCAGAACCCCAGGATGCAGAGGATTTGGCTGTTTGAAGGTGCTATAGATGTTGATAGGTGAAGATTATCTAGGTGTTGATGTAGATTACTTGCCTACTTGCTTAGGATTTGGCCCGGGTGATGTAATGGTGATGTAATTGTGGGTGTGATGGTTATTATTGAACACAGGGAAATGGAGTGTGAAGTGTATGCAACTCAACCATTGTATTGGATCTTGTGAGGTACCTTCAGGCCATCCATCTCACTATCTGTGTGTGTGTGTATGTGTATGTGTATGTGTCTGTGTGTGTGTGTGTGTGTATGTGTCTGTGTGTGTGTGTGTGTGTGTGTGCGTGTGCATGGCATCACCATGCGTTGGTGGCTGACTTGCATTTTTCCCTCAGATAACCTCTTCATCTCTACCACCTCCTTTATCTTCTAGCTGCTGTCATAACTCTAGCCAATATCTTGTTGCCACAGCAGCACAGAGCCACTTTGTTTGTTTTGGACGTGTAATAAATAAGTGAAGTTTGACAGGCTCATACACAAATGGCACAATCCTGATGGCTTAACTGATGTTTTTTGAACACAGACGTCAGTAACACATTTTCCCTCATTTTCAGGCCTTCCTATTCAGTCTGCAGTGCCAAAACTAGATACTACTTGCGCCTGAGCAACGTCATCCCGTGTCATGGGAGAGGTTGTCACATTCCCCTTTAACAAACTACTTTTTATTGGCATAAATCAATGCAAACAGGGTGAATAGACATGCTCTCTCTCTTACTCACACACACACACACACAAACAGACAGACACATAGTTCTGCCATTACTGTTTACAGAAGGACAATATAATTGCTGTCCATTTGTGCTCAACAACTTCCTGCCCTGCTGCAGTGATTTCCTGTTTTGAGCCGGTGGAATCCCATTAAAGCACTCTGCTTACATGGGCCAATCAGATGACTGTTATATAAAATGTTCTATTTGTTGTTCATTTTTTATCATCAACAGGAGTTCTTTAGGAAAACCATTTGCTTTGTTCCCTAGCAACCTCAGTGGCCATCCATGCCTGTTTGTTCTGAGAGAATGACATCTGTGTTGTTGCCCCTAGAACAGGACATAGTGTAAACATCAACACTGAAGAAGTGTTGATTAAAGAGCTGTCTGATTAAAGAGTACGTGATCAAAGTCCCTCAAGTAGCAAGCAGGCGGGCAGAAAGTAGGAAAGAGAGAGAGACGGGGGGCCAGGGAGAGAAAATGAGAGAGGAAAAGAGAAACATGGAGAGAGAGGAGAGGAGAGGAAAAAGTCTGTGGTTTAGTGGGTCTGGACCTCCAGAGTGTCTGTCTGTCTGCATTGAGTTGAGCTGAGCTGAGCTCTGATTAAGGCTGCATCTGCTTAGCTACTTCAGAGATGATCCTAGCTTCTTTGGGTTCAGCCATGCTATGGCAATGCTACCATGCACCAAGTGATAGGAACGCTGCAGACAATATTGCAATCAGCTATGCTCAACTGCTCTTCCAACTAGGAGTGAGTGATGAGGTTGTTAACCAATCAGGATTGGGTTTTGGGGGTTGAGGGGCAGTGATTAATTGGCTGGAGAGGCTGGGTGTAACTTGAAAGGTCTGCTTTTGATTGACGACATGACCCCCCTCTGGTGAGGGACGCTGACCTTTTCAAGATGAGAAACTGATGGTTGTTAGAGTGGCAAGCAATGTCAGTCAGCATTACATCAGAATGAGGGTGGTGTTGAGGGATGATTTGTATGTGTGTGTGTGTGTGTGTGTGTGTGTGTGTGTGTGTGTGTGTGTGTGTGTGTGTGTGTGAACATGATTTGTGTGTGTGTGTGTGTGAACATGATTTGTGTGAGTTTGTATATTTGCTTGAGTATGTGAACTTTGAGTGAGTGAAATGTCAAAAAATGATCTACAAGTTCAAGTCAAAGTCAAGTTACGAAAAAAAAAAACACTTTTTCCATGTCCGTTTGTAATCCGTGTCTGAAACTGTGATAGAGCAGGAGAACATGAAGGAAAAGTATTCATGAGAGCAGAAGGAAAGCAGTCCAGAAGAGAAAGGGGGAGAAAAGAGAAAAAACAAAGAAAGAGGGGATATGTTGCTGATGTGGAAGTGTACAGTTTGGAACAAAAGAAGGCCAGGGAAGCAGGGTTTTTTCTCTCTCTCTCTCTCTTTCAAAAGTCTGAAACTCAAAGACTGTCAAACTCTGTAGGCCAGTTGGCACTTCGCTCAGGAGAACAACACTGCACCGTTGGCATGGCGACAGCAAGTCTGCACTCTCCAGCTTGGCCTCAGCGCACCACAAGCCTTAGGAGGAAAAAGAGGAGGAGGAAGAAGAAGATGGAGAGAGAGAAAAAAGAGTGAGGGAGAAATGAAATGAAAGAAAGAGCAAGAGAAGAAAGGAATAAGAAAGCTTTTTAGCATTTTCTGTAATCTGCTGAACTGATTAGCTGTTCCCAAAACTTTCACCTAATGCCCTACTCCACTTGAACCTGACAAGTCTGAAAGTGTGTGTGTGAGTGTGTGTGTGTGTGTATGCAAAATGTGCACATGCAGCATTTTGTATGTCTGTTGTGACACATCTCAGCTTTGTTTTCCCATAGACTTGCACTTTTGGGCTCTGTTCAGTCGTCCTTGACACAGTGCCTATTTGCTCATGTCACTGAAAGCATTACTTGTGTGGCAATGTCGGGATTTGAGATTGATTTGAGATTGACCCCGTCATCCGACCAAATTCCAGTAACACTCGGTGAGGACAGATTTAAGACTCAAATATTTACTTGGGCCAAGACTCGTCAAGTCGTGCAGCTTGCCTCTTCCCCACAAGCTGCTTTGCCTGTGCATATGCACTACAAAAGAACAATAAATAATTGTTTTATATGCTGGTACTGCTTGCATTATGAGGCTCAGAGACGAACAATAGTGACAAGCAGAGAAAAAGAAGAGCGATGGAGGAGAGGAGGAAAATAGAGACAAAGAGAAGAAAGGGAGTTTGAAGGGATAGACGTTGGGTGGCCCTTGCTCCCTCCATTGCTTGTAAAGCTCAGAGGTATCTCAAACAGACAGTTTGACGTGACACCATCTAACCTCTTCAGCACAAGGCCGTGAAATGAGCCCAACACCCCCGGTTCTAAAGGGCCTCTCAGACATGCCAAGGCTGTGTGGAACACTCATCAATGCTGACGCCCACCGCTGGGTGGGCCAGATGGGGAACTGCCTCATCCTCTCTCCCCGATTGAACAGTGGTGGTGGTGGTGGTGGGGTGTTCTGATTGACCTGGTTGTACTGCTATGTGTGTACTGCTATGTGTGTATGTATGTGTGTGTATGTGTGTGTGTGTGTGTGTGTGTGTGTGTGTGTGTGTGTGTGTGTGCGTGTGTATGTGTGTGTTAATCTGAATGTGAAATGGATCTATTTTAAGAGATGGAAAAAACAGCCTCAGTTTCTTTGGGTGAATGGGGCTGTTTGTTTAGATTCTGAAGGAGTCCGGAGAAAGAGCACCTTATACGGTGAGGTAATGATGTCATCACGGCACTGGCAGCCGGCCAGGGTCTGGCCCCCCCCAAATTCCCTCCTCCACCACCCCCACTATTTGCTCAACCCCCCCCCCCACACACACACCCTCATTTCTTGGGGCGAGGAGATGAAGCGGAGGGAAATGGCCTGGGCTATTTTTAGAAATTGGGGCACTATGTGATATTACAGTGCAATATTCCTCACTGGCTGGAAATCATTAGGCTGCGTTATTAAAAAGGAGAGGGGGGTCTGGCTGGGGGTGAGGGGTAAGGGAGTGGGGGGGAGGCAAAGAGCCAGGCAGAGGGGTGAAATGTTTTAAGGGGCTTCTCATAATTCCTGACATGCTCGGGCAGTAAACGAGGTACAGACACAGCTGACAGAAGGGCAGAAAGAGAATAGACAGAGAGAGAGAGAGAGGGGGAAGGCAACGAGAGAGAGAGAAGATGTCTGTGAAGATTCTCATTCATCCAGTTTTGTTGTAGGCAACTGGACTTCTTATTGAGCTTGACAACGTTTTATCTGTTACAACAGACTGACGAAGTCAGAAAGACAAAAAAATAGACTTAGTCAGTCCCCTGCAGCTCTAGTGCACTCCCCTACTGACAGAAGGACAGACAAAGACAGAGAGAGAGAAAGAGGGAGACAGAAAGGAGAAGATAAAGAGGAACTGAGAGAAGGAGAGTGACAGAAAGGGAGGGAGGGAAGGAGAGAGTCCCCTGCAGCTCCTCTGTACATCCCTAGTAAAAGTGCTTCCACCGGCAGTCGCTTCCACGCTCTGCTCGCTGTGTGGAGAGCACAGCCAAAAAAGGAAAGAAAGAACCACGGAAGGCTGACTCCGCTGCGCTTTCAACAGCTGCCAAACTATTCCTGTAAAAGTTGGCTTTTGGTGCATGCTCGCATGTCGGACATAGCAGGAATAATGAAAGAGGGAGTGCGGAGAGAGAGGAGGGGAAAAGAGAAGAAAAAAGAATGAACGATGAACAAAGAAGCTTCTAGAAAACAGCAGTGCTGTAGACATGATGTAACATCTTTCCAAATTGTTCCTGGTTCCTTAAGGTTGCTCTTAAAGAGCTTATTGAAACTCATTACAAAAATGGTCTCTGCTTTGTTAAAACCATACTGGGACATGTTCTGGTTCTTTAAAGATATGTGAGCCTGAGAGAGCTATGTCCAGTCCAATCTTAGTGTGTGGAGCGAGACTTTCTGTCCACTGGGAACCTTCGTGCCTTATCAGTGGTGTCATAAACTGGGAGGGGGACTGCAAGGGTTTCCCCTTGGTCCATTTTTAAAACTGAAAGTGAGAGAGAGAGAGACAGAGAGAGAGAGAAAGTAAGGCAGAGAAAGGGAAAGAGAGAAAGAGAAAGAGAGAGAGGGAGAGAAAGGGAAAGAGAGAAATGGTCTCATTAGTCAGCATCTGGACACAATTAGGTCTGAGCTGACTACAAGTGAAGTCCCACTGACAGGGCCAACAGGCGTTTCCCTCTTCGGCCCCTCACAGAGTGCCGTCTCTTTCTTTTTCTCTCCTTCTTTCTTTTTCTCTCCTCTCTCTCTCCTCCACCCTTCCTCCTTCTCTTTATACCCCTCTCTCTGTCTTCTCTTCCTCTATCTCTCTCCCTCTCTTTCTATTTCCCACTCTTTCTCTTTCTCCTCTGCTCCTGACAAAAAGCCCACAGGCTCTCCAGCACTGCCTCCTCTGATAGGGTGTGAAGGCGTTGAGGTGCATTGAAAGATCCTGACAGAACAGATTCGGTGCACACCTTTGCAGACCCATACGTTTTCATTTTGTTTTCCCTTGTGTCTTATTGCCCTCCAGTGATCATGTTTTAAGTCTGACATATGTAGGTCAGTGGTACGGTGTGTGTACGTGTGTGTGTGTGTGTGTGTGTGTGTGTGTGTGTGTTAGGGAGAGAGAATTTGAGTTAGGATTCAAACGTGCTCTTTCAATAGTGATAAATTACTTCATGCATCATAGTACAGCATTTGCACAAGATGAAAAGCTGGCATCTCATTTCCCATGGTTGACTGTCTCAAGGCCTGGTTTGAATGAAGCATCACGCAATGCCTGAGAAAGATATTTTAGCCACTATCCTTTTGCTCAGATGTCATCACAGGAGGGTATGCCACCTGCTTCAAAACATTCCAGTAGCTTCCACGACTCCCACAATCTTCCCTTGTCTGGAAAGATCACTCTCAGGATTTTTTTTTTTTTTTTGCGGGCCTCAAAATCCTGAGGTTCTTCAATGCAATTTATGAGCCCTTTGGCACACATAAAAGCTGTCCTCTAATATTTGAGCTGACCAGACTTGGGGGTTTGGGGTGGGGGGTGAGAGGAGACGGGGGTGGGAATATAATTCGGTGCATACACAAGACTGGAACATCTACTTCATAAATTTCAGCCTGACCAGAGAAGGAGGAGGAGGATGAGGAAGAGGAGGAGGAGGAGTAGAGAACAGAGGGTAAAGGGGTATGAGGAGAGAGATGAGAAAGAGAGATCTAGTTACTCAGAAACACACACTCTCTCTCTCTCTCTCTCTCTCTCTCTGTCACGCACAGACACACACACACACAAACACAGACACACACACGTTCAAATAAACTGTACACTCACACACACATTTTCATATACTCTACATACACACTCAATTACATACACAGACTCACATATATACATACGTATACTCATATTCATGTACACACACAGACACACACAGATGCACACACACACACAGTACTTTTCCCTGCACACGCATACTGCATCAACACCATAATGTAATTTTCATGGTTCCACCCCATGCGGACGTGATCTCGGCAGGAGTCATTCACTCACATGCATGCTCGCTCTCACACACGCACACACACACACACACACACACCCTGGAGGAGAACCTCAGCGGTCACCATCGTTCGGTGACAAAACACAATACTTCATCACCAGGGTCCACCCACGCATTACACACACTCAGCAAAATCTGCTGCATGCACACACACACACACACACATTACACACACACACACACACTCTTAACAGTATGGAGACTCACAGACAAGCAAGCTGTTCAGAGCAAAACTGAGTTCCAGTTACCACTCTGGAATGCTCTATTGGAAACTGGTGCCCATGGGCTCCCATTGGGGCTCTAGAGAAAGAGAGAACGAGAGAGAAAGAGCCTTAGACCTCCTGGACTGTGTGTGCTGAGTTGTGTAATTCTCTTCTTTTAATAGGAAGTGATTAATGAGCCTTTGAGGAACAGGACTCCACCCTGGTGAATTTTCCTCCTATCGCTTTTACGGACATGGTTTTCGTGGTTTTTGGTCAGCGGTGAGAAGCCAAGTTGGACCCAAAAACCGCTGGGACATTCCTGAAAATTTTAATTGCATTGCTTGTCATGACTGCATCTCCAATTATGTTATCTTCAGTTTCTTTTTTGTTTGCTTTCTCTTTTTTAACTTGTTACATCAGTGAGATCGTCTGGCTGGCTGGTTGGAATCAGATTGTCTCTCTTTCTCTCTAACTTTAGCCAGACAGCGGGTTGGAAGGGGTGTTTAGAGTTAAGAGTTGGGTTTAGTCCGCCACTGCTTCAATAAGGACTCATCCATCACGAGAGGGGCCTTGACTGAGCCCGGTGGGGCCTCTCCAGCCTGTGGTCATCCTGGTGGTCTGGTGTCTCTGTCTGTGTCATGCGAAGTGAATACATGCAGACTCTAATCTGCTCGAGAGGCAGAGCTGAACCAGCCAACCAACCACCCACCCTAGTGCTGTGGCCTTGTGAGGGCTGTCGAGCTGGGGGCCAAGCCTCCCCACCCATGCCTTCAACAACCAGCAACCCATTTGCTCATTCACCCGCCCACCACTTTCACTCTTTCTTTCTTTCTTTCTTTCTTTTTTTCTTTCTCTCTCTTTCTGTCTCTGAGAAAGGCATGCAGAGGGGAAGTAGGCCTGCTTTGAAAAGGCAGAATTCTTTCTCTCTCTCTCTCTCTTTCTCTCCCCCCTCTTTTGGACACTTGTCTGGGCCTCTTTTTTTGGTTGTATGACGCGATGTTGACAGTCGGAGGCTTTTAACAAGCGTTAGGGGCACACCTGATAGCATATCAGTCCCTCTTCCACCCGCCAGCCCTCTACAGCTACTGCAACTATTTCCTCTGCCGAGGCAGTCTTGGACAAGGGTGACACACACACACACACACACACACACACATAGACCAGCACTTGGATACAGACATATACACACACAGACATACACAGATAGGCACTTGGATACAGACACATAGACACACACACACTGATAGACAAGTTGGATACACACACACAAACACACTGATAAAACATAGACACAGTGGTTCACACACACACACACACACACACACACACACACAACTCTGCTCCATGGCAGATATAGCAGACAGTTTTTTACATAACACGCACACACACATACTCACACACACACACACAGGGACCTTGGCTTAGCCACTACAGGAGGTCCGTTACCCAGCTGTCTCTGAGGTGCTCCACGTGTGGCTCTCATTCCCGCTGACACTCTCACAAACAACACACTCGGCAGGCACATCTCCGCCAGTGTCACAGCAACTCGCTCCAGACCAGAGCACAGCATCCCAAATCCAAATAAGGCACTAGCTCCACAGGATCTCTCACTAGGGCTGTTGTGTGTGTGTGTGTGTTGGGGTGAGGTAGGGCGATGGGAGAAGAAGCAGCAGCATGTTTCCTGGATGTGTTTACGCTGCATCCCGCTCAAGCCCCTGTCTCCCCCACTGCACCCCTCCCCCCCAACTGTCTGTCTGTCTGTCTGTCTGCTGTCTTGGTGGTGGTATTATCTGGTGTCTGCAATGGCAGCATGTTTGGGCTGCTGCAGGATGTGGCGCGTTAGTAGGGTATGTGCTGATTGCAGGCCTGCGGGAAGAGATTACCCTGCTGGGGGTGGGTGGGTGGGGGGGCCATAGTGGTGGTGTTTGTGTGTGTGTATGTGCATTTGTATGTGTGTGTGCATCAGACGCGGCTTTTTTTTTGCGCCTTCGTTTCCATGGCCCCTGAGGGCTGACAGCTACTCCCATTATGGCTCAGTGACTTATTTGGTCTCTTTCTGATTTCACATAATTAGTAAGACAAGAGAAGTTTGGAGAGGTACTTGAGGATTTGGCATGTTTGTCATGGATGAGGCTTTGTGTGCAGGAAAGTAGACAAAAAAATTGTTCCAATATGGGATGAAATGATATACCTGTCAATCACTGGTCATGTGACTTGTGAAGATGATAAGAGTGTATTGGTATGTGTTTTGCAGTCTGGCTGTTCCCAGACTGCCATACTACCTGCATACTACATTAGACTACATCAGTACAGTTGTATTTCAGTAGAGATCAGTATATGAGCAGTATCAAGTATGGCATTATGGAAACAGCAAATAGTCTTAATCAGTTTTCATCACGTCTTTGTCTTCACAGAAACGCAGAGCAGCTGAAGCAACTTCGTGACCAGATCTTATTGGAGCAGCAGGAAGCAGCCATTTGGCAGCAGCAGGTGGAACAGGAAATCCCGCCTCCTCCTCTGGAGCCACAGCCCCAGCAGCAACCGTCGCCGCAGTCACAGGAAGGTCCGCCCCCATCCCCTCCTCTTCCTCCTCCTCCCTCCTTCCAGGAGCTGGAGGTCAGCGCCATGCAGACGAGCACATTCAACTACGCCCGGCCCAAGCAGTTCATCGCTGCCCAGAGCCCTGGCAGCAGTAGTGGTGGTGGTGGCGGTGGCGGTGGCTATGCCACGCAGTCTTCCAACTCCTCGGGCTCCAGCCTGCCCTCGCCGCTCTCGCCGCCCAGCGCCCACAAGCCCTTCAGCCGCATCCCGTTGCCCCCCTACCAGCCGTCACCACCGGGTCTGGCCAAAGCGGGGAGCGTGGAGTCTCCCAGCTCCCCCTCCTTCCCTCCCCCACCTCCACCGTTCCTGAGCAGCAGCAGCATGACCTCGCCCGCCCAGGACTTCCCCCCGCCGCCACCGCCTCCACCTCCGCCCGTCTCGTGCAGCCCAACGCTCTCCGACAGGTCATCTCCTTTCACCTCCATCCCCCAGTCGCCCGCCAACTTCCTGGCGTCCGTCCTGCCAGCCACGCCCACGAGCCCGTCTGTCAACTCCATGGGGCTACCCAAAGGCAATGGAATCATGTGAGTACCCACAATCCACTGCGTCGCTTGCCCCTCTACAATTAGTTAGTTTGAGACAACTGACTGGCTGACTTAAAGTCGTGCATGCATGAGGTTGACTTTGCATTGGAGAATGCAATCCAGAAGGCATTGCTTAAAGCCAGCAACTTGAACAGACCTATTATTGCCTATGAATTCACTCAACATTCCCCCCTGAGTGTAAGTCAGAGGTGATCCTCCCAGCTTCAGATGTTCACGTCAATGTCAGTAAGCACACTCACACACACATACACACAAGTCCGTGCGCACACACACACACTCACACACACAATAATCCTGAAATAATTCTTACAAAAAAAAAATTTTTGCTTATCAGTCTCTGATGAGTCAGTAGGCTATCACTGTGTTACCATGTCCTTATAAGGCTATTGGTAAAGGCACAGCTAATGCAATTGAGGGAACTCTGTTAGTCAGATTTACATACCAAACAACCGCCATACATGGCATGCTGCCATGTTGCCTCATCATTTGCTTCTTTATTCCAGTACTGACTGGACTGTGTAGTCTCTTGGTCACCTTTGATAGGAGTAATGTGCGTGTGTGTGTGTGTGCGCGTGAGTGCATGTGTGTGTGTATATGCATGTATGCATGCATGTGTGTCTGCGTGTGTGTGTGTGTGTGTGTGTGCACATCCGTGTGTGTCTATGTATGTGTGTGACAGTGGGCGTGAGTGTGCATGTGTATGTGTGTGTGTGTGTGTGTGTGTGTGTGTGTGTGTGTGTGTGTGTGCACTATGCTTATAGAGTGTTAGCATTAGAGGCCATTAAGAGTCTTTGGGCTGCAGGCCTTGGATGGTGCAGCTGCTGTACTGGCACTGTATAGAGGATGACATGTTTACATTCTTACAAGGCATGTTTATGGAAGAGAATAGTCCAAAGCACGTTTCAGGCTTAGGCCCTTAGAGAGAGAGAGACGTGTGTGTGTGTGTGTGTGTGTGTGTGTGTGTGTCTGTGTGTGTGAGAGAGAGAGAGAGAGAGAGAGAGAGAGAAAGTACAAAACATCATCAAAATGCTGTACACTGTTTTATCCCTTTCAATTATAAAGTCAAACTCAGGCATTTGTATGAAGATTTAGCCAACAGCAAAGTCAAATAAACATTCAGGGAAAGATTTTTGAGGGCTCAAGGCAGCATGATCTCACACAGACACACACACACACACACACACACATATATATAGCACACACACACATCTCTCTCTCTCTCTCTCTCTCAGGGACACAAAGATGAACACACACTCATAGACAAATGACAATGCATCCCCATGAAAGAAAACAATGGATATTCAAAAACAGTTACACATGCTCACACACACACACACACACACACACACACACACACACACACAATCCACACAACATTTTTATTCACCTTGCATTTTGGCAAGTAATCATCCTGAATATTTCAGTCCATCCATGGCCTAGCAGATGAAACACTGATGTATCATATGGCTTTATAACAGCTTCTGGTGCTTGGATTAGTGATAGCAATCTTGGCTGGCTAAAGATAAACCTGGCTCTGTTCTCCATGAAGGGGGGCCAAGGGAAAACACACACAGACTTCCATAGAAGATGATGAAGAATGGCAAAGTAAGCATGAGAGAGAGAGTGAAAGTGAGAGAGGGAGAGAAAGAGAGAGAGAGAGTGAAAGTGAGAGAGGAAGAGAAAGAGAGAGAGAGAGTGAAAGTGAGAGACGGATCAGGACACACTATTCATTCTCCTCCTCCTTTTCTTCCTCTCTCTCTCTCTCTCTACTTCTCTTTCCTTCCTGACGGTTTATTTCTCTGACCTTCTGGCATTCCAAGCTGAGGGGGAGCTTGATAAAGAGACAGAGTGAGGAATTCCACAACCGATAAGGGTGAAGAGAAACACTGACACACACACACACACACACACACACACACACACACACAAACTGAGGCACAAACATCCCACATCTCTGTGTGGAATGGACAAATAGGCACTGTTTATACCTACAGTATATAGTATGTATACAGATTTGTAGCATCCTCCCTTCCTCTTAAGCGAGCCTGAGGACCTCTGTTTATTCTCAGCATATGGAGAGACAAGTACAATCATACACATCAATATACTGCTGGATTAGCTGTAATGGGAATGTAGTCCTACACTAAGTACACCATATTTCTGTGTGCTGTTTGTGTGTGTGTGTGTACACAGTGCATAGGGTGACACTGCACAGTGTTGCTGGTGCATAGGGCGTATTTACACAGTATCAGTGAGGGACAGGCAAACATTTGCTCTGTGGTGGCTAGGTGACAGACAAACTACCTGGCAGTATGGTGTGTGTGTGTGTGTGTGTGCATGTGTGTGTGCATGTGTGGGGGAGTGAAAGGGTGGGACAGACCAGGGGCACGGGGCTACTGTATCTGTATCAGTTTGTCATCACATTCCGGGGAACCGTGTGGTGACAGTGTGCAAGGACACTGCAGCTGATAGGCCAGACATACACAACAGTGCGAGCCTAAATGGGCGTCCACACAGTAGCCCATTCTAATTTAGGAGAGATTCTTGTAGAGAGCAAGAAAGATAGATAGAGAGAAAGAAGACAAGAAACAAAATTGAACTGTGTAGTGCAACCATAAACTATGCATTTCACCTTTTCCTGCTCTCTTTCTCCACCCCCCCCCCCCACACACACACACACACACAACCCTGTAATTAAGTTTACATATATTACACCAGAGCTTCATGAGATCACCCTTGAAAGTATGCAGTCATCCAGTAATTCATCCCATATATTTATACTTAGCCAGCATCCAGTCTCCCTAAAGTATTCAAAGCCACAAGTTGTATCTCAGCTGAAGAGTGTGGCCAGTTGGTAGAGGAATGCTGTGCTTCAAAGAATCTCTCTAACCATGCCCTTTCTCTCTCTCTCTCTCTCTCTCTTCTTTCCCTCTCATCTCTTCCTTTATTCCATTCTCCTTTTTTCTATCTCTATTCTATCTCTATTCTAATCTCTTTCTTTACTATTACTATTTCTCTCTCTCTCTCTCTCTCAATCACTCTCTCACTCCTGCCTATCTCTTTTTTCTACTTCTTCTCTCATCACCTCTTTTCTCTCTCTTTCTTTTCCATCTTTCTTTCCTTTACTCCTCTGCAGTGGCCTCACACGTAAACCAAACAGAAACACTCGCATCGCCTCCGATTCGGAAATCCAGGGCTCCAAAGATGCCGTCATCCAGGACCTGGAGAGGAAACTTCGCTTCAAGGAGGAGCGTATAAGCAATGGTCAACAGGTGTGTGTGTGTGTGTGTGTGTGTGTGTGTGTGTGTGTGTATTCATAAGAATGTCTCTGTGTGTGTTTATTTGAGTGTGGTTTTGGTCAACTAGGGTATGATGGTGTTCAGTAACACATTATTAACATGGATTAACTGTGACCATCCCTCTCAGCCAATACCATACAACCCACTCATTTCCCCCAGTCAGCCTGCCTGAGATTCAAAGAGACAGAGGTGCTGTTTGAATCCAACATGGCTCCCGATTAGACCATACATATAACACTCTGCATTCCTGCATTCTTTCTCGTCCTTTGGTTTTCACTATTTATTTACTGTAAGAGCACAAGACTGATTTAAAGATCATATAATCAAGTAAAACTTCATTCTTTTTGTTGCACCATGTGAATCAAACGTATAGTGTCAAATTGTGTCAAAAGTTTTATCTTATTGTGTATGGTATGGTAACTTCATTGCTAATGTTAATTAATATGTGTGAGTGTGTTGTGTATGCTTGTGTTAGACAGATAGAAATGGAGAGAATGGGATTGGTGTATGGTAGTGACAAACACAGTGTTTGTGTGTGTGTGTGTGTGTGTGTGTGTGTGTGTGTACATATATATATATATATAGAGAGAGAGAGAGAGAGAGAGAAAGAGAGAGAGAGAGAGTGGTGTGTGTATGTGTGTCTGTGTGCGTGCATCTGTGCCTGCCTGACAGACTAACCTGCACACTGACCCATTAAACCCTGCTTTCAGAGGTTAACCTATGAGGAGAAGATGGCTCGCAGACTTCTAGGAGCCGACAACGCTGCCACTGTTTTAAATGTTCAGGAGCAGGAGGATGAGCCAACCACACAGGTACACACACAAAATCACACACTCAGATGCACAGATAGACACACATATATGGGCACACATGCTCAAAGGTGCGCACACAGACTCACATACACACGCACACACACACACACACACACACACACACACACACACACATATACACACATACAGACACATACATACAAAATAATATCCAGGTTGGAATTCTGTTTAGACTATCCGTCACAGCACTGTTTTCAAATGGATGCACATTTGTCAGTCACTATATTTCAGTCTGGACTAATATGGTGAACTATCCTCCTTCCAAGTGGAATAGTTCTGTCTTGTTCTGTCTCTTGCCTGTTACTTTTCCCAACCACCAACTTTTGCAGACCCTACATTCTACAGCTTCATGTCCACACCTTTCATTTACTAGTTGCATTAAATCACCAGCCCTCTGTTGTATATAATGGATAGAACATAGACATAATTTTAGATGATAACAGGCACATCACATCTGCAACGTGTACATAATTTAAAGGCTCGGCACACAGCTGGTTTGTGTAAGTACATCTAAGACTATAATGAAAAGACTTCAAGTGTGATTAGCTATCTGCCTGCCATGCATGACAGTACCAAAGGGTCACTGAGTTCTGCGCTGTGCTCTCTTAACTCTAGACGGCCACATTAGATCCACATGGCTGTGCCTGCTGTAGGCTCAGATGCTTGGAGCTTGTCAGTGAGTAATGCACGGTTCTGTCCAATCAGAGATGAGTGCCTGATTGTGGTTGTCATGGTGAGGATGATGCAAGGTGGTTTTACTGTTTGTGTGCGAGATTTGATGAAATGGTCGTTATGGACTGGTTCGTCTCCAGGCAGGTAAGTCCTTGGAGTGTGTGTGCGCACGTGTAACAGATGTTACATGAGTACACACACACACACATACACACACACCCAGACACGTGTGGTGTGTGTTACTTGAGCGCAGGATATGACATCTTCAGCCAGAGACTACACATCCCTGTTCTTTTATCTCTTATCTTACAGGAAAGCAGCTACACTGAGCCAGAGTCTGTGCCTCAAAAGGTTATTTAAAGCCCATTTCTTAAACCCCCATCCCTTTCCCCCCTCCCCACCCCGTCCATCTGTCCCCCCTTCTCACGCCAACACATCTCTATCACTATTTCTTTCTTTCTTTTCACCTTCTATCTATCTATCTATCTATCTATCTATCTATCTATCTATCTATCTATCTATCTATCTATCTATCTACCTCCCTTGTCACTTGTCCCTCCCACGTGTGGTTATTTTTCCTGCCTGAACCAATCAACTAAGCCACACTGAGTGTGTGATTGGAGTGTCTTTCACATAATCTGAGCCTCACTAGGCTAATGGGATGTTCAGCACATTAATGAGGATCTATGGCCCTGATGCAGGCCTAGAGATAATGGGAAACATCAGTGGATACAAGCGTTGATTTTCATTGGGTCACCTGCAGTCACAGTCATGGATGGGTGATACACATGGAAGCCCACTGATAGGTAAAATGATTAAGCTTTGTAGATTTCAAACTATTTGCCATTTTAACCAGTATAAATATATTTAGTCTGTCAAATTCATATGTACATGGATCAAATAATTATGGTAGTATTGTAATAATTTAGCACATCTGGGCTTTTATCACATCACCTGTCAATGGTCTGTCTGCAAATGTTGATTGGTTACTGTCAGCGGTGTTGATCAGGTATTGGATCCTGCATGTGTCCATCTTGCCCATCTGTCCCACCCCCTGTGGAAACAGGCAAAAATCAGCATGGTTCATTTCCACCTGAACTATGGGAATAGCAGGCTCTGTCGTTGTCAGATTGTAAATGTGCTATGTGTTGAATGTCCGCAAATAGCTGTGGCCATATGTGGATTTTGAGCGTGTGTGTGTATATGTGTGTGTGTGTGTGTGTGTGTGTGTGTATGCAAACACACATTCCTACAGCTGTGTTTCAGGCCTGTAATTATCTCTATGATGTGTCATCAGCATACACCATTCTCCAGATGTTCCTTCCGTCTGTGCGAGGCAGAGTGGTGGTAGGAGGTGGAGAGAGGGATAAAGAGAGAGAGAGAAAGAGGGAGAGAGCAAATGGGTAGGATTAGTGGAAGAAAAGCAGAAACAGAAAACTTGGAAAAGCAGAGAGAATGTCGAAATGTTGAGTGAGCAGGATTGCAGAAGACTGAAGGTGTAATGAGGTTGGCTTCCTCACAGTAGGAGAGGTCTTGGAAACGACTTGGGAAAGATTCACTAAATAAACAAGGTTGGACCCCAGTGAGTCAATATCTACCAAACGGAATGTCATCACAGTGTCAGCACGCTGTTTCTGTGTGTGTATTTGTATTTTGTTTGTGTGTGTATTTGTATTTATGTGTGTGTGTGTGTGCTCAGGTTACTTCTCACTTACCCATTTCCTGCGTGGTGTTTCCAGTGGACTGTTTTATACAAACAGATTAACAGAATCGTAGGCTCTCTCGCCACTCTCCCTAACCTGTCACTGATCTCCCCTTCTGTCTCACCTGTGCCCTCTGCAGGAGTACAAGGTGTCCAGCTTTGAGCAGCGCCTGATCAGCGAGATCGAGTTCCGTCTGGAGCGCTCGCCCGTGGAGGAGTCGGACGACGACGTGCAACATGATGAAGACGCGCCCGGCGAGTGTGTGGCGCCCTTCTTCGACCAGAAGCTCAAGCACTACAAAGTGTTTGAGGGCATGCCCGTCACCTTCTCCTGCAAGGTCATTGGCGACCCTAAGCCAAAGGTGAGAGGTCAAAGGTCAAGTTAAGGTTTCTCAGCCTGTGAGTCAAAGCAAAACAAAGCAGGTTCTAGGTGGCTAATGGATCGAAGTTGTTTGAAAAATGAATTCAGTTCCAATTTCACAAATCAGCACAATGCAGCATGAGGTAATGCTGTTCAATCATTCTGTCATTGTGTGCCTGTCCTTTAAGCGTTGTTGTGGAGAGTGTTGTGGTTACAGTTCTGGTAGAGACACACTTGGTCTTTTTGCATGTGGCACATGCTGAACAATCGAGCTCTTGGTGAGTTAAATTGTTTCATGTGTTTGGAGTTCTTGAGATAGCATAAAAGCTGTTTTATAGACTCATTTAAATATGTGGAGACATTTTTTTATGAGAAAGAAACTAAGGGAGAGAGAGAGCAGGAATTAAAAAACAGTGAAATAGATATTTAGAAAGAGGATGTACGGTTGAGAACATAAAAGAGAAGAGAGAGAGAGAGAGAAAAGAAAGAAAGATAGAGAGCTAGATTTTGTAGTGAGCAAGTTAGGGATGAATGTGTGTTCCAGGGAAAAGGGTTGGTTTGGCTGTGGTTTGCTATGTGTGTGTTTGTGTGTTAGTGTACTCTGTCGTGAAAGCCCAGCCATATATGGAAGCTGGTCCCTCACTACCAGAGCCTCTGTAATGAACGAGTGATGACAAGGCCATGACGAATGATAGGAGCTGAACAAGGGAGGAAAAGAGAGAGAGAAAGAGAAAGAGAGAGAGAGAAAAAGAGTGAGGGAAGAAATGAGAAATGAGAGGTGGTGGTTGTGTAAATGTTTGTATTTTCACCCTGATAAAGGTTATGTAATACAGTTTGCTTCTGTGTGTGTGAGTGTTTATTCATGCAAAATTTGGATGTGTGGATGTATGTGTTTGTGTGTGTGTATGTGTTTGTGTGTGTGTGTGGATGTATGTGTGTGTAGATCTACTGGTTTAAGGATGGGAAACAAATCTCAAAGCGGAGCGAGCATTATCGTATCAGCCGTGATGCAGACGGCACTTGCTCCCTACACACTGCCGCTGCCTCACTGGACGACGACGGCAACTACACCATCATGGCTGGCAACCCTGCAGTAAGACACACAGACACACACACACACACACACACACACACACACAACTCATAAATGGGTTTCTATTGCTGTTCTATTACTGTTATACTATAATTTGTACTAAGGTTGGATAAGACACAGAAAACAAGCACACACACACATACACACACAGGTGGGTTTCACTTGTTTTGAGCAACTCCTATCCAAGTTTGGCACAAGTGTGAGGGCTCTTGACAGTATTATGGGGCTAGAGGGGCATAATGGGAGAGGCTAGAGAGGGAGAGCCAGCGGCCTCAGCAGACAGGAAACCACTTTAGCTCCCAGTACAGTTCAAGAGTTCAGGGCTTCATAAACAGCTATTTGGTGATGTGCGTGCATAAATATGCACACACACACACACACACATGCACGCACACACGCTAACACACACAAATCAGGCCTCTCCTCAAATGTGAGATGTTGATCAGTATGCCTTTCTCCATCTCATTCCTCCTCCCTTCTTTCCACCCTCTTTCTACCTCCCTCTCTTCCTCTCTCTCCTTCCCTTTCTGTATCTGCATCTCATCTCATTCTCTCTCTCCCTCACCCTCTTTCTCTCTCTCTCTCTCTCTCTCTCTCTCTCTCTCTCTCTTTTTCCCTTCCTCTCCTTCCTCCCTCCCTCTCTCTGTCTCAGGGGAGGATTAGCTGCACAGGAAGGATGATGGTGCAGGCGGTAAACCAGAGAGGCAGAAGCCAGCGCTCCACACCCGGACACATTCGCAGGTAAGGACAAGCACGCCCCACACACCTAAGCAACATTCACAGGAAATGGCAGGCTACCCCAGCCCAGCCCAGCCCAGCTCTGCCACCGCAACAGCAATCAAATAACATCCCGCCATCACCACATTCATCCCAGGACTTTGTTCTATATTCTGCTAACAACTAACTACTCCCTATATGAATTCAGCCAGCCTTAGCCAACATTAACACAGGCCTCAATGGAGATCCAGTCATGCAGGTCAGGACCAAGCACCATCACAAAGAGAGAAGGGAACTCGCACAGTCACAAGGGCCTTTACTCTCTGTGCTGACTGATGTCTGGGTTTACTCTCTTAGAACTAATGCTAACCTTTTCCTAAAGGCTAATAGAGGCACACACACACACACACACACACACACAAACACACACTCAAAGGGCTATTAGCCCTTCCTAAGGGCCAATAAAGGCAATAAAGGCTCTGGAGGCTTTTACATTTTAAGGACATCAGGATCTTTGGGAAGTGTGAGGGGATTAATGGTTTTGTGAGGTGTTTTGTGATTCTGGGTTGGTGCGTTTTGTCTTTGGCAGGCATGTGTACTCAAGAAAAACATTAGGTTTTAGACATGTAGAAGCAAAATCAATTGGCAAAGATGGGCTTGTGAAATCTGCTGAAGTACTTTCTGACACCTGGGAAACCTTTGTTATTAGTGTATACCTGTGTATGTGTGTGGTTTTCTAGCTATTATTGTTTTTTTTTTCATACTAGGCGAGGTCTTATTGAAGGTATGAGTGAGCTGGAACATGATATTACTTGTTAGCTTGTTGTTTCAGATTTTCACAGCCAAGTCTAAATGTTTTTTGAGCTATTCATTAATGTCTCCCACACAGGCTTTCAGAAAACCATGTAATACACCCATCTCGATTACACACAAACACACACACACACACACATACACACATACACACAGTTGGACACTCCAACTCGTTTAGTCTTTGTTATTTCATTGTAGACCAAAACTCAAAACTCAAAACTATAAAATAACAGATGTGGGTGTAGTAAACAAGGAAGTGTACAACAAGTTGAATATTTTATATTTTATTCTTTTCTTTTGCTGTTATGACATCGTATCACACTCATGGCACCTAAAGTTAGACACGACAAATTATTTTTCATCAGCCCTGTAGGTACTTCCCATACATGTTGAGTACTTGTTGGTTGCTTTTCAGCCATTTGTGAATAGTCACATTTAGTCAGAGAAAGACCCACAAATGATTAGTTGCTTGCAGGCTTTTGACTGGGTTAGGGTTGTGCACATATATGCATTACCTCAACACACACAGACAAACACAGACACACACACACACACGCACACACATACACAAATACTGTCTTAAAGATCTTTCTAAGCACACACACACACAGAGAGAGAGAGAGACACTCACTAACTCTGTGCAACTCGATCCTTTTCCCAGAAACTCCCTGATCAGATAAGACTTCCTATTCGCTTTTTGTTTTGAAGGATGCTTTTAAAGATCTCTATCAGCCCATCCTCTCCTTGCTCTCTCCATCCCTCCCTCTCTCCCTCTCTCCTCCCTCCTCTCTCAGAGCTGGGGAATGTTTTGAAGCTCAAGGGAGTTTGGGATGATGTCACTGTTGTGATAGTGAGCGAGAGAGGGAATGCAAGAGGGTCATGATCCCTGCTGGATGAGCCAATCAGGGCCGAGCACACAGCGAGGGGGTAGATGGCGTCTGGGTGCTGTTTACAGTCATGTCTCACACTCCTGTTTTACCTGTCTAATGCTCTGGTGTCTGTCATGCTACTCAGCCCTCTCTCTCTCTCTCTATCTCTATCTGTCTCTATGAAGTGGATGGCAAAACAAGGGCCATGTGTCATTGTGTGTAAGTGCGTAATGGGCCTCTCCCTCTCTGTCTCCCTTTCTTTGATGATTTTGTTTAAAGTGGTTGGTGAAACAAGGGGTGGGTGTGTGTGTGGGTGGACATGTGTCAACGTTTGTAAGTGTGTTGTAATGGGCCTGACTGCATTATAACTTAAAAAGAATGAATAATTAAATTTCTCTCTCTCTCTCTCTCTCTCTCTCTCTCTCTCTCTGTCCATATGTCTGTCCTTCTGTCAGACCAAGATCCAGGTCCAGAGACAGTGGTGATGAGAATGAGAATATTCAGGAGCGCCACTTCCGCCCGCACTTCCTGCAGGCTCCGGGTGACCTGATCGTGCAGGAGGGCAGACTGTGCCGCATGGACTGCAAGGTGAGAATGAGGATGAGTGGTCGAACCTTTGTCTCTCTGCCACATCACTTAACCCACACATGCGGCCTCATGCCTGCCCACTTACACAGCTGGCCTCATTATTTGTCTGTGCTTGCATACTGAAAAAAGACACAAAGAAGAGGAAGAGGATGGTGACAATGTGTGTGTGTGTGTGTGTGTGTGTGTGTGTGTGTGTGTGTGTGCGTGTTCAGAGACAGTTTGTGAGTTTTTTGTGTGAGGCTTCATTGAGGTAATGAAGTTTAGCTCCAGGAATGATATCCCTTTGGGATCCAAATGATAGATGTGTGTGTGTGTGTGTGTGTGTGTGTGTGTGTGTGTGTGTGTGTGTGTGTGTGTGTGTGTGTGTGTGTGTGTGTGTGTGTGTGTGTGCATTCCATGTGCAGTAGAAAATATCAGTGTGGAGCTCCATGTTTCATCACTCGCCCGGTGATGGATGTTCCGGAGCGAAGGAGAGAACGAGTCCTCAGACAGACTCACCTCATTTCCTGCACTTCACGTTCATCCACACACTCTTTCTTTTCTCTTTCCATACTCTTTCTCTCTGTGCCTGTCTTTCTCTCTGCCTCCCCCATGTTGATCTCTCAACTCTCCCTGTTTCTGCTTTTATCTCTCCTCCACTCCTCCATTTCCAGCTTTCCTCCCTTTTCATCTCATTTTCACTACACAGAGAGGTTTCTCCTCTCCTCGCTTCTCCTCTTCTCTCTTCTGTCTCCATCTCTTTCTTCAGAATTCCCCCTCTCTCTTTTCCAGTCTGTTTGTGTGTGTGTGTGTGTGTGTGTGTGTGTGTGTGTGTGTGTGTGTGTGTTTTCTCTGGGTGCTCTCTTGGCTGCCCTGTGGCCTCTCTCACTCTCTGTCTCCTCTCTCATCCTCCTCCTGTTTGCTTCTCCCCTTATCTCATCTTGTCTCTCCCCTTGTCTCTCTCTAGCATTCTATCTATCCATTTCTCCATCCTCACCATCCCCTGCTTCTTTTTCTCCCCCACCCCCCATCTTGTTTGTGTTCAGTAGCTCCCTGTAGCACAGCTATGTGACTGATGTGCAGAAAGCCTGTGCCGTTCCATACTGGGATTCGCACGCTATAAAAAGGGATGGTGATCTGAAATAAACCGTCTCCAGTCTCCAGTGGCAGACAGGCTCCTAATGTCAGACATATTTATAGAGGAGATTTATTTCCAAAAGCTTTTGAAGCGCTCCAAAATGTTCCCAACTTTTCCGAGCCAGAAAACAGACCCTTCCCCCCTCCTTCTTTGGTCCTTTGCTAACGGAAGTGCACTGAACTTTAACCCCAGAGCCTCATCAAAGACACACACACACACACACACACACACTCACACACAAAACTCAAAAGGACTAGTTCCAGTCTCTAGTCTCATGGGAGTTAGAAACACATAGGAAGACACATGCGTTTTCCATTTGCAACACTCAGTCAAACTCTTGTTGCTGTGTCACGTAAATTGCACACATTGCATTTCACTGTACGTCTTGGTGCTACCACTCAAGCAACCCATAAAAAAAACATGCACAGAGACACACACACAGGTGGTATTATAGCAGGAAAACACACACACACACAAATTCTCCCTCTCTCTATCTCTCTCTCTCACACACACACACATGCACACCCACACCCACACACACACACACAAACAGGTGGTCTGTCGCAGGCACACCTGAGGGCGGAGTAGGCGTCAGGTTTCCCTGGAATGTGACAACCGCTGTAAATAGAATCAGGCCCTTTCACAGGCGACTGGTGTTCCCATGAGAAACCACTCTAGTGGGGATTAAGTCAGCCATACACAGGTGGGAATGGTGGTTGGTGTGTGTGTGTATGTGTGTGTGTGTGTGTGTGTGTGTGTGTGTGTGTGTGTGTGTGTGTGTATGCATGTGTACGTGCTGTTTGTCCACGTGTGAGAAGCACAAAGAAGTGTTTACTTGCCACAAACGTCTGCCTTTTGCAGACCCCCACCTACACACACACTTCCACAAACATCTACTAACAAACACTACCAGGTAATGCTGATGGTGCAGATAAACATGGTGTTATTCATGGCAGTCAGAGGGCTAGTCAGTGGCCAACAGCCTTCCAGCATGTCAACAAATGTTAGCGGATTGTGCTACGCCATTTATTACTAGGCTGTTTACGTTGTCAAGTGAGGTCATTATCATACTGTTTACACTCACTCAATGTCTGGTGTGAAAAACAACTCAGGCCATAACAGATGACTGTATATTAAACAACAGTAAACAACATTCATAGGCAAGGCATTAAACTAGCCATGGTATTGATAGCAGCTTGTTCTGCTGGTGAAAGTATTGTTCACATTGTTACGCTTGGTACAAAACAGCATCCATGGTGCAGGTTTCAGGTTATTGAGTGATGGGAATAATAAGCAGTGCTCTGTGTCGCCCCCTACAGGTCAGTGGATTGCCCACACCTGACCTCATCTGGCAGCTGAATGGGCAGACCATCCGCCCTGACTCTGCCCACAAGATGCTGGTGAGAGAGAATGGTGTTCATTCATTAGTCATCGAGCCTGTCACCAGCCGAGACGCAGGCATCTACACCTGCATCGCCAGCAACCGTGCCGGGCAAAATTCCTTTAACCTGGAGCTTATTGTTGCAGGTTTGTGACTGACACTCTCTCTCTCTTTCTCACACACACACACACACACACACACACTCACTCACTCTCTCTCTCTCACACACACACACATACACTCTCTCTCTCTCACACACACACACACACACATTCTCTTTCTTTCTCTCACCCACACACTCTCTCTTTCTCTCTCTCTCTCTCTCTCACACACACATACACACAAGCAATGAATGCACAGTCTTCGATATCTAGGCAAGCTAGCACTTAACAGTACACAAGGAGTGTTTTTAATCATTTAGCAGAAGGGCTGAAAATCCAAGTATTTGTCCTTATACTGACTGAAATTAGATCAGTATGCTGATGAGTCATACAGTTAAATAAATAAATGATATGACACCAAGACTTTATGAGATAGACAGATAGATGAGTCACTTGGGTAAGTCCCCCTCTCTCTCCTTGTTTCAGCCAAAGAGATGCACAAGGCCCCCACTTTTATTGACAAGCTGCAGAACACAGGCGTTGCTGAGGGTTACCCAGTGCGCCTGGAGTGCCGTGTGTCCGGGGCTCCCTTCCCACAGATCTTCTGGAAGAAGGAGAATGAATCACTCACCCACAACACAGACAGAATCAGGTATACACCACACACACACACACTTACACAGAGTTCACAGAAAAGCTCAGAAAGCTCAGTTGAAGGTTTGCAATTCGCTGAAGTCAGATGAATGTATACTTCATGTGTTTCCATTCCGTCTCTTAACAAGTCTTGGCTCCCTCTTTGACATTTCAGTTGCGTGAAATTCCTCAAATGCCCCTGAAGCGCTCTAAATTGGAAGATGGCTGTGGCAGTTTCAGCCAAACACAACACCAGGCAAACACAAACGCAGCATGTCATCATGTTCCCCTTTTGATCCATACGCTTCATCCTACAAAGGCAGCAGAAGCCAGCAGCTTGAGGCACAGTGACTTTCAGTGGGAGCATCACCACAGTTAGATCTTATGGTTGCTGCTACGCCATATATGGTGTAGTCATACAAGCTGGGGTCGACCACTTGTTCAAACTGCTACCACATGTCTAAACAAACAGTAATTACCCCCCCCCAAACACACACACACACACACACACACACACACACACAAACACACACACACACACACAGTAAAGAAAGCATACATAATGCAAACCACAGCAGCACCCCTGACTCAGACACCACTGGCTACTGTCTCCTGTTTATCAGAAGGGAAGCAATTTTCTTCAAAAGCTTTTCTCTCCCCCAACATCACTGGCTTAAGAGTGTCTCTCTCTCTGCCTTTGAAGTAAAACTTTGGGTGGAGAAGTGCTCGGCTGGCCAACATCAAGATAATACAAAACGTTATAAGTGTCTGTCTCAGATGAAGGTGTACAGGCTAATTTCAATCAAGGTTTCAACAGGGCTCTAGGGCCACATCCAAGACAAATTCAGTCAGTCTTGGGAAGGACTGACTTCTCACAAAAGGACTGCCAAAGAAATCAAGTGTTGTTAGTCTTCCACCTACCCAATGCTTCTACATCTAAATAAATAATTTATCGCCATATTATTGGTTAGTGATAATATTAGTTGTTTCTGGCTAGCTTAGCATCCATTACAAAGAGCAATAGCTATTTTCAAAGGCAGGAATTTGATTGATTCCAATTTCAGAGGTACAAAATAGCTAAACAGCTCTGTAATTCTGCATCTCTTTCAACAACTGCAATGATTTATCTGACATAACATGCTAATCAGTTCTTTGTAAACTCCATTCTTCAGCATGCACCAGGACAATCATGGCTACCTGTGCATGATCATTCAGCCTGCCTTGAAGGAGGATGCTGGCTGGTACACAGTCTCAGCTAAGAATGAGGCAGGCATCGTGTCCAGCACAGCACGACTTGATGTCCACTGTGAGTATTGAGCCTTGTGGTTGTGTGTGTGTGTGTGTGTGTAAGGTCGAAGGCAAGTCATTATGCACATTCTGTCTGAAGTTCTTTATAGTTTCTGTGTTATATGCTTGTTAAAAACAATCATTCTGTTGCAATTTCCCATCTGCTCCCAGTTAATACATTATCCTTACATGCTATGTGGTAAACATCTGGTATCACTTACTGTTAATGTATAGTGTAGTTATAAAAGCATTTGGTGCTCACACAACTGCAGTATGCACCTGTTGACAGAATAGCATTTGCTATTTTCTCTGTTTTTCTCAACAAAACCAAATGAATTCTTTCTTTGGTTTATATCTGTATCTCAGAACAGACATGTTGTTGTTTGGTTCTACAGCATTATCTCATTTAGTTGGAGAACAAGCAATAATAATATAAAATAAACAACAAGCAATAATATAATATAATAATATAATATAATATCATATAATATAAGCAACAAGCAATAATATAATAAGCATTCATATCATTTGTCTTTGCTGTTGTTCCTCCAGCCCAGTGGCAGCAGACCCAAACACCTAAGCTCAAGAAGGTGCGCCCATCAGCAAGCCGTTATGCAGCACTCACAGAGAGAGGCCTGGACGTGAAGGCCGCATTTTTCCCCGACTCCAGCCCCTTGCCAGGCACCCTGGTGGAGAGCGATGATTTGTAGGATGGCGCGGCAGCAGTGCTTACTTACCTGACCCTTTGTGACCTTTTGACCTTTTTAACTGCAGCACCACCCTCCACAGCACAGTTCTCTTCCCCCTTCAACCCCTAAACCTCCATGCCCCCCACACACCGCACCATAAAGAATCACCCCTATGAAAAAAACCCAGTTCATTCTCCAAAGATGCTTGAGGGGTCAATGAATGACTGATATGATGTGCTCATTCTTGGTTCAAAGGATGAGTTAGAAGTCGTCCTTGAAGATGAAGTCGTGGATTGAAAATGGCCAAAAAAGCACAGCCAATGAGTTTCCTTGCAGTCAGAGTGGCAGTGCTTTGTGGCATTTAACAAGTGTAACTCTGGACAAACAGTGCCTTGCCAATTATGTTGTTATTGTTTGATTTTGGGCCTGGTGACTGTTTTTCTTTTTTTGAGGGGGGGAGAGGTGCTGTGAGTGCAAAAGTAAGGTCATATCCTGCCTCTGCAATGACTGTTTTTGATTGGTCTAGGCCAAGGAATGCTGAGAGATGGCACTCAAACACAAACACACACACACACACACACACACACACCTTACACACACTTTATTTGTTCAGATAGTGATCTGAAACTCAAAAGAGCACGATAACTTGGGTCTTAGCACAAGTGCTTTAGAGACTTTGTATAATCTCACTGCCGGAGATAGGATCCAGTCCAAAAGCATATTTCATTTGGAAAAACAAAGTAGTATCTAGTCCTGCATGTTACCATGGTGCCATTTTGAATACTCTGTATGTATTTACTCAATGTCGTAGTTTTGATGTATTTATGAAGAGGTGGTGGTGGCTAGTTTGGTCGGGTTGGGGACAGGATACGTTGGGAGGGCGATTCCTCCCACGATAGTGGAAAAAAAATTGTGATGAGTCAGAGGGAATTTGGTAGAGACAAAGGCGGACAGGAATAGCAGTGGGAACATCCACAGGTTGATGATCCAAGGGGTAATGTCCAGGTCTGTCCCGAATACACAGCACTGGAGCGGGCTCAAGGCGAAATGGGAGGGGAGACCCTATACACACACACACACACACACACACACACACACACACAGGCTTGTTTCATACACCAGCCTCAGTTTAGCCTGGGGTGTGGTATCAGAACATTTCCATTGGTCACTCTATCCTGGGAATTCATTAGCAATTAGCATATCACCATGGGTATCAAAAGCATTGTTTGGTTATGTCATTTAGCACAGTAACGTAGATGTTGCACAAGGCCGGGCCTTACCTAGTTTGTTATTTTCTTTGCTTTTATCTTTTCTCTAGGTCAGAAGACCTGGAATCAAATAAAACTGACATGTAATTTTTGATCATGTGTGACAGATCTAAAAGAATGTTGGACGATAGTGCGAACATTTCAAGTTTTCACTGTGTGTGTTACTATGAAAACTGGAGTGATTGACAGCCAATGGAAGTTGTAGTGTGTAGCAGTGCTGAGAGTTAGAATACTGGTTTGGAATAGGTTGAATTAAGCCTGAATCCACTGCTATAACATGCAAGGGTGAATGGTGAATGAAAAGACAAGAATGTAGTTTAGCCACTTCAGTGAAACATAGTAACGAGAAGTACGGGAATGGTGCTGATGATTGCTGTGATGACGAAGAGCATGATGATGATGATGGTGGTGGTGTAGGGGTATCATAGAGAAAGAGATCATATTAACTGAATATCAAGAGCATGATGGGAATGACGATGGAAGGAATCAATGTGGTAATGAAGAATAGTTCACTTTTTCCAAATCTTATACGTATACTCAAAACATGACCGTGGCAGATGTGTATTCATGCTCAACAAATCATAAAAAATTATTTTTGTATGAGTTTAAAAAATATATTTGTGATTATGCGCAGTTTTTACTTTCTCCTACCTTTGTAGATACACTATGTAGGAACATAACAATAATCCTTTTCAAACTGGTAAAAACCTGCCTGGTCTATATTTAAATCTATGTTAAATCTAATACAAACAGTGTACTGCATACCAGGTCACTGCGACCCATTTCTATTATTTATATATCAATGCATATGCAATTCTGGGGTACTCTTCTTTGAATTCACTGAATTTTACAGGAGTCTTTTAATAGAGACTTTTAGGGTAACAGATGAGCTGACTTTCACCTTTGGAAGTCTAAATCTCTGTATCATGCATTTTAAACAGTTGATTATGGTGATATTTTCACATTATATTTGAAAAAAAAAAACAACAACTATCTTGTGCCTTGTTTCTCACACACAGCCCATCGTCTTACATTTGCTGTGGATCACTACGCACCAGCCAAGAGTACTCTTACTCTGACATACTTTTCTCCATGGTTTTTTTTTTTCCAAGCCAGTCTGTGCCTGTATATGGATTGTTTTCCTGATACTATTTTTGTGTATGAACGATAATATAAATAAAAGTCTCTGGAAGAACGCTCCGCTCGAGTGGAATCTTTTAAAAGGCAATCCTTGGCTCACAGGGCCTAATAGACTCCAACCAGCCATTATACAAGATGCGTTTACAGTCTCTGCTGGTTAGCGGTTAACTGGCTAATTGGACCACCTTGTATGTAGTCTTCCTAACAGAAGCACAGCTGATGTTGAGTTACTTTATTGTTTTTTTTCCTTGCACATAATTGTAAGTCTGTCATGTGTGGGTCTAAATGTAGGCGGCGTTATTTGACAAAATAAAGACTGTGTATTTAATGTTAATTCAAGGCAGTGCTGCAATGTTCACATACTGTGCAACGGCTTAAGGAACATGTTGAGAGTATGGTTGTATGGTTGTATGTGATGTGCCTGTAGTGTCTGAATTTTTATCTACATGTGGGTTGTGTGAGTGTGTGTGTGTTTGGCGAACGAGAGGCAGAATTACAGATGAGATCACGTTGTTTGAGGGCCCCTCAGCTCCTGCGCCTGACGCCAGCCACTCCATACCCCCCCAACACCCCATCTCGACCTCATCCATCCCCAACCACGAGCCTCCAGTCGAAACTAGAGCCTTGAAAAAACACTCCCCTGCCGTCTAAAAATAACCTGCACCCAGTCACTAATCCTCCGCAGCTGGAGCCAGAGGCCCATACCATGGCTCTGTGTGTGGGTAGATGGGGGTCAGGGGGTGGGAATGGGGATGTGTGATGAGGGGCATCCCAGGGGACAAAGATGAAACATGATAGTGAAGGACTGGGTTCCCCCTTAGTCATGTAAGGGATAAGAACCAGATCGAGGCCCTGACACATAATTTCCACCATTTCGAAAGAGTTGGAGCGGGCCGGGCCCCAACAATCTGTAAGTTCAAGTGTTAAGTATGAATCTACACAAATCTTTATGAAACTCCGCTCAGCATTCTGATAGTAATTGCAACCATTCAACACTTACAACCCAGCAAAAAAGAAAAGAAAAGCTTTGTGGCAGGATCTTCATTAAGCAGCAAGATCACAAAGCAGTTTGTCATTCCAAAGGACATCTGCTGCTGTGTACATAACACCCATCCCATGTAATTAAACAATTTAAAGGGAAGGCGTTTAAGTGAACCATTTGCTTATTAATTCTGTCCATCCCTGACATTTAAGACTTTTGTCTTGTGTCAGTGGGATTAGCAGAAGACAGATTGGCACAGAAGACAGAAAATACAAAGAAACACCAAAACCACAACAGTCCTTTTTTTGGTTGAAATAAACAGGCCTAATTATAGTGTAGAAAATGTGCTGTAATTCTTTTACAACAGACAACAAATCTCTACACAGACTCCCACCACATCTTAGGTGGCAGAGCAACAGAGAAGCTTGGCTTTAATCATGTGTTTCGAAACTAAAGCTTCAGTAGTTTGTCTGTGAGCCGACCACAGTCTAATCTCATTTTTTAAACTTTCTATAGTCTTTGTGGGTTGTCTACCCAGATACGAAGCCTGCTCCTTCTCCTGCAGCTTAAAAACACTTGGCCAAAAAAGTTTAAACCTTCACTCATAGACACTGTCCATGTATCATTCTTCCAAGGGAAGAGGCACCATTCACCCAAGGTCAACAAAAGCCCAGAGTTGACCTTGGCTGCACTAGCAATGTGCACACATGTTCTTTCCCTCTGAGCCAAACCAGGTCTTATTCTATGCCAGGTGAGGTGCTTTAAAACGCAAGGAAAAAGCACACAAAAGCATTACACACAAATGGACAGTTTTCAGCAAACATACATGTACACTGAACTAAAGGTTTCCATTTGATTTGAACAATTTGACATGTTCACGCTTGCACCAAAGCATTCACATTTTAACAAGTTCACTGTTTAAATTTTCACCGATTTTTGCCAAATTTGACTGCAACTCAGACATAGTGGTACACCCAAAAGGAACTCCACAATGTTGTCCATGCAGGCAGGGAAGCAGGCAGGCAGGTGGGCAGGCAGTCTTGCCGGCTCAGCCTCTACATGGCCAACTGCAGGCCACCATCCACCACCAGCACTTGTCCAGTGATGTAAGGAGACTCCAACAGGAAGAGCACAGCCTGGGCCACCTCCTCTGGCTCCCCAAAGCGGCCCAGGGGGATCCTCCTCTGTACCCCGTCACCCTCCTCCTCCCGAAGCCCTGCGGTCATGTCTGTACGGATGAACCCTGAGGGAGGTAAAGGGCACAGTTGGTTTTGTGTTTTTGTGTGTGTGTGTGTGTGTGTGTGTGTGTGTGTGGTGGGGGCCTTAGGTTAATGAGACACAACTTCACATGGGGTGTTTCTGGAGCAGCTTGTGTGAAATCTAAATTGAATTTCATCTTGAATTTCATCATCACTGCAGGAGTAGCCTGGCATGTCATTTGTCTCAATATTGGGGAGTCCTCCTCCTTAATCTATGCTTTGTGGAGGAGTGTGCCTGCATGCATGATTGGAGAACAGCACACTCGGACCCTAAAATTAATAGTGCACATTACTGGCATCATAGAGCAGAGAGAAAAAGACAGGAAACAGGGTTGGGGGGTTGGCTGTGTGTGTGTGTAGCAAATTACAGGAGAGGTTAAAGAGGTACCTGGAGCGACAAGATTGACTCGGACATTCCTGGAGGCGACCTCTTTGGCCAAGGAGCGTGTGAACCCCTCCAGCCCGGCTTTGGTGGCGCTGTACGCACACTGACCCGCGTTGCCTTTCAGACCCACCACAGAACCTGCCAGAACATTTTAACAATGGCTAGACAGTCTCTGACAGAACATATAATTATCTTAGAAATATGACAAAAGAACAAGTCACAGAAAGGACAGACAGGACACTGACTGACTTCTAAACTATTAACAACAAAATACCTCACGCAACAGTTAGTTTTCTTATCAAAAGCACATTTTGTTAACAGAACACTAAGTCTACATTTCAAAATGCTAAAAACCTCCCTCTATATATACACCAACACCACCAAAACAGACAATCTGCCTCAAAATCAAATAACTCTACCAATCACTAGCATGTGCTTAATTTACATAATAAACATGTACTCAGTCATAGTACACTAACTTTCAAAATACTAACAAGTCATGGCATTTCTGAAACTACTAAAACTTCTTAAACTTCATTTTCATGTATTTTAAATCTATGACTTCATGGACTACATTGACTTCAAAATGTAGTGTCTAAAATTTCTGTTTACTTTACAGTTTACTTTACCAATTATATTTGTGAGTGTTTACAGTGATGTGTGCAAAAATGAGTCAGTCCCTTTATGTTAGATAATGAAACACAGAAATTCTTCAGGAACTGTTGCAGACGCATAGGCCTACAGTTGCTGTTAATATACTTTTGTCCAGTCTGTAAGTGCAACAAACCATCAGTCTGTTGCAATTGAAATTGGAGATGGTTTGCCTATTTTGCCTTTTATGTTTTTTTTTTTAATTGAAAGTGTTCTTTCAAGAATGATCATCTATGCAACCATTGTGTGGCCATTATTGCTGAACTGAAGGGTTTTGCACTGTATTTAAGGTTCTAAACATTAGATTTCCATTTCTGGTACGCTGTGTGTAAGCATTTGCTTAAAAGATACATAACTTTGGTGTTGGGGTGATCCTGAAGGGTGGTCCTATAGAAATGCATTCATTGAATGCATATAGTGTGAAAACAGCAAGAACTAAAGGCCAGATAAAAGCTTGCCACCGATTGAAAAAAACTGTAATAACTGGTTTGAAAATAATAGTCCTGTAGGCCTAGTCACTACTTGGTTGTTGAGCTTTCGTCATAACAACATTTGAGAAACGTCATTAAAGGAGAAATCTGGTGTGAATCAGTCCATAGCTGTGATACAACATAGGCCAAATAATGATCTAGTAGCTAACATTAACTGAATGGGGCATAGAAAAAATGATCTAGTAGCTAACATTAACTGAATGGGGCATAGAAAAAATGAAACTGAAAGTAAGTTACTGTGCCCCATTTGGTTGGTGCAGATTCACTATTTGGTCTATGTTGTATCACCATTTTCTTACCGACAGCTCTTAGTGACCTTGAAATAAAGGCTATAGATTGATTCAAACTGAATAAAAGCAGATCATTAGCAACTTTCCCACTGTGAAATCTGTACCTGGAAACCACTCTGTGTGCCAGTACTGAATCCAGTTCAAAAACTGTTAATAAGATAGAACACTATAATGACCAAAGAAAAACACAAACATACAAAGATAATGACACAAAGAGGATACAGGCCATGAACACAGAATGGATCACAGATTCACCATGAATCACACTACACTAGAACCACCTAGTGGCCATTGTGTGCCAGTACAGCTGTGGTCTAAAAGTATTACCGCACTATCCAAAAATGCTTTGGTGCTTTTATCTTGCTTTGTATGCTTTATCATACACACATCATCTTAAGATCCCCCCCTCAACACACACACACAAGATTACAACCTACAGAAGATTAAAGGCCCCATGACTCCATGACTTCAAAAAATCACATTGGGCTGCTGGGTTCATCGGTCTCAAACAAGATGTCTCCATTACACTTTATCTAGTGTGGAGCCTACCTTTAAGCCTACCCAGAGGAAAACACTATTCCTAACAATAGCCTTATCTTTGTCTTGTCTTTATCACATTCGAGCTGAAATTGAACTCAAGTGTGTCTTTTTCCCTAATTGACTTTTAGTGCAAACAGAATTTAATACAAACAAAACAGAAGATCTAGTCAGCGTCTCATATTTCTTCATTTAAACTTCATTTAAATTATCTATTCTCCACATCTAATTCAGTCCAATTCAAGTTTAACATACAATTTTAAAATATTCTTCTGCAGTTCTTTTTCTCCTAAGGAACAGATCAGAATTTTGAAAGATTTATTTTTTTCTGTGAGACAAAAGAAAAAAGTAAGAAGTATATTTTCCTGAGGGTAACCGCAACATTTCTTACATCAAAATTTGACATGGCTGAAAACACTGCAAACTTCTGCAAAGAATTGTTCTTTATATAGGGGACACATAAATGTTTGTTTTAAAATCAAGTCAACATTTCACTGCTTCCAACTAACATAAGAGGTGTACTTGCACTGACACTTTTGCACTATGGTTACCATAGCATCCTCCTGCACATTCCACACTATTTTCACACCAAACAAATTAGTACCCGAAAACGCACACACAATAATTTATTCTCTGTATTTTCATAATGCATATATGTCAAGTGTATGCCATGTTGTGGTAGCTTAAGGATACCAGAGTTTCCTACAGGATAATAAAGGTATCTATCTATCTATCTATCTAGTGCCTGTTATTCATGTCAATACACAACTCATACACTGAAACAAACCAGAACTGGACCCAGAGACTGAAACCGGGGAGCAATTGGGGGTTAGGTGTCTTGCTCAAAAGCACTGCATTTGTGGATTTCAGGGGTGGGGGATGTTGCACAATCACTCTCCCCACCTACTTCTTTGTACCCACCACCCTGACCGGTACACCACAGATGCCCTAAGATGACAGTAGTCATAGAGTTTTGCATTTGAGACAGAAGAAAGAACTGAGTTGCAGGAGGGAAAGTATATTGTTCCAGTTACCTATG
Organism: Tenualosa thibaudeaui; assembly: GCA_027481765.1. Lineage (NCBI taxonomy): Eukaryota > Metazoa > Chordata > Actinopteri > Clupeiformes > Clupeidae > Tenualosa > Tenualosa thibaudeaui. The sequence continues at coordinate 7,793,509 of JAIFZK010000023.1, read as the reverse complement.
TTGACGATGGCTCCGCCCTGGCCAAGCATACTCCTCAGCGCCGCCCTGCAGGTGAGCATGGAGCCCAGCAGGTTAGTGTGAAGCACAGACACCATGTCATCTGGACGTGTCCGTAGTAATAGCCCATCCCTACAACACATACACACACACACACACACACACACACACACACACACACAGGATGAGAGACATCCTTTTCTGTATATACAAACATAGACATACAGTATGCCATATTTTGTGTATGCTGAATATATAGTTCATTAGCGTTCACACTTGTTGATGCCTGCTGCGTTGATCAAGTATCTCACATTGCCACAGTTTTTCTGGATGACTTCAAATGTCCTCTGCACTTCCTGCTCCTTGGAGATATCACAGCTGAGAGCCACATGGTCTGCTGCAGGGAATGCACACACAATGATATGGAGAATCACCTGAAACCAATTCAGCAAAGACGCACTAAAGAGATATTTTGGCAAGGCAGGCTGGTTCTTTAGACAAATCTTCCTTAGAGTGCTTTATTCATCTAATCGAGGACCTCAGGTGGTTGAGGTCTGATGCAAAATCAAATATACTCCATTACAGCTGGCACGAAATCTTGCAACACGTCCAATCAAATTGCCCCATCCAGTTTATTGAGTACTTCACCAGGTCACCAACACTGGGATGCTGTAATCCACTATATCCTCTATCACAACAGGTATATGTTTTTTTTAAATTGTTGTTATGTAATTGAAATTTAAAAATGACTGATTTATCCAGGTAAGGGAGGCAAGTTTGTGGGGTGTTTGCTTACCTCCTGGCAAATTTGAAGCTGTGGCCTGGGCTGCCTCCTGATTCCTGGATATCACCACAACCCTGTTCCCTCTCTGCGCCAACAGCCATGCCACCGCACGGCCAATGCCCCGGGAGCCGCCAAAGACTACACTAAGTCTGGACATGGGTGCTTTAATGAGTAACAGATAACGTTAACGTTAGAAGAAAAAAATTAAGCTTTTCTGTTGATAACGTTTATACGCAACAAACATTACGCTTCTTCTAAAAGAACTAATGATAGACTGTAGTGTGTTGATGTACCTGTGCTACATAGCAAAAGCAGTGACAGTAAGTTAGTCTATAGGCTAGTTCCAAAGAAGTTTTTAACGTTGCTGTGGGCTCAGTGTCAAACTTGTTAAGCCATGGACATATCACTCTAGACACTATAGCAGATAAGTTATAAAAACTCGTCATCAAGTGGTGTCAGTAGCAGATATAAGAACTCGCCAGGAAATGGTGTTTGCTTGATAACGCCAATTTGTAAGGTAATGTAATATTACTCGTTAGTGTTAGATTTGTTAACGTTAACGTTAACGTTAACGTTAGCCTGGATAACCTCACCCAAGAGTGCATGTAAATACCATTGTTTGCATGCAACTGAAATGAACAACATTATCCAAAGTAAGGTTACGTTACCTCCTAAGGTTCTCTCATCAAAATGCCCTCTGAATATTTATGTCCTTAGATAGTCCTCGTAAAAGTTGATAGCTGATTCATCCAGGACAACAACTACTGGCCGCCGCCATATTTAATATTTGACCCACTGGTGTTTCTCTTTTACTTACAGCAGATGGCGCTATAGTATAAGCAATGGTCTAGTATTAGGCCACAGCTTGATTACGCCTTTCTTTTCTGAGGGCACAATGCACAAGTTAAATGTCATCAGTTTTGTTTTACAAGGCGCTGCAAAACTAATTTCTTGGATGAATCCCATGGTAGCCCATTCTTAATCAATATAATCAACAACTAACTGTGGTACATTCAAACCAGTGGATGGAACAACTAAATAACAACTATTATTCAGTAGCCTGTTGAAATGCAAAACACTTGGCTTGTCTTTCCTTTACTTCTTCAAATTAAGATAATGGACAACAATGTTGTGTTTTATTGGAATTGGCCAACTCATTGGTCATTGAACATGGTTTTCTGTATGCCTATTTGAACATTCCCTTTCATGGATGGATGACATTGCATAATTAAATAAATCTATCTTTTACTGCCCTGTATCTGTAGGCCTGTGTCTTAAAAGGAACAGAAGTTATAGTTCTGACCGATAAATGAAGGAGCCAGCTAGTAGGGTTTTTTTTTTTTTCGTTTTTCCGTACAATAGCCTGGGCCTCAGAAATAATGGTTTGCCAGAGGACCTCCTGTGCACAATGGTGCATATCTAGGCTAATGACATAAACCAGAGAGCAGGCATAATAACACAGAGATGCCTACTCACTCACAACGACAGTTGAGCGACATGATAACAAGTACCTCAGTGGTGAGCACATTGCAAAATCAAAAATCATTTATCAGGCAAACTTTTATCAGGAGTCACAATTTCTCTTATATTCTAGTTAATATGTAGTTGTCACAGCAGTGCCATCGACCAGAGAGAGAGAGTTGGGAACAAAGATTGGGAACAAATTCTGACCATATGAAATTTATCTAGCGGCTGCCAGGAAGCCGTTTTTAAATGTTAATTGAATATTTGAGCAGAACAGACCTATGTTTCACTTTCACTATTATTTCCTTATTTCTTTTAAAACATTAAAGTTTTAGTAAAATGCAGCATCACCCTATGCCTTATAGTGTTGTAAGGTATATGTACATTACACGCACACACACACAGACACACACAGACATACACACACACACACACACACACACACACACACATATATATATATATATATATATATATATATATATTACATGTAATGCATTTGCTCAGTTTTGATATATTTACCACACACATACAAATAGTCTATTTGCTTCACTTCCATCACACTTTCACTTAAAATACATTAAAATCAGATTAACAGTTTAAATACGTTTTCTGGAGGAATCCCGTGTTAATGGCATTTATTTTGTGTGCACAGTCTAAGCTGATCACCTGATTTGTATTCCTCTCTGTGCTCTGAACATCAGGAGGTCATTTTCTTCTTTCACACTCCTTTGAGCTAACGACACCATACCGGCACAGGCAACCAAGCTCATATACCAACACACACACACACCTCTCCTGCCACACACACACACAAACACACACACACACACATACATACACACACAGACACACACACACACACACACACACATACACAGACAGAGTCTCACTCTCTCCGCCAAATGCAATGTTATTACATGCATTTGAGAGTATACTGGGAAACATATTCTTATCTATACCTTTGCTCATTATACATTCATTCTTTGATAGCACATACTCCTTTATATCGTTTATTTCCTAGAACTTTTATGAGGCTGTACATGCTAACGTCAACACCAACAGATAACAAAATTGTAGCTACCTTGCAGTGTGAGATATTGGCTGAACTGAAGTGAAAGCCTGGGGTATAAAATGAGAAATGAGTAGAGAGGAGTGAGGGGAAGGAACTCATGAGAAGTGAGGACATTTCAGTATCAATAAAACATGCTCCTCGGTATGTGTGTGTGTGTGTGTGTGTGTGTGTAGATGTGATCATAAAATCATAAAATACTTGAAAACTTGAAGTCCTGTAAAGTGTGGTATACCAGGGACTGGACAGCCTGATGTTGAGGAATAGCTGTCCATTTTAGTAGCTCAGTAGTCACAATTTTGTTTACCTCATCTGTGTTTCTTCCATTAGTGTTTAAAGCCTCCCTATGCAGGATTGGCCATTCCTTCGCTTTTTTCTTGATTTGTCCTTGCATTTCCCTCTACAGAGCTCTCCCGTTGCTATGTTGTGTTTATAGCTACCCATGTTTGTGTATAGTGCAATACAGCAATTCGTAACCTTGTGACACCCCGAGACTCCATAGAGACTTGGCTGCAGCCCACTGGCCAAACCTTGCATTTTCCATATCTTTGCCCAAATGCACTAGCGGGAGTCAAAACAGCTATCAATCGACCCATAACGTTTTATAGAGCCACCACAATGACTCTTAACTCGTCTAAATTAAGGTAAATTAAGCTAAAATAGTTGCATAGGGCCTCTTTAACGCTATATGCTCCCCCCCCCCCCAGGCCTTACCACAACTAAAGAATAGTCTTCTCCACACATTATGGATCCCTTCACAGTATCCGTAGACTCATGTAGTTATGCTGATAAAACTTGAGCCTTTGATCAAACCTGGTTTAATACTCGTAGTGACACCTCTCATAGCTTTGGGACAAAGACCCCAATCGTCTGATTTCTAACGTTAAAGCAAAGCCCTGTCAATTATTTTTGCTGATGAAGCAGCAAAAACTATAAGAAAAGTGCACATTCAGTTTGTACTGAAGAAAAACTAAAGTTTTTTTTTTTTTTGCAGTATGTACTATATTGACTAACTAACGGGGAAAAAATAGAAATTGGGGAGAGGAGTGGGTCCTGGCATCTTCTCCTTGGGCAAAGTTGTTGAGTTAATGTCTTCAGACAACCAGACACAAGCAGAGAGCAATGGGCTACAGGCCCAAGGACTTTTTCTCCTCTTTTCTCTCCTTCCCTTTCTCAGTCACTCTGCTCCCTCGTTCTCTCCCACACAGCTATTTTTAAAACCACATGAAAAACACCTTATTCCAGTTAAATATTTACATCAGGTCCAGAAGAACGATTCAACAAAGGGATGGAGTTAAAGAGCTAGCTGAAGACTTGGTAGGAAAGAATAGAAGGGGTGCAAGACAAGTAAAACCATTGGCTTTTTATTACGGTTATGGTTGAAATCATTACAAAATGTGCTTTTCCTTCCAATGTTACAGAATATGTTTACACAGAAAACAAAACTGTCAAGTGGATGCCAGTAATCACCATTAACAAAACAAATAGAACACCTATTTTCAGACGATTAAAACTAATTGAGAAAATAAAAGAAGAAATATCAAGTATGTCATCTTGGCAAACCGAGAACTGGTCAGATAAAGCCAACTTAGTGCTACCTTGTGTGCCAACAAGGTTTGGCATTTACAGTAAATGAATTGAAGTTCACATGAAAATGTTTTTATTAAAAATAAAATCATGTCACTTGTTGACCTGCTGATGGGCCCCAGCTAAAGCAATCAGAATCAGCCCCCATTAGTGATACTGAAGCGTTTTTTTCTTATATAATTGCCCTTTGCATGTGTTTTGTGTGAGCCTTCAGGTGCCTGCTGTCTATGTAAGGCATGTTGCATAACAGACTAGTGTGTAAACTGTTGATCAGTCAAAGAAAAAGGTGCATGTAAACCTGTCATTTTAAGGAGAGCCTAATAGGCAGGAAAGATAAAAAAACAAAACAAAAAGGGACCAATCTAAATGAGAAACTGCAGGTAACCAAATAAAGGTGAGTGCCAAGATGACAGTACCAAGAGGGTCAATTCAATGCCAGTTTGTCTAAACAGTGTTTTGTACCATGCTTCAGTACTCCAGATGCCCTATGCAACACCAACACCAATAACAACGACAACTACAAAACCAGCAGCCAAACATACAAAAGCCCCTTCATCATAAAGCAAGGATTTTTCTACCAAACTGTCTTTAGAGTCTCGGTTTCACACACACACACACACACACACAACTAATCACAATCACAAGGACATTGTCATAACTTCACCTCTTTAGACATTAGCTCAACATACCAATGTATTACTAAAAGACCATACTTGATACTTGTGGCATTGTAGTCAGTGAGAATGAGATCTCTTGCGAAATCTAGCCTCTCTGTATACCTATTAAGGATCACCTCTGAGAGAGAGAGAGAGAGAGAGAAAGAGAAAGGTCACCTCTATGCAGTCACGAATTATGTGCCACCAGTGTCAAACGAGCCCCAGAATTGTTCAAGGGGGCTCAAAGAGCGACGGTGCAGTTTCGAATTCGGACGATGAAGTGGTGCACTTCCCAAATTGCCTGTCCGTCAGAGACGCTGATGGAATGCAAAGATTCCGCAGGTTAAGTGGCATTTGGGGCCCAGAGAGTGTCCTCTCTGATAAAGCAGCCTCACAGGAAAGGAGACATGATGAGTAGATGAGTGGGGGGGGGGGGGGAGGGGAGTGGGTGGAGGTGAGTGTCTCATTTTAGGGCATCAGTCCTGCACGACTAGGTTTGATGGTGGCAGTAATCCACCTTGCCTGTAATTCCACATTTGATTTGATAACTGAAGGTGAGAGCCAGGGGAACATTGTGCAATGTGCCATCAGGGCACTTTTTCCAAATCAACTGCTCCATTTGGAATTCGGCAGGCGAATGGGAGAGAAATTGAAATGCCATTGACTGCAGTACACTCTGGTGGCTGAAAGAGGCGGGGGAGAAAAAGAGAGAGAATTGGAGGCAGTGGATGCGACAACTAACATTTTTTAGGGGAAGTGAAACGACAAAACACAAAGGACCCGGGGGCTCTTCAGTTCCATTAAAATCAAAAACATGTACAACTTGTGCTTCACAAAAACAAAAAACACAAATCAAAGCAACTGGAGAAAAAAAAGGAAAAAAAGTACCCGAAGCCATTCATGGAACAAAACATACATCTTATTCAAGTCTACGGGACACTTCATTACAGACAGACAGACAGACACACACACACAGTCAATAGAAACATCCACCAGACTGACCCTAAGGAAGAGAGAGAAGTCGATGAAATGCTTGATACTGAAATGGCACAGTAATGGACTGATGAGGGTGGAGAGTTTCTGAGGTGGGCAGAGAGCCTAGTGGCTGATCTGTGTGGGACAGCTGATTCCATCTGTGGTCAGGCCTCTGGCTGAGGGACGGTCAACAGTGGCTTTCAGGGCCCTGATTGCTGGCGTGCTTCTGGGCACTTCAGTCCCATTTGGGACATGTCTGAGGTTAGACCAACCGTGTTGCGATCACTGGTGAGAATTGTTACAGCCTGTTTACATTTTGAGGGTTTCAGGGCACACAATGTCACCACACAGACAGACAATCTCATCTCAAACAAGCCATCCCACACACTCATACGAATTAAATATAAATATACAGAAGTGAGTGACAGCCTCTAGCTCTCTGATTATGGTGTGTGATTGTGTAAGTAACTCTGCTCTGTTGCCTGAGCTGAAGAGTCATTTCAGGTAAGGTTACTCAAAAAAGGGAGCAGCTACGATTTTAAAATTGGGGGAAAAAAAATCAAATCACAGAAGTAGAGTACTAGTAACATTTGATTTTAGACCTACGGAGTGTATTTCTCAGTCATTTCCACAAACAAATACACAAGAACCAAGCCCTTACCCCACATACGTATCACTTTAACAGGACATCTACAGCAGTCGACTGTTTCTAATATTTCCTCATCTGTATGGCCTTGTCAGCCATTTTGAATCATGCAGAATCTTTCATGCTGTCCCTCTACCCATGACGTCCCTCAGAACATCAACTCACAAAGGCAACCAAAACATCTAAACATTGATTGGCATTGATGACAGAGAGATATGCTATGACCTTTTAGCCACTTGTTGTGCAAAGAGAAACCGATTGGACAATTATCCAATCAGTGAGCTAAGAGCTGAAAGCAGCCAATCACAAGTCCACATTAATGGTACATCCTCGTTAAAGTGATCATTTAAATAACTCAGGCATCCATACCAGTCAGCCAACCTTCCGCACAAACCCCAACCAAACCACATAAAAAATAAGTTAAATTCATATTTCCAGACATGAACAGTTTATAATTTGTTTGTTCTGTGACTCATATTTATCTTTGCTTATATACAGTAAAGTGAGACAGTACAAGGCACACATTAAAAAGACCTTTGAAATGTTAACAGAACATTAAATAAAGCGTAAAAGGAAGTCTAGCCCTACCACGTGACTGAGTCTAGTGCACATCACCAGCTTATGCTAGTCAGTGCTACCACTAATTTCCTCTGTTTGCTACTGTACGTGTTTATGTTCTGTTGTCCTTAAGAATCCATTGCAGTCTCTCCAATGTGCTGTTGAGGCCTGTTCAAAGCCTTCTTATAAACGGCCGTGATTCATCTGTAGCCTAGTCCAATACCCCCCCCCCCCCCAACCCCTGTAAGGTGGTTTAAAGTGGCTGGATTGCAACTACAGCAGAAGGCACAGCATATATATCCAAATGAATGCCTTGTGTAGTCGACTCCATATTATTGAATTCCACTCTTTAGACACCGAAGCCTTTGGGGCTGATGATAATAATCAGATCAGATGATGTCCACAAAGCTACCAGGGAAGAGTCCCGTCCGGCCGTTCCGCTGGAGTGTGCCTTTGAACCAGCCATCTTCACGCTTCCGGTGGACGAACACGATGTCACCCTCCTTCAGTTCCAGCTCTGCCTCGCTCTGGGGCGGGTAGGACACCACCACCCTGTACCTGTGGGGGAAGAACAACTTTATCCTTTATCTCTGGTGCCACACGACAGCCACTGAAATTAAGAATGCTTTACCCTGACATACCAACTGGTTTAAGTTAAACAAGGACATTTAGATAACATGGAGATTCTATTGCGTCTTTTTGACAGGAGTGATAATTTCACACAGCTGGAAAGCTCAGCAGATCTGTGTCAACATGGCAACGGCAGCAATGTCATACCTCTCACAGACGATTGGCCGAGCGTCATGCTGAGCGTGTAGCGATGAGCAGGGCTGCCGTGGGGGAGGGGCAATTGGCACGGGGCCTTCCTGGGAGACGCTCTTGCGGTGGGAGGATTCGGAGGAGCCAGAAGCCAAAGGAGATGGTTCTGACTCGGCCAAGGCGGACCCACTGCGACCACTGTTGGCCGCTGCTACAGAAGCAGCCATGTCAGATCCGCCGGCTCCCTGGGGTGTGTCCATGGCGACGGCTTGCTCGGTCTCCAGCGTGGGGGAGGAAGGGGGAGAGGACCGGAGCTTCTTCTTATTGGATAGCAGCTTAAGGAGACCCTTTTTCTCTCTCTGCATGTGGTAAAAAAGATCAAACACAGACAAGTTTAGGCTGAGCACTTCGTTTTAATGTTTTGGACATACATCTACACATTAGATTCTATTTTTAGGCATGTCAACATTAAACTTTAATGATATCAGTTTCAGATATCAAATGTAGGCATGTTGGCTGGCTCAGATCTTGGTCTAACTGCGTGCGTGTGTGCGTGCACATTCTCATCTGTCTTTTTCTGTTAATGCGTCTCCACCCAGACCCTCAGCTCATCTCACTCACTAACTTGATTTCTCCTCCGCCCTGACAGAAGACTCTTGTTTGAGAATTAGCCCCTTAGGAACAGCATGTGAGCCCTGCATTATCACCCTGCTATATAAAAACAAGCTAAATAACTCCAGCGCCCTTGCCTCATGTCACCCAAAGGGCATGAAGAGATAGCACTTCACAAATCAACACTGACTGAATCCCCATGCCCCTCTCCCTAGTCCTAAGTCCTGGGCCCTTAAAGCCCAGGCTCCTAGATGCACCTAGCTCCCTAGATGTTTTTCAAACATTATGGGGGAGTATGAAGAATTGTACCCTATGACAGGGACCAACTCATCCTGACTGGGCCTCCCGATTCCTCTCAGAGCTGGTTTCTATGTGGGACCCCAGCTGGACCCAATCATTTGCCCCCCTCACCCACTTAGTAAAAATTATGAGCCGAGTCGAACAGAAACCACACACGAGAACAGCCAACGCATGCACACATGCTCGCTTCCCAGCCTCGGTTCAGCACAGTGTCCGCGAGGCATGGTTATGCGCACGCACGCACACACACACACACAGTGGCTTTCTCTCTGTGCCCGTCCTTCAGCTACTTTAGAATATTCTGCTTCATGTGGCGAAGCGTCTTCGGCAGGACTAACACACTGTACTCAGCAAAAGGGTAAAAAAACTGGCGAATCATAATTTAGAGACACTTTCAGCTCAGCAGGTTTTTAGGAGGAAAAATATGTAGCAGATGAGCAGAGGAGGAGGAGAAGAAGGAGAGAAGGAGACAGAGAGCGAGAGGGACGAGTGGAAGAAGGAGGTGAGCAAGCACTCCAACTCCCTAGCGACACAAATACTAAAAAAAACTACCTTATGGTTCCAATTTGAAACATCTTTTCCCCCTAAGAAATCTTCCCAATCTTGCATACACTTCCTTATCATAAGTATAACTACCTGTGCCGATGAGGCACAGCAAGTACACTGTTTTTTGATGCACACTTTACCAAAGTGCTGTGTGAAGCGATTTGGGCCCAACTTGAGATGGCTTCAAACAGTGCTACATAAATAAAGCTGACTCCTCTTGGTGTGAACTCACAGTAATCCACACATGAGCACACTGAAACATTTAACCGTTGCTCCAGCATTTATAATTAGCCTGGTGATGTCTAACAGAAGTGTTGAGTCAAGTTTTTAGACTGTAAAATATTAAATATATACAAATATATGTATTAAATATATACATATACATACATACAAAAAAATATATGAACAAACAACTGCTTTGACAATGTGAAATGCCTATGCTAAGCACTCAAATATCCATTAGAATGCAAACCATCCCTGGCTATCTTATAATCACTTTTCACCACATGTGGCACTGAATTAAATATGTTATGTAGCTAAAGTCAGTGGAACAATGCTGTATGGCCATCTTCAAGCCTCAAATAGTCCACATAACACAAGCAGTAGTGTTGGTGGTGGATTCATGTTAGTGTTGGTGGTGCTAGCGCTGCACCCACCTTCCCATCCTTGTCCATGCGGCAGGCAGGACCCTGGTTCCCACAAGCAGCGGCAGAGTTTATGGCGGCACCAATGGGCATGGAACCGCTGGGGGCGACAGGCACAGCCAACACAGCTACAGGCCGCAGGGCGTCAGCCTCCAGGGAGGCGGCGCTGACGTTGGGAGGGGTGAGCGAGGCGGCGGCGCAGCCGAGGGACACAGCGGCTCGGGTACAGGAGGGGGAGGCACCGGTGCCAGCGGCGACGGCAGCCCCCACGCCCACGGGCTGTGGGCACACCGCCAAGTGGGGCAGGAAGGCCACAGCCTGCTGGGATTGGATGGGCGTCACGGCCGCCGTGGGCCGGTCCTGACTGTGGCACGCGGCTAAAGAAGAAAAACAAGGGGGGTAATTACACCAGATGCTTCCAGTGGGAGAATCAGCTAAAAACACGTGCACTTGTGTTTAGGGAGCACTTGTGTTTAAGAAAAGCACAAAAGTCCACTTGTATACACTTACCAAATGAAAAACTCATAATGCTGCACAACAGAAAACCACAAATGTACGACTCAAATCTTTTGTACGGTCACAATCCAGTATAAATGGTGCAATCTGTCAACTCCAGACTGAAAACATATAAACAGTATGTGGGCTGCGTTTGGGCATGAGCAAGTACTGCAAAGTCGGTTCATTGACACATAGAGAGGTCTTAAGGATTTAATGTGCAGATCAAGGGGTTCCCAGAAGCCAAACATACAGAAGACTGTGATAATTTATGGCCCTCTTATGTTGGGGGCTGCAGCACGAGGCATTACATAACAGATTTACTGAACACTGCTGATTTGCATTAACTGCCATGTGTGTCCAAATCGGTGTAGCACAGGCATTTCTCACAGGAAAAGACTTTTACAGAGCCATGCATGCATGTGTGCTACATACATGTGAAACCCACCCGCTGACTGCACTGCAGTGCAGGCATTCTTTACTCTTTGAGTCCATGTGTGTGAATGAGTAACGAAGTGTGTGTGTGTGTGTGTGTGTGTGTGTGTGTGTGTGTGTGTGTGTATGTGTGTGCGTGCATGCACTTACCAGTCCTGACTGCGTTGCGTGCCTGATTAACAGTCATCTGGGATGTGACGTGCATCAGGACTTTGGCCTGCCCTGGTGGCATGTGGGCTGCAGTTACTACGGTGGCTGTGTGGGGGAGCGGGCTGGGCGGGGCGGGCCCAGAGCAAGTGGTGAGGATCTTGGGGTGCTCCACACCCCCCAACGCTCCAGCCACTGCAGCAGTCGAAGGGCTGACGATGGTGACCCCTCGCCCAGCCTGGGTGCACAGACTCAGGGGCACTTTGGGTTGACTGCCTCCTGACACAGTTCTTGAAGAGACGAGGAAGAACCAGAGGTGGAGCATTTAATACACATCCCCAGAAATACACACACAATGGAAGTGCTTACTCTAGCGTGCAATGAGTGTGTTGACAACTAGCACTCACTATGCTATACAGTAACTAACAGGGCAAATACAAGAGTAAGAAAAAGAGATAATCTCTTCCATGTGAAAGCACGGGTGTAGGTATGCTTGCTTGTGTGTGTGTGTGTGTGTGTGTGTGCGTGTGTGTCTGAGTGTAGGGATGTGTGTGTGTGTTGGTGAGTGCTTGAGTGTAGGCAGTGAGTTTAAAGACATCTGCATAAGTGTGTGTGTAGGCATGTGTGAGTGCACGTACATGTATCAGTACAAGGGATCTGCTGACTGCTTATGTAATCTGCTGAGCAGCACCTTGATCTGGCGTGTGTGACCCGCTGGCGATGAGTGAGCAGGCGTAACAGCCTGCATGTTATGTGTTGACGTGTTTGACGGTGGGCCGGTCACACACTGGCTGATAGGGCTCATGCATGTACAAAGGTCCCCATCATTTCAACCCCTCTGATGTGTGAGTGTGTGTGCAAATATGAGCCACAAGAGACACAGACTGAGTGAGTGAGAGTGTGAGAGAGCGAGCGAGCGAGAGAGAGAAAGTGTAAGTGCGCATATGTGTGTGTGTCATGCTGTGACCCTGACCTGACGTACGAGTGATGCTGATGTGGAGTGTCAGAGGTGGTGTCTGACGATCTCCATCAAAGCAGTTCATTAATCATCTCTGTGCATGAGTGTGTTTGCAAGTGTGCTCTGATGCAACACACTGACGCAATCACATTAGCATACGAGAGTATGAGAAAGCAAGCGCAAAGCAGAGTCTGTGGGTCTGGGTATGTGTGTGTGTCTGTGTCTGTGTGTGTGTGTGTGTGTGTGTGTGTGTGTGTGTGTGTGTGTGTGTGTGAGAGAGAGACAGACAGAGAGAATGACAGCTACAGCCAAAAAGAGAACAACAAAGGGAGAGAGATAGAAGAGACTGAGGTGAGGAAGAATTATGAAGGGAGGAGAAATCAAACCAGGGAGAAGGGAGTCAAAGAAACCAGGTGGGAACGAGCAAGAGAGTGATTGAGGATATGAGAGAAGCCTTAAAATGAGGGGACACAGCTAGCAATGAATACTGCATGAGAAAATAGCAGAGACACACAGAACAAGAGGGAGCCAGAGAGTGTGAGGGTGTCAGACATAGAAACTGAAAGAAAGAAAGGAAGAGAGAGAAAGAAAGAAAGAATGAAGGAAGAAAGAGAGATAGAGAAAGAAAGAAAGGAAGAATGAGCAAGTATGAAAGACAAATGAAGAAAAGAAAGAGAAGCAAAAAAAGATGAGAGCTTGGCAGCTGTAAGTCACCTGCTGACGGGGCTCATGTAGTTGCCAGGGAAGACGCCCATCTTGCCCGTGTGCAAGGAGGTGCCTTTGAACCAGCCGTCCTGACAGCGCTCCAACACCAGGAACATCTCCCCCTTCCTCAGTTCCAGCTCGTCCTCTTTACGGGGGGCGTACGGGAACATCGCCACATACCTGAGCAGGACACAAACACAAACGACACGGACGAAAACACACATAAGCAAAGTGCATACAACACAAAAACGGACTGACATTTAGCAGACACTTCTATTCAAACTGACATTGGCTCGAAAAGGCCCAAGGTTTGGGAATTGAACCTAGGGTTTTTGACTGTCTGTTCTTGATGTTATAGCTGTTCTTATACACCCGCATAAGTGACAAGTAAGTTATGTTATGAGTGGTTCTGCATGACCATGTCAACACTGTCCTTTGTAACACTGAAATGTGCAGTAACTATGTTGAAGATATCACAAGGACCGTGTGAGGTTAAATTAAGGCATCACTTGACTGATGGGATGGCTCATTGAGAATCACATCCCTAAGAATTGTTTAAATGGCTGCTCTGGAGAAGAGGAGCCCCACTAGATCTAATCAGGGACATGAAATGCACAAGACAAGAGCATCATAATGAGCAAGCGGGGATCTCAGAAGGCACCTCATCAGTAGGGTCATCAGGACTCAGGAAACAGACCCAGGAACTAAAGAGAACCCACATGAATATAAATACGTACTGGAGTGGGTCCTGCAGACGCAGATACGCATGCGCGCACACACACACACACACACACACACACACACACACACACACGCACGCACACCCAACACACCTGACAGTGACAGAGATTTTGAAGCTAATTGTGACCTGATTGTTGGAGAGCAAAGATTGGGGTAATTGCTCTGTCAAGTGCGGTAATTGAAAAGACCTGCTCCCACCTGCTACCAAGTTGAACTGCAGCCCCCCCCCCACACACACACACACACACGTATCCTTGACTTGGTCTTTAAAGTTCTCTAAAACATTACCCCAAAACCCATCTTTTTTAAATACTACAATTTTTAATTCAAATATAAACAGCAGAAATCACATCAAGAAGCAAGGAGTTCATTAGAATTCTGGGCAGCAGCTGAAGGAAGACCTGTTGGATTGAGCCAAAATTCGAACCACTGTTTATTCAGTCAGGCAAACTGTTGCAATTGATTTCGAAGTCTTTCCCTGAGGCCAATCATTCTGTTTCCCCCACTGAGGGTAGGTGCGTGATGTGATAAAGCTGGAGCTCTGGTGTCAATCACTGCAGTTAATTAGCAGCAACAGACTTGACAGGTAGCCTGGAGTGTTAGCCAACATACACATGTGTGAGAGTGATCAGACTCACGGGGAAGGGAAGGGTAATGATTTTTTTTTTTACAGAAAAACATAATGGTGTGATCTTATCTTTAAAACACTTGCACACAGAGACATCCACCACTCAATTGCTGCTATCCCTCAGGATACTATGTGGAACCAGCATCTCGACTTGTCACACTTCAACCGTAATCTGACAATGACAGAATCAATGATTTTAGACTTTAAAAACTTGCACACACATATGCTAACCATTAGATAGAGACAGACAGGCACACAAACATGTTGGCTAACAGGTTGTCACATTAGCTCTGTCTCCATCCTAAAAGCCACAGTGATCTTCATTAATCCATCTTAATTATCCATCTCTTCATTCTTTTTTTTTTTTTTTTAAATGATTCCCCCTCACCTCAACCTCTACTCCACCACTCTCTCACCATGTTTACCGCCAAGCTGTATTTCTCTCTCCCTCTGGCATCCTTCCTGGATGACATTAGCGCTAATGATCTGTTAGGGCTACACTCACTCACAGGCTTGGCGCTAATGTGCTCAGAGGCGAGAGAGAGAGCACAGTCAATTCACTGACAGCAGAGCCCCATCTGTCTCACATAGTTTCTCCTGGGTACAGCAGTGTGTGTGTACACCCACTCACTGACACAAACACACACACAGACAGACAGACACAGACACAGATGCGTACACAACATTTTATAAATGGAGGATACTATAAAATGTGACTATTAACAGGGGAAAACAGATGGAAGGATGTGCCAGTCTCCATGAACCCAAGTAAATCTAACACAAACACTCACATGTGGGAAACCAACATACAATAAACATAGCTTACTATAAAATGTAAATATATATAAGTAAAGTAGTAATAATGGTACACACACATCTGAGCCAATCAGGTCAGACTGTTTTCTTAGACAACAATAAAGCAACACACACACACACACACACACACACACACACACACACACACACACACACACACAGCGAGAGAGCAAGAGACGGGTGCACACACACACACACACTCACACACATATGGGGAGGAGGAGCCAAGCATATCTAATGCCCATCAGCAGTCTGGAGTCAGGCTAGGGCTCTCAATGACTGGATGGGTCAAAGGTCAAATGTCAGGGGTGAGCGGATGGGCTGGGAAGACAAGTCCCCAGAGGAGCTACTGCTCTTCTAGGTCAGAGACGGAAACCTCTGACCTGGCCCACCTGTGACCACAGTCACGCTCAGCTGACCGGGCGGAACTGGAGAGGGGTCAGGCAGAGGCGATGACTTCATAAAACACACACACACACTCTCTCTGTGTGTGTTTATAGATTGTTGGCTTATACCCACCATACACAGTTTCACCACAGCCACAAATTACATGTACCCAGGTGATCATGCAGCTGTCTGCATGTGTGTGTCTGTACACTTACACAGTAGGCCGCTGTCTGCTGCTCTGGTCGTTGGCGGTGGGGGAGGGTCTCTGTCCAGCAGCCAATGAGGATGTGGCGCCTGCAGCTGAGGACTGCGGGGGAGGAGGTGGAGGTGGCGGCAGCGCATCCTATTAAACAAGCACACACACACACACACAGAGTTATATAGTGACTTGCTCAGCCGAAGGACGGCAAACACAATAACCATCTGTTTACTTTTGTGATCTTTACATCTGTTTAAAATGCTGTGCAAAAAGCCACAGCTTCAGGCTGCCCCTCCATTAAACAATCCAAAAGGCAAGTTCAGCAAAGCTAAAACAAAGCCATAAACGTTCTACAATGCAAAAACAAACAGTTTTGTTCTGCTCTCAGGAGTCTAGTTTGTGCTTTTGTGTTGCTAGGAAACAAGTCTGGGACTTAAAGCCTCCTGACTGGCTGAGGAGCCTGTTTGAGGGAGCTAACTGGTTCCATATGAAGTGTGAGACAGGAAGTACAGTAACTCAGATGGCAAACATGTTTACCAGGAGTTGCCACAACAGCACACTCAGCAAAATGGGCTTTCAAGAGTAAACAAAACACTGCCGTTTTAAGGCCTGGGGGGATTTTGTGTGTGTGTGTGTGTGTGTGTGTGTGTGTGTGTGAGAGAGAGAGAAAGAAAAAGAGAGGGCAAAACACACACACACAGGCCTCCTCTATCTGCCTTACAGTAGTTTAGCACTTTCCGGAATTGATATCTAATCGGAGGGGACTTCATATCTCTTCCAGATTTCAAGAGACATCCTGGCACCATGACTAACCTGGCCTATGTCTATGTGGAATATATATGAGGGAGATCTATACAGAAACAGGTACCCACAAAGTCAGAAAGAGTGATGAGGGAAACTGAGAGAACAGAAAAAGGGGTGTAGATACCCATGTGTGTGAGAAAGTGAAAAATAAAAAATACATTTAAAAAACTAATGGAAAGAGGGAAAAAGTGATGAAAATGTTCCCCATGTTACACCTTGCCACATTCTGCATACAGTACATAAACAAAAAACAACTGGTAATGATCATCACTACTATTACCTATGATTCACTTACTTACATTAACCACCCAAAGAAAGGCCCTAGGTTTACAAGAATATCCTACCAGAGGCTCCTTGGTTTGTGCTGATGCAGTTTTGTAGCAGATAAGAGGGAGAACTGAATCAGTGTGATAACCAGAGGTGTACAGTGTAGTGGGGATTTTTTCATAGGGGTACATAACTGAAGCCTAATAATTAAAAAGTGAGAAATAGCCTACATAAATGATCTGTTCCAAGAAGTGGGGGGACCGTAGCCCAGCGTCCACTACACCCCTGGTGATAACTACACTGCCAAAGTGTCCAGCCAAAAGGCTCCTCTCCTCTCCTCTCATTCCACATCACCAGCATGAGGAGCCTGATAGTGACCTTGGTGAAGGTTCAGCATTCTAAACTGTGAGTGGGATGGTGCTTTAGCTGGTCATGTGCTCCATCTGGCCATTAGTGTGTGTGTATATAGAGAGAAAGAAAGGTTCTGTTGGCTCTTGTAAGCTTGTGTCAATGTGACATTTGAGTGTGAGAGCTGTGTGTTTGATTCACCAAGCAAATGTTTATGATTGAGTGTGTGTGTGCGTGTGTGTGCACGCAGGTATGCGTGCCTGTATTGCATCTTTGGGAAAGCGTGTGTGTGTGTGTGTGTGTGTGTGTGAGAGTGCGTGCACATCTAGAAAGAGAGATGTGGACAGAGTGTGTGCATGAGTGAGCGAAGGTAAGGTATGTGTGTGTGTTTTCCTGGTTCAGTGCTGACATGGGAGCTGAGATAATGAGTTTGCCCGCAGGCAGGAGGACTCATCTGAGCGAAAACATCATGTCGACTTCCCTGGTGAACCAGGGAGCTCAACCTTTTGTGTTGAGACAGAGAGAGACACACACACACAGACACACACACACACACACACACACACACACACACACTCAACTGCACAGGAAGAATGTGCTCTGAAAACAACATGCAGTGGTGGATGAGGCAGAGGGGATGGTTTTGATGGGGCGGCCTCGGGAAAGGAATTAAAGGTCCCCGCTCCCATAGTCAGACTGGGGTCAGGTGCCACTTTCTATACAATCAAGTGCATTCAGAGCAGCGGGGGATGGGAGCATACCTTTGACACACACATCCCATACACACACACACAGATTAGACACTGCAGGACATCTACCAGAGTGTTGTATGAGTGTGTGTGGGTGTGTATGTGTGTGAGAGAGCGAGCAAGAGCGTTTTGTGACTCACCACTGGAATGGATGCATAGCTGGTTTCTGGGGGAAATGTGAAGACGGTGGCAGTGGTGACTGGACTGCTGGGGGGAGGGGTAACGATGAGGCCAGTAGTGCAGATGTGGACCTGATTTAAAATAAAATAAATAAATAAAATCACACTCCATTAGAGAGAAACACAGTAAAAAAAAATCACTGGCAACAGATCTTTATGCAGTAGATCACCTCACACTGCCTTTCTGTTGTTGGTTAATGAAAGGGCAAAATTATTGTATTGTGCTACCATAGATAGAATAGTGTGTCTGGTTCTACAGGACTGATATGTACATTGCTGATGTTTGATTAAACAGTGGACCTAAATGCAAGGTGGCATGCCTGTCTCCCTGGATCTGTGCAATACTCGTTGGCTGCCAAACTACCGGTCTGGACAATGTATGTATGATGGCAGAGGGATAAAAGGAACCTAAACGTGAGCTTCTAAACAACAACAAAGACAGAAAAAGGATGCTCTGAAACTGTCAACTGTCATGGGAGTGACTGTTCAGTCAGAGCCGAGACCCCGATTGGCTGACACAGACCATGTGACTAGCCAGAGATGGACTGGATTGGTCAGTTTTTAAACACTTGAATGACGTATTGAAAATCAAAGACAGAAAACGTTGCAATGCATCTCACACAACACCCCTTATCTAAATTTTGTACATGTTTAAGGTTGTAGACCCACAAGGAATGTGTATGCAATGTGTAGGCACAAAATTAAATTTTCGACCATTGCTGGTCAAAACTGAACACAGTTAAAGAACTGGAAGCTCACTGTGGCAATGGGAAAGTGTTCTATAAGATTAACACATAATTGAGAAATGTTGGCTGGCCTGTTTTGCTACCCACTGAAGTAGCACAGGAAAGCATTCCTTCAGTTTGTGAGCTCCTAGTCAACAGTCAATATGAGAAGTCTTTCAAAGACAGTTTCAAATATAATGTTTAAAGACATCTTATTTTTGCTAATCTTTCTGAAATTGTGGGTGAAATATGCTGATAAGTGTATGTGTGTGTGTGTGTGTGTATGTATATGTGCGCTTCTTCACTAAGGCTGATGAGCAGCAGCAGCAAGCTGTGCCACCTGACCAAGTGCCAGCCTCACAGGAATGCAGCAGATGCTAATTAAATATGAATCACAAAGCACACAGTCTTCAACAAAACCACACGCAGATCAAAGTGTACTTCATATTACTGATGCAAACTCACCTCCTCTCACGCTCTCTCTTTTTCTGTGTGTGTGTGTGTGTGTGTGTGTGTGTGTGTGTGTGAGAGAGGGTGTGGGGAATTCGATCAAACTATTTTAAACGTAAAACTATTTTGTAAGTAGAAATCAAATGGAGTGCTGATCAGCTCTAGTAAGCAGGAAACCATTTGTAGGCCATGTATGCATATGTAAGACACTGAGACACAAACACTTGGTAAACAAAATACTCGACATCTTTAGGAATCATAGTCTCTTAATGTGAATAATTACTCTCCACTCTGAATGTCAGATTAAACTAGGAGTTCATTTAGTGGTTTGTGTATAAATTTGTGTGGGCATGTGTGTGTGTGTGTGTGTACGCATGTGCGCCCACTTGCGGGCATGCCTGTCCATGCATTACTCCCATCTATAAATGCGAGCAACACAAATGTTTCCACAAACAAACAAACTCCAATATGCTCATTAATGAAGACCTTTTCCATCACATCCGTCCCTGCCTGTCTGACTAGAGTGGGGGTGGGGTGGGGCAGGCTGAAGCATTGCCAATTGCAGCTAACTGGACCACTTCAGCCATCCTCTCTGTGGCCCACTGGCCTCCAGCCATGAAAGGTCAACATCAAACAGCTCTGGCTCGGCTGGCAACATAAGAAGGGAAACCGCAGCAATGATAAAGGAAGTCAGGGAGCAATCACAGGAAATCCTCTGACGGGATTAGATTCCTGTTTGGGTGGCATGGGTGACCCTTTGTGTGCCAGTTCAAACACACACACACACACACACCATAAAGCCTAAAAAAAAAAAAAAAAAAAAAAAACACTCACCCCTCTCAAACCATCTTGGACTGAGCACATATCTCAGTCCTCATCTCTTTGGACTGACAGCCTACCGTGAAGTTTGGTCCCTTTTATTCCCCCCACCACCGTAAAGTCTTTTCTTCTAGAGTTCTTCTGCTTCCCTTCATCTATTCCCCCTCCCTCTTATCTAGGCACAATTTTACTCTCTTCAAATGCCACACATCTAAAAAGGCTCAAGAGTGAAATGCTCAAAAAACACTTGTGTCCAGTATGTGTCCAGTAACGAATGGAAGAGAGACACACACAAAAGAGAGAGAGAAAGGAGGAGACGGTGAAAAAGACCTCGCCTGCAGGAGCTCTCGCCCTCTTTCTTGTCGTAAATATAACAGATCACTCGTACCACAACTGCAGAAACTCCATCCAGCAGAAGACCCACCCACCCCAACAGACAAACACAGTGCAGTAAGCAGTGTGCGAATCATCTTACTAGCGTGAACGCTCTGCTTGCAGACAGTGTTTCAAGTGTCTGCTCTGTAATGGCACTGTAATCACAGCCTCATTTTTTATCGTTCCAGTCGGGCATTTTTACTGTGAGGTGAAGTTGTTTATGGCCCCCCCCTCCCCCCCAAAAAAGGGTAGGGAACCAGTTGCAGAGAAAACACAAAAGCCTCTTCTGTAGAGTGTTAATAAAAACAGGTTGTGTGTGTGTGTGTGTGTGTGTGTGTGTGTGTGTGTGTGTGTGTAGTGGGGGTGGGGGGGGTGGTTTGGCTGTGTTTCAGTGCGTCTATAGCAGTGGTTTATGGCCCCTCATTTGCCACTGACGCCCAGGGCCTTGGCATTATAGCCAGGCAACCTAGACATGGAGGCTGAATGGTGTGCAATTTTTGCCCTTGTGTGTGTGTGTGTGAGTGTGTGTGTGTGGTGTGCGTGAGAGAGAGAGAACACAAACAAACTCCACTCCTGTTCCCCCACAGACTACCCTTAATTGCCAATCTCTGCCATTGCCTTCTCCCTTCACTCTCACCTTGGCATCTTTTACTACTCTTTAGAACTGCTCTCTAAAGTCTAAACACTCCTACGTCCGAGTGTGAAATGCAATGAGAACACTAACAAAATGTGTAACTAAAGAACAGCAGATATTCATCTGGAGCTGACAAACATTAAAAGGAAAGCAAAAACAGCATTCCTCCTGGATGAAACAGATGAAGAATATCTACACCTGGCCTTCAAGTATCTTCACACTTGTCACATTTTGAGAGAGAATCACAAATGACTGTGTGTGTACTTGAATACCCCAGAATGCCATTAAAGCTTGCTGAACTGAGTTGAACTGAATTTAGAGTGAGACAGAAAGGAAGCATCACAGATCAGGAGTGAGCAAGATGGAAAGAGTGCATGTGAGAGCTAGAGAAAGAGAGAGCAAACGAGAGAGCGAGATACATGTTGACCACTGCATGGCATCAGCAGTGTGGCTGACGTGTTCTGACACTGCGAGTTTACTAGGACGCAGCAGCACTAATTGACACAAACAACAAGCACTTCTATAAACACCAAGCCTTTCATCCTAGCAGGCCTCACGTTTGCATTAACTTTGCCTTAATCCAAACTGCTCTGGCTGGGATCCGGCTCAATGCCCCCAAAAAAATAGTTCTTGAGGTTGTTGTATTTTTTGAATGTTTAGGATGTCTAGTCAACATTCAATTTCCGTGGTTTTACCTGCATATTTTCAAAATGGCCATCAAATTACAATTAGATGACCAACTCGCCTACACACATCATCAAGAGCAGGACTGGATGTAGCAACATGCCTTGTTCAGCATCCACACACACACACACACACACACTCTAGAGTGTCCCATTCATCAAATTGTTTGACATCTCTGTTGGTCCGTTTGTTGGCATGTCTCACTTCCAGCGTCTCTGTCCTTCTGCATGTTCCAGTGACAGGCCTCCCACTGGGACCTCAACGCCTGGCAACCAAGGGAACAGCTGTGAGTGGTTGTCATTCTGAGGCTGTGAGGTTGCCGTGGAAACCACTGGGACTTGGCCGAAAGGGAGAGGGCTTTTTTTTCCTCTCTTTTTTCCAGTTTTTTTTTTTAATGGTGTAGCTAAGAACATAGTCACGCATCCATGATTTCAAACGCTTGGACGGAGCAATGGCCTGGTTAGAATGATGGGGAAGAGAGAAAAACAGGGGGGGAGAGAGGAAGAGAAAGAGAGAGAGAGAGAGATATTTGGGTAATTGCTGACAGAAGGGGAGAACGAGAGTGGGCCACTCGGGGTTGAGGGAAACATGGCTCATTCCTCTAACAGCACAGACACAGCCGGCAAGGCCTGCCTTGGCTTCAAGCAGCCAGCTTAGTGTGGAGTCTCTCTCTCCTCGCATGGCCCTTCTTCATTTCTCCCTTCCTCTATGTTTCCAAGCCCTCCCTACACACACACACACACACACACACACACACACACACACACACACACACACACACACACACACACACACACACACACACACACACACACACACACACACACACACACACACACACACACACACACACACACACACACACACACACACACACACACACACACACACACTTTCTCTCTGGTTATGCCAATTACTCTCTTCTCTTTCCTCATACCGTACCTCTTGGGGAGTCCTTCGATTGTGTTCATCTCAAATATTTTCCCCCCAGTTCTCTCTCCCCAGCTTGTTCCCAGCCACACTGGATCCGTTCCTCCTCCTCCTCCTCTTCTTCCTCCTCCTCTTCTTGCCCCTCGGTTTCATTCCAGGCTAAGGTTGGGCTGAGAGACCTCTTTTAAAAGTAACGCTTCCTTCCAAAAGTGCAGATAAAATGCAGTAATCTTCCCTTTTCTTTCCATTCCCTCCTCTTCCACTTCTAACCCTCCTCTTCTATTTCCATCATCCCTTCTTCTATCCCTTTCTCTCCACCTCTCCGCCTCCTGGGACAGCCAAAAGCCATCTCGGGCCACGGCTGCCCAGACCACAGTGTTAACACCAGGCCTGTCAGGCAAGAGGATGGCTTTCAGCAGCGTTATACCCAGTGTTGGTTATGTAACTGGGTAACCACGGTGACTGCTACTGTGTATGTGTGCAACTGTGCACTCAAGAGAGTGTGTGTGTGTGTATGTGTGTGTGTGTGTGCTTAAATAACAGCAGGCCCCAAGTCTGGGCTCAGGTCTCCAAAGAGACATAACCATAAGCATGGGCAGAGGTGTGATCCTGATAATGACGACGGCATTTCAAAACTCATTCTTTCACTCCTTACTTCCATCTCCTCCAGCTGCTCTCTCCATCCCTCTCCCCCTCTCTCCTAGCAGGCTCTCCCTTGGCTCCTCTCCCACACTCTTCCCCTGCCCTCCGTGGGTGGCTTCATTCAAGACTGCCAGTCACACACACACCATCCCAAAAACACTCCCTCCTCAGTCATGCGTTTTCTGCCTCGACCTCCCATTGTGTCAGCAGCTCAGTAGCTCAGCTCAGCAACACCAACAGCAGTAGACACTCCCAGGTCTTAGAGGTTACTCCGGGACATTAACTTCCATGTGTGTTACTGATAGATGCTTGCGTGGGTGTGTGTGTGTGTGTTATTACAGAGGGGACTGAAGCACATATTTGTTAAAGAACAGTTCTTACCCTGCATGTGTCTTGCTGACATGAGAATATGTGTGTGTGTGTGTGTGTGTGTGGCGCGTTCTGCTGCCATCCAACATCCTCAAATAGGACATTCCTTACAAATAACTGTCATTGTCTTGCTCTTTTATAACAATGCATTATTGGGAGTCGGAGAACAGAAGCTTGCTCTCATAAGTAAATCAGCAGAACTATTAAACCAGATTTAATTGAAGAATAATTAAATGTCATTAAAAGGCTCAGCCTCACACCGGTACCAATGTCTGTTCACAATGTTCATAATTAACCATTCGGTAACTAAATGTATGCTCACTCTTTTGTTATAAGTGTTGGATAATCTACTGACCCAAGGGTCTAGGCTTGACTAATATCTCAGCAATCAATACCATGTTGCTTCTCCTCCCCTGAAGCTCACACTAAAATGCATTTCATACCACTACGATCTGCAGTAAGAGCAGAGCATAAATCACTGCCTTCATTGTCATTTTAATGTGCTCTCCTATCGAGGTGGGCTGACCGAAGAATCTGGCCTGTGTTGACATGCCACACATGCTGTGTATGCACCTTTCCCCTCTGGCACACCTCAGGCATTTTTAAGGAGGACAGGCTACGCATTAAAGAGGTGGTCAACAAGGGTGTGATCACTCGAGGGGCTGCACATATGGTTAAGTGGAAGTGGAATTGGGAGGGGTGCAAATACCCACAGGCAGCTGTAAACAAGCTATAAGCAACATGTTTTCAGCCTCCAATTTTCTCCGCTTGCTTTTGAAACTCTCCAGTTTGACTGCTTTCCCCTCCTGTTCCCATGACCGCCTGGGAGCAGAGCGGCCTCGAATTCATAAGCTTGTTCCAGCACACTTTATACTTCTATTCCTGTATTTCCTATATGGATAAGGTCCTTGGTTCCCCACACAGCCTTGAAGCAATATCAGCAGTTGTGTTGCTACACATATGAGGAGAATGGAACTGAATGAAACTGAATCAAAAGGAACAGGAAGATGTTCAATAATGCTAAATACAACTAATATCTCCCAAGACCAAGACTTGCTGAGAGGCTGCAGCGGTCAGTAACCTGCTTAATGGTGGTTCTCACCTGGGAGGGAGCGCTGGAGGAGAGTCCCCCGCTGAGCTCCCCGATGCGGGCTGCGGCCGTGGGGTTGCTGGAGCTGATGAGCACGGGGCCGCTGATCTCCATGGAGTGGCGCTGGGGCGGTGGCGCCAGGCAGGGCTTGTGAGACATGGTGAGCGAGGTGAATGAGTGGCGCTTCTTGCTGTTCTTCTTCTCGCCACCAGGCTTCTGCACGCCGTTGGCCTGGGGGCAGCCCACAGCGGCAGACGAGGATGAGGAAGAGGAGGAAGCGGAGGAAGAGGAAGAGGAGGGGCCCTCGCCTGCCGACTCGCCACTTCCGTCCAAAGGCTTGTCCAACTCAATGAGCTGCCGAGCAGCAGTATTAAACTGAGAGAGACAGAGAGAAGAAGAGAGAGAAACAAATGAGTTAAGGGACACGAGTCAGACAAAGATGTGTAGAAATTATTAAGATAAAGAGGTTTCAAAGCAGAGAGAAGTGTTATTCTTCTTTTCACTCTACTCTCAAGAGCCAAATTATGTTAAATTAACATCAAACTAAATAGGCTGAACATCAAATGGAGACACAAACACAAAAGACTAGGGTGGGTGAGAGGGTGTGGGGTAATTTGATGACTGGGGTGTGGTGTTGGGCCAGTGAAAGGGAGAACAAAAAAGGCAAGACAGAAATATGATGAGAGAGAGAAAGAGAAAAGGCTGAAAAAATACAAAAAAGACAGTAAGCAAGAGAGAAAGAAAGACCACAAGAGTGACAGAGGTAAATGAAAGAGTGGAAGGGAGAGGGAGAAGGGGAGAAACACCTCACTAACCTGTGTGACTTCAGAGCAAGATGCTTAGCACTGATGTGAGGGGGAGTGAGATGGGTGTGTGTGTGTGTGCCAGTCTTTTATGTGCGAAACCAAAAATCAAAGAGAAAGACAAAAAAGGCTTTAGCTAATGATAGAGGGAGCGACGCAACATGACACACACACACACACACACACACACACACCGCCTAGAGCCACAGGCTACCTCGGTGCCTTGCTCGCTTCTTAACACATAAAAGCCTCTGAGTGGAAAGCTTAGTTCACTCTGCCAAAAGCTTTGAGGAACGAGGAAGCTTTGAGTTCATCTACAGTTCCCCACGTACACTATACCTCCGCATCTGCCAATGGGCTCTGAGATGATCCGGAAGACAGTGAACCAAACGGACCACTAGTGCATCAAATCTGGAGATTAGTCACATTCTTTTAGTGAAAATGTGAAACAATAAAAGAATGCCCTTCATCGACCAGAGATTATCCTAAGGATTCGGAAATGGAACTCCAGGATTTAACTCTCTCTCTTTAACTCTTTTATATATTTATTATATATATATATATATATATATATATATATATAAATATATATATATATATATATATATATATATATATATATATATATATATATAATCATCCCATGAAAATTAGGAACATGTAATAAATGGCAAAACATTCAATGACAATGGTATTTGTCATTATGAACACTAGGCACTACTCAGGGTTTAGTTATACACATATAATAGCTTTGGGAGGGTGGGATATGGGATGCTGCCTTAAGAATAGAACAATCACTGTTCTTTTATTCAGAAAGACAGGAGGAGGAGAAAAAAAAACTTAGTGTGTCACATTAAAGTCTTTGCCTGAACACCCGTGGGTGTGGAAATGAGGACAAAATGGGAAAGCAATTCCCTCTTCAATAGGGACATCACTCTGACGACAAGCACTTCAAAATGTGCGTCACTCATTCAGAACCACATCGAAATTCGGGCTGTCTCCCAAATCTTTTTTTTTTTTTTTTTTGTGGAAAAGAAAAATGGTGGAAAACAGGTGGAAATGGCACCGTTCTTCTCACCTCTCTCCCTCATTTCTCCCCCTCCCTCCTGACTCACGTGCGAATGTCACTTCTGATGTCACCGAGTCGGCGCCTGTTCGCTCTCAAAAGCATTCAGGTGGAAAATGCCTGCCGCAGGGGTAAATTGCTCTGTCTTTTGTGAGACCCCTCCCCATAAACATACACACACACACACACACACACACACACACACACACACCACCTTCTGTGATCTGTATGACAAGCCTGTGACTCCAAAAACACTTTCAGCCTGCTTCACGGCAGCTACCTCCACAGCAGGTAGTTCTGACAGCTAGGGTCGTTTTTTCTCCCCTCTCCTCGCTCTTTCCTTAGAAGTTTTTTTTAGTCGCCCTTTCGCTACATTAGTGCTAGCGTGCTGACGGCAGGCACAGACAGGTGGGGCTCCAAATAGGTGACTTTATCCACTATCGCCCTCGTCCCCGTCCTCGTCCCTGTTCCTGTCCCCATCCCTGTCGCTCTCCCCAAAGATGCTGCGAGAGTGAAGGCTTTTTGGGTTTTGTCAGGCATGGTGGGAGAAAGGGAGAGAAATACAGAGAGAGAGAAATCCACAAGGGCCTTGTTATTGAAAGTGTCATTTGTGCAGATAAGCTACATTTTCCCCTCCTGCGCAGCATGAGCACCCTGCTGACAGGGCCACAGGTGCGCCCTATAAATACCACAGAGACGTTTGACGCAAACGTGTGGCGTGAGCCCAGACGTCTGACAGCGAGGGGTGAGAGGGCCAGCGTTCACACACCAGAACAGCCCCATTCAGACGTCACTTAGTGACAGAGCTAGGAGCTTTTTGAGAGGAGGAGGAACTTGGTACAGACAGGCAGAAACGATTATCCTCCCTCCTGTCTCTAAATTCTGTATTGTGTCCTTGTTAATCATTATAAAACAAGTGGAAAGTAAGGAGTAAAGTGATGTAAAGTAAATAAGTAGTGTGTTCATTCAAGTGTAAGTAAGTAAAGTAGTGATCTTTTTATGTAAGGGGGTAGTGCGTGTTAACTCGGACTGGTCACATGAGGCTCACCTCCACATAAGAGATGGGGAAGATACCGATCTTATCTCCTAGCATCCCCTCAGCCCAGTTCTCATCCACACGACGAATTACAGTCAAAACATCATCCTGTGAAAGAGGGATAAGAAAGACAGGGGGAGAGAGAGAGTGTGAAAGTAAGAGAGGGAGGAAGAGAGGAAATGAAAGAGAGAGAGAGAGAGACAATGGGATTTTTGTTACCAGGCAGAACATCATTAAAAATGGTAATTGGGAACATTTCCTGTTCTCTATGAAGCTGACTGAGGCAAGAATTATATTTTATTGAAAGACATGAAGGAGGAGGAACCACTAAAGAGGTGGTGTGGGGATGTGGGGGGCACACAGGCACACTTCCATAAAATATCTTTTCAAAGGATTCTCATTTCCTTACTTTGGTCTTCTTTTTTGCTTAACAAGCAGAACTAAAAATCAAGTTCAGGGAAACGTAGGAGGAAACCTAAACTTTGGCAATACACATCCAGACACCCCGGGGAGGACAAACAGCCCTTTAAGAAGAGGAGAGGGAAACAGGAAGAGAGAGAGACGCACTAATACTGGAATAGCATATCTAGACAGTTAAATGACTTTTATGCGTCAATGCTGAAAATGAGCTAAAAAAGGACAAAGATGGGAGATCTGTTGTTAGTGGGAGAAGGAGATAGTTGCGTCTCATCACTATGAAATATCAGACATTTGCGTCAAGGTTTTCTCAGTCGGATTTGCAAATGCCTGAGCTGACGGTGTTGGCTGTGTCTTTTGTGAGGCGACAAAGAGGTGTGTCGGACTCAGAATGAGCTATTCTCAGTGTGAACGTGGGTGGACGGTGTGTGCGTCAGTGAGAACCATCTCTCTCTCCGCTTTCCACACACACACAGACCCATTTATCCAGGGGTTTGCGGCTATAGCCATTTACTCATGGTTCAACCACAAGCCTCCATGGCTCTGTTCTCTCTTACAGGAACAGAGAGAGATTGTGGGACAAAGAGAGAATGAAAAGAACCTCTGAGAAACCAGTGCTAGCTGTGTGTCCTCCAAAGGTAAGCTATCCAGTACCCATAATACATCTTAGTGGTCCACCAAACAATGGGATGGTCCCTTATATCTTCTAAATTATTGGTATTGGACCTGACGTGTCTTAACCCTATGCGTTGGGGTGGTTGGCCCACAGTGCACTGACCTTTGAAAAGGGCAGGCAGTCTTTGTCAGCCTCCTTGTCCTTCAGCTCAAAGTCGTAGAGTGCTTTGCACTGGGGCGGTGGCTGGGGCAAGGGCTTGATGACTTGCACAAAGTTGGTGGGGAAGAAGCCGTGCACACCGCCCATCTCCCCGTGGTACCAGTTCTCATCCACCTGTCGGCGCAGGATGATGATGTCACCCTTGCTGAACTTGAGGTCGCCGGGCTCCTTGCCGTCGTAGTTGTAGAGGGCCTTTGCACAGGGGAGCTGAGGAATACCCTGCATGAAGGAGAGGAGGAAGGAGGAGATGGACAGAGGGGAGAGGAGAGGAGGACAAGGAGGAGATGGACAGAGAGGAGAAGAGGACAAGGAGGAGATGGACAGAGAGGAGAAGAGGAAGGAGGAGATGGACAGAAAGGAGAGGAGGACAAGGTTAGGAGGGGGGGGCAGAGAGAGAGGGTCATTCTTGGTCTGCAACTGAAATAGAATAAAGTCATGGATAATGCAGCAGTCGTGGCACTCAAAAGTGCATTCATATTTCAGAACCAGAAGGGAGAGAGTAGAGCTGTGACAATCTTGGAAGAGGGAACAGTTACGCAATTGTGTTTATCTACATGTGTGTCTATGCATGTGCGTGCAACAGACAGAGAGTGTAAGTGTGTGTGTACACGCATGCACATGTGTCAAAAGCGCGTGTGCGTGTGTATATGCATGTGTGTTAGAGAGAAAGAGAGAGATGGTGACAGAGTGAGTGAAAGCTAGAGGTTCACACTGGGTACAGGTGTAAAAACCACTCTGCCTCAGCTCTAAAAACACTCCATTCTCAGCCCTGTACACATCAGCACCAACAACAGCAGCAGCCATAGTAATGGCAGTGAAAGCAACCCGCCCCCAACCCCATTCCTCCCCATCAGTCTTGCAGAACTTTAAGCTTCAACCTATTCACGAGCTAGCTACAAAAGGAATGGCAGTCCTTCTGCTCGACACATTCTCCATCAGTTTGGTTCCGTCTTGGCCTTGTTTGTTTACATGGTTCATGAGCTGTCGATCTTCCTTCTTGTCTGGCCACTGGCTTGAGGCCCCTTGAGTCTGTGGGTCTGTATGGCAGTGTGTGCCCATGCTTTTACCCATCTGACCTCTATCCATCTGCCTTCTCTCCAGCCCCCCAAGCCCTCCCCAAACTCAAAAAAAGTTCCAGAATGCCACTGGGGGGCACATCTTGGGACCCACAAAGCCTCGGGGCAGGCCCATTTATCTCCCCGTACTGAGCTTTGTGGTCCAACCCAGTCGTCTGGAACCCCTGAAAGGACCATTCAGGGCTGACAATGGTGCCAAGAGAGAGGGGGGGGGGGGGTTGGGTAGGGATATAGAGGGGGTCCCACCATTCAATGAGGGCCTTTCAGCTGGTGGGGGGGGACCACCAGAAGGCCCAAAACTCCTTCACGAACAACCCCCATTCAGCAGCATATCCTGAGCAGTGCTCAGAATCACAAGCACAACCCTGCTGAGCCCAAACCCGTAGAGACAGAAGGAGACGGAAAACGAGAGGAGAGAGAGAGAGAGAAAGAAAGAGAGAGATGGAACAAGAGAGAACACATGTAAGAGACAGTGAGATGGCCGTCAGTGTACATGCACTACACTGGTTGGTGGAACAGAAGAGGGGAGAATGGGACAAAAGACAAACAGCAGTTATGAAACACAACGAATAATACAACACAGAAGTGGATGTGAAGGAGGGTGGATTGAAGTGCTGGAAAGAGGAGCACTGGAAGGGAATGAGAGAGAGAACTGGCACAGAGCTGCTATTAGACACTAATGAAGCATTAAAAGGCTCTTGGGAGAAATAGGCTTGGAGGAGTGTGACAGCACAGTTTTTTTTTTCTTTCCTCTTTTCAACTTGTGTTCTTGCCGTCTCCTCCATTAGACAGACACATGCACATGCCGCGTACACACACACACACACACACACACACACACACACACTGCCCGATGGAGTCCAGACATTCTGTGTAGTGTAAGAAAAGATGTTTTGTCTTGTTTTTTCTAGTCAGCCTTGATCGACATAGTTCACCTTTCTTTTAGTTTAGTTAACTATAACACACACACACACACACACACACACACACACACACACACACACACACACACACACATCTGACTCACACATCATTAATCAGTGAGGTAGGCCTCAAATTGAAACAAACAACAACAAATACACGCACAGACAGCAGAATCGAATCTACCTTTCAGCTTGCTGAACAAAGCAAGTGAGAAAAAAAACAGGGAGAGAGAGGGAGGGAGAGAGAGAGAGCACTAACAAAAAGGAGGAAACAGAGAACATACGGGATAAGTTGAGAAAGAGTTGGTGTGTGGGCTTCCGGCCCTGTCTCCTGAGTGGAAAGAGTGTGTGTGTGTATGTGTTTGGACTGGACTGACTTGAAAGAACATAGCCCCGGCCCAAGTCCAGTGCAAACAGCAGTCCTGAGCCTGAGAGTATGTGCGTGTGGAACATCGGAGCGTTCTGGTGCCAGGTTCTGCCTTCCAGAGTTTGAGACAGGGAATGTTTGGACGGCATTAAGACTCAAACGAAACCCTGCAGTCCCATATACACACACACACAAAACTTGGCACTTTTCAAACTTTCTAACTATTCCATCTCACGACACAGGCTGAGAACACAAAGGTTTCTCCAGGCTTCTTCAAAGCAGCACACTCCAGCCTGCCCTGAACATCTGTGCACCCTGAATCTAAGCACTTGCCTGCTTCAGCCCCCTCCAGGTGGCTCTCAACCAATTAAAGGCACTACATCATCCGAGACCAGCTGAGTGCACCACCCCTTCATCTACATGGGTTCTAGATGTACCCTATCAGATGTATTGTGTCCTCTAGATGCTTCTTAGCCTGTTCAGTTCAATGCAGTCAATCTGCTTCATGTTTTCTGGAGCTTTCAAAAGCAGTCGTTCATACAGTTCTTGAACGATTCTGAGCTGCTATATGTAGTTCTTGGAATATAAGTTCTCTTAAACGCAACTTTATATTTATCCACATTGTATTTAATACTGTGGCCACATGAACAGATTATAGGAAAGAAGGGCTGAAGTTCAGTGCTGTGTTCTGCATAACACAGTGCTTATAGGCGCGTTTGACAGAATGTCAATACAGCCACTTCTTACTTCATACTTCTTTTGCTGTTCCTAGGCCAATTTGTGGACATTTTAAGCCTAACAGTATTACACATGGCTCTTATAATGCAGCGTTCTACTCTACGGTTAGAACTTGCAATGCAATTGGAGTTACTTCCTTGCTGGTGCTGGAGCATTCCTCCGCAATTTCAGGGTTTCATTAGAGCATAGGGTTCATTTTCCATCCATTGGCCCATATCCTATTTGCAGCCTACTCCACCGGGCTTATTATGTTTTCATGGGAGACACAATTTTTACCCTGTCCATCACTGCCAGGGCTGGGTTTATTCCCACTGATTGCATGGCTAATGAGAAACTATGCAATGCAGAACTAATACTTTTCCGACAGCTAAAAAGCACACTGAAATAGGGCCGACACACCTTCAACCGTTTCCAGCCACAGTGGCGTAAACCAGTGTCATAAAACCTGGTAAACAAATATAAAATGCTCAGATGTAGATAGGCCTACGACACAAACGATATACATTCAAAGAGTCACACGTGAATAGAGAAACTGTATGTGTATGAGGGTGAAGGTTTCCACTAGGCATTAATCTACAGACAGGCAACAATAACAGACGTAATAATGGTGTTGCAGACAAAACCCCCCTGGCCGTCTATCCATCATTCCTATAACCCCCACCTCACTTCACAGGCTTTTTCCATCCCTTCCTCAATCACCATCCCATGGCCCACACACACATACGAACACACAGACACATACACACACACACACGATAAATCAAGAAGACACACACACACACACACACATACACACACACAAATAAACATATACATATGATGGAATTTATGGAGTTCATGCGAGTCTCAATCGGAGCAGTCTTGAAACCCTCAAACAATTCAATTTATTTTATTTTATTAAGAAGTGTCAAGTAGGTTTAAAGCACTGCTGAGTGAGTGAGTGTGAGTGTGTGTGCGCGCATGTGTGCTGAGGTGGAGATTAATTAAGGAACAGGGGAATTAACTGAATTGAGGCAGAATGGATTTGTTTGTTCAGCAGGAAACAGTCACTTGGCTACAGGCCCACAGGTCAGCGGTTCTTTTACCATGTTATTTCCAAGCCCTGCTGTGTGAGTGTGTGCGCGTGTGTCTGTATGTCTGTCTGCGTGTGTGTGTGTGTCTGTGGGTGTGTTTAAGCAAATCCTTTTGCTCCTGATTTCTGTTTTATGGGCTTGAGAGCTGGGGGAAGGGTAGGGTGAGTAGACGGGGGTCTGTCTGCAACCCCAGAGGGGGGTCGTCTGACTTACGCCCGCCCCCGTCCAACCTCCCTAACCCCATTCCACCCCCCCAGACAGTCTGCTTGCAACCAGCAACCGAGACTGTGTGCCTACTGTACCCCTAAAACATGCACCCCCTCAAGCCCCCGCCCTTCCACACACACACACACGCACACACCAAGTGCCAGCTCGTCCTCATTAGGCCATCTTTTTTCATGGCAAGGCCCAGGAGGGATGTGGTGGGTCATGGCTAAAGACAAGGGACTGTGCGTGTTTGTGTTTGTGTGTGTGTGTGTGTGGGTGTGGGTGTGGGGGGTTGTGTATAGCAAGCAGGGGGCCATCTTGTTTTCATTAGGGGTCCATTACCCCAAATTGGTTCTTAATGGTCCTGTTTATGACTGCCATGGTGCGGCTCAACCGGCATCCCCATTGGGGTATGTTTGGGAGGGGTGGGGAGAGAGTGTGGTGGAAGGGATGGGGGGGGGGGGTGGTGGGGGTCCAATGACCCAAGTGGAAATAAGCCACTGACGCACATCCTAATCGTCTGATTGGCTGAATTAATAATAACGGGTCAGAAATCACCCAAACAGCAATGCGTCAACACTGAGGACAAATAGGGCCATCAACAAAACACACCAACATCCAATCCGAGGTGTTGACTAACCTCATGTGCCCTCCCGTGCCGTCACAAGAATAGATACGCAAACAAGACAATTATATTAGCCAGCCAGGGCACTAATGCACTGACTCTGAACAGCCCAAAAGGAAAGAAGGAAAAGAAGAAGGAAGAGGAGGAGGTAGATGAGAAGGAGGAGGTGGTGGTGCAGGAAAATGATTTTCAAGCCTGAACATGTGGCTCTAGCCCTCAGCCTAGTCACCCCTCACCTAGACAGGGCCCTGGAGGTCTGTCTCTCTCTCTCGATCTCTCTCTCTCGGTCTCTCTCTCGCTCTCAACACCCCCCCCCCCCCTCCCCATCCTGCTCTGAGTAAAAGCAATGGCCAAGACAGCTCTGGATGACTGCTGATGACACCGGTGAGGTGCACATGGAACATAGAACGACAATAACACAGGTTTAGTGCTGCGGTTTCCACAGCAACAACAACCTCTCCCTCCTCACCCTTGTGTTTTCTTTTTGTCTGTGCCCTATTTATGGGTCTCAAAGCTCAAAGTCCTGATGCAAGACGCGATTGCATAAAGGCCCTACCAAGGACATCATGGTGTGTGTGTGTGTCTCCAAGTGTAAGAGTGTTTGAGGTGGGTTTCAACTAAAGCCTTTATTTTTAGAGTGAATTTCACAGCAGGAACACAGAAGCGTGACTGATACACGTGTACTGCCGCTGATGTTCATGACACACAAGGACATAAAAGATGGAGGGATGAAAGCAAGCATGCGCACACGCACGCACAGACATACACACAGACACACACACACACACACAGTGACAGACACTGAAGACAGTAAATCATACAGGCGTTAAAGTTAACTCTGAGATTTCTACAAGAGAATCTGAGATGGCTTGAGATGGAGACAGCAAGACAGAGAGAGAAACACACATCTGGAGGCCAGATGTGTCAGTCCCTATCTGTATCACACATGAACCTGAGCTATTAAAACGTACTTCACCTCCCCTTCATCCTCTTCTTCCTCCCCCCCTTCCCCTCAGTCTTAGCCACACTTCTCCTCCTCCTCCTCTGTCAAAGCTCAACCCAGCAGTAAAATTCCAGAAATAGAGCAACATCACACATCTCTCTCTCTCTCTCTCTCTCTCTCTCTCTCTCACACACACACACCATGCTCTCGCAGTCGCAGTCGTTACGATACACACCTGCTCCACAGTACCCGGCTGCTGACCCCTATAAAAATCCCCCTTAACTGGCCCTCTGGGTTGACGTTGATGCCATTGGACTTCAATCTGATGGCTCATGGGACTTGAGGGCCATTTGGGCTATGATTGAAGCAAGCTGGCCTCCGCCTGGCCTCATGGGAAACGTAGTTCTTTACTCAGGATCAAAGCCCTGCCCTTGCCCCGAGCGTGGACACACAGGGCCCATGAGGCAGCCATGTGGAAATTGGAGTTGCATTAGACCAGTGTCCCAAGGCCCTCAGATGTGGTAAAAACAAATGGACATTTCTATAAAAGCCCCGGGAACATATGGGAATGGAAGGGAGCTGAGACTCCGAGAGGGGTGGGGGTGTTGTAAGCTGCAGATTAGTCATCAAAAAGAAAACCATTTTTGCCAGGAAGGGGGTCTGGATTTATGGGTGGGGGAATTATGGAAACAGAGACATGTGGTTATGATCAGTCTGCTGTGTGTGTGTGTGCGTGCGTGTGTGTGTGTCTTTCACTCAGTTCCAAACACATGATGTACAAGGAGAATGAAAGCGCATGTATGTTTGTGTGTTTGTATACAGTGCGTAATCCTCTCCTTTGATGGGTTTGAACATTCATGTGCACATACATGTGTCTGTATGTGCCAGTGTGTGCCTGTGTGTGTGTGTGCTACCCTGCCTTCACCTGGCTGGCCTAATTCCTAGGGTCGGGAGACAGGTTGTGGGTGGCCTCCTGGATCACCGAGGTGAGGGCTTAGCTGACAGCCCTAGCCCCAGCCCCAGCCCCAGCCCTTCATCCACT
The DNA here is from genome assembly GCA_027481765.1 of Tenualosa thibaudeaui. Classification (NCBI taxonomy): domain Eukaryota; kingdom Metazoa; phylum Chordata; class Actinopteri; order Clupeiformes; family Clupeidae; genus Tenualosa; species Tenualosa thibaudeaui. Next base: position 7,757,182 of record JAIFZK010000023.1, on the reverse strand, counting down.
GACAGACCAGACAGAGCCCCAGGCCTGCACCTACACCTCTCAGGCCACCTGAGCCCTGGAGCTCTGGAGTCCTCTGCACTATTAAGCTCTGCTCCGCTCAGCTCAACTCAGCTCTGAAGAACAAGGCCAGGCAGATTAACAAGAGGGGAGATCAGGGCAAGGCCTCAGATGTTCACCAGAGGAAAAGGGAAAAAAGAGAGAGAGAGAGAGAGAGAGAGAGAGAGAAAGACAAAAGAGAATGTGGCTGGCCTGACCTTTAGAAAATAGACCAATTTGGGCTCAGTGACTCTGTAGGCCTCATACTTCCTGTTCTCTCAGTCACGCCATGGAGGTTAATACCCATGTCTCTGACCTGTCTGTGCTTCCCTCCCTTCTTTACTTTTCTCCCCCCACGTCTCTTTCCCTCCTTACAGTCCTCAACTCCAGTCTTTTATTCCCCATCTCTACTTCCTCCAAGGGCCCTCTATAACCCAGTCCACGCAAACAAAGACATTCTCTTGTTTGCCAATTTGTTGCCTGCGCACACACACCTTGCCTTTTCTTTTCCGATTCAATCGTGCATCCATTCATCCTGCTCTTTATCCTTTCATTTTTTTCTTTTTTGTAAATGCCATTTTAATTCTTACCACTTGTTTGGTCATGATGGAGCTGATCTCTCTCTACTCTTGCTCTTCCTCTTCATCCCTCTCTCTCTTTCCCTTTTTCTCCCTCCATCCCTCTTCCCGTCTTTCCTTTCCCTCATCTCCTGCATGTGCCTTGATTATCATGCTCTCCTCAGGAGCGAGAGAGATGAGGGATAAGTGCTGCTAAAGATGGATGGATGAAGAGGTGAAGAGGAGGAGAGGAGAGGAGCAGAGCAGGAGTGCAGTGTTTCGTGACCACCTGAGAGGCCTAAAGAGCAACCAATTAGCTTGTACCCCTGAGAGGGAGCAAGGCAGAGCGAGGAAAGGCAAGAGGGCCCTTCCAAACCCACTGCACTGCTCAGCTCTCTCCTTCCTTCTCTCTCTCCTGCCCCCCTCCAGCCTATTTTCCATACAGAGTGAGAGCAAGAGAGTGTGTGTGTGTGTGTGAGCGTGAGAGAGCAAGTGTGTGTGTTTTTCCCCTGGTTTGGATCTGTGCTCCCTGTCTAACCCGCACATGATACACCTCTCCCCCCATTGCCCCCTACACACACACACACACACACACACACACACACACACACACACACACACACACACACACGCTTTGACTCTCTGCTTCACATTACACGACCCCCACCCCCCTTCTCTTTCTTACTTGCTCACTCGCTTTGAGGCAAGTATGTGGCACTGGTCTAAGGCCCACACAGAAACCGCAGTGAGGTCAGACCGAAGGCCGTGGGTGTTTAATGTCGGGTTTCCACCCAAAGAGCTGCACAATTTTTGGGGAAAACTCCATGAAATGAGGGAAGGGAGACACAGGAAGAAAACACAAACAAAGAGAAAAATGGGGGGAAAACAAAAAAGAAAAAAAAAGAAAAACTTGAGAACTGGATCCATCTCCAAAACAACCAAGCATTCTTCAACAGGCCTTTTGGATTCACTGGGAGACATTTTTCTCAATGGCAAACAGAGCCAAGAAAACAGAGAGAGAGAGAGAGAGAAGGAGAAAGAGAAAGAGAAAGAAAGAGAGAGAGAAAAGACTAAGAAAGAGAGGAAAATACACAACTCTCATCACCATGTCAGTGATTGGCCCACCAGGAGTTTGGCCAGATTATCCGTAATCCCGTGGGCTAAACAGCCCTGTGCTGTGAGCAATACAACAGGCTGTTTTGGCTGACGCTGCTGCGGTGGGTCTTCCCTTCTGCGTGGGCTTCCGTGGAGATGAAGAGAAGGGGGGGGGGGGCCTGATCTCATCAGTCTGGCTGAACTGAGAACAGTGGGGTCTGCTTCTTGGTGAGCTGAACCGGCCTAACATGCTGGTCTGAGGCCAGCCAGAGCACTGAAGACTCTGGAGTGAGTGAGTGTGTGTGAGTGTGTATATGTGTGAATGTGAGAGAGTGAGTGTGTTTGGGGGCGTTGGGTCCTTAGCCGACTCAGTGAGCAGTGGAGCGCTGGGCGATTGTTTGCTTTGGCTGCCATTTGGACAAACAAACTGAGCTTATTGACGCCACAATGGACGCGGGCCAACTAGCGCTGGAATCTGCCCATCAAAGACGTGTGTTTTTGAATGTGTGTATGTACAGTGTGTGTATGTGTGTGTGTGTGTTCATTCATGTGTGGGGTGTGTCGGTGCAAGGCAAAAGATGACACTCCTGAGTGTGTGTGTGTGTGTGTGTGTGTGGTTGTATATGTGCAAGTGTTTACCGTAGCCTCCCCTATGCACTTAGAGGGCAGAATTCACACCAAACTGTGAGATGAGTAAATCCACCTCTCTACTTCCTCCAGCTCAACTCCAACTCACACACAGACACAAACAGACACACACACAGACATGGACAGACTTCTAGTCTGTCAGATCACCCCGTCCTCACAAAGTCAGCACAGTACATACACAAAACACACACACAGCTGAACTTCAAGATAATTCAGAACAGGAGTGGAGCGGTGCATGCAGTCAGAGCATTCAACCTTCTTCTCGGCCCAGTTTAAAAGGAGTTCACGACGGGGCACCACACACAGCGAGTCTGGTCTCAGTCACTGTGGCAACTGTTAACTGGCAACTAATAACATTATGGGCTGGTGAGTGGCAAGGCCTCTTAAACAAGCCTTTAATGTGTTTCCTACCCTTCCCAATTTATCACTGTCTGTACCAACACCACTCCTAACCCACCCACACACACACACACACACACACACACAAACACACCTCAAGTCAACATCTAATTTTGAGATTAGACACAAAGAGTGTCTGGACAGGTGTGTTGATATTTAACCTAACCTATGTGTTTTGTGTAAGTCTGTGTGCGTGTGTACGTGTGTGGCTTCGAAAGAGAAAGAACTTCAGGTGAGGCCCGTGGCTAAAACTTCAGTCACTAAACAAACTGAGCCCCTCAGAAGTAGGTCATCTTACATGCCAAGAGGGGGAGATGGAGAGAGGGCTGTGGGAACACACACACACACACACACACACACACACACACACACACACACACCATAGCCCCTATGGTGCAACACTATCTCCCCCAAACTTCAGCAGCCTCTGGAAAAAGTGGAGGTGTTCTCAGAATATGTTAAACAGCCTCCTTGTAGCATGGTCTGGTTCACTTTAATTATTCATTAAACAGAGCAGGGACACTGGACACCACACACACACACACACAGTTAGCTTTCACAGTCCACAAAGCACACTCTTTCCAGCTTTCATTCTTCATGGTTCTTTACTACAAGTTCTAACTCTGAAGCAAGCAAACACACACACACACACACACACACACACACGTTTAAATACGCAGAGCTCTTTCTGTCTGTGCAAATGGAATGAGTTGTCCTTCTCCTCAGGGTTCATTAGCACTGTGCCACCAATGCTGGTGACTCCCGCTGTTCTTCTAGAGGGAGAAACTAGCTCTCTTTCCCTTCCTGTCTCTCTCCATTCTATGAACTCCCCTCCCTCCTTCTTCCCCCCTCTCTGCCACCCACAGTACAGTGCTGTCTCTGTACTCTGTGTCTGTGTGCGGCACAGTGTAGCCTGCTGTGGCTCCGGCTCAGGGATGCATTTGAGAGAACAAATGCAGATTAACTCACATCAGGAACCCCCCCCCCCCCTACACACACACACACACACACACACACACACACACACACACACCTCTCAACTTTCACATTTACCAAGGGACTAGTAGAGGGGCGTGCGCGCGTGAGTGTGAGTGTGTGTGGGGGAAGGAGATGGGGTGGGGATGAAGGAGGGGATATTTTTCCATGAAGACCACACATAAGAGTCAGTCAAACACATCAGAGTGTAGAGGGGAAGACATGCACAGTCACAGACACAGACAGTTTAAAGAGCTGTTCTGAGGGATGGGGCAGAGGGTCAAAGGTCAGAAACCTGAAAAACAAAAAACTGTCCACAAATCACCAGCTGGCCAAAGGAGTTGATGGTGGTGGTAGTGGTGGGGGGACACCACTTAACATGCCAGCCCACCAATGAGGCACGCAGAACCAATCACAACTGGCCAATCAGTGCTCCTAGAGGGCTAGGTGGTGGGGTGGGGGCACAGGGGTGAAACTGCTCAACTTGAGGTGAACCATGACTGTGCTGCGGGTCAGACAGACACACACAAACAAAGCTGGTTGTTTGAATGAAGAAAAACAAAACCCTCTGTATGTGTCTGTCTGTGTGTGTGTGTGTGTGTGTGTGTGTGTATGTGTGTGTGTGTGTAGGGGCTGTTTTTCTTAAGCTGTTGTGCCAATGGAGCATCATTTCATGCTAGAGTGCACTGATGTCCCCCGACAGGCATAGAAACACTTAATGCTTAGCATCTGAAAAGCCCAAAGCACAGATATGAACTCAGCGACTGCAGTTTCACACCTGGGAATTCTCTGGGCCTCTGTGTGTGTGTGTGTGTGTGTGTGTGTGTGTGTGTGTAAGTACATACTTTATGGAGATGGTTATTTTGTCTGTGTACTTGCGAGATTGTGTGAATGCATGCAAAGCTCTGATACACTAAGATACTATTAGGGATTCCAGTCACTGCAAACTATTGTTTAACAGAAGAACAGGACCACACACAGCTAACACCCCAGGTGTGTGTGTGGCACAGTAAGTCAATAGCATGCGCACACATGCACGCAAACACACACACACATACACACACACACACACACATACACACACCTGTTGAATCACACTGGTGGCTTTAGAAGGCATGGTGGCCCACAAGTGAACAAACACAGACAGAAGCAGCACCGGCTGACTTGCTCCTGAAGACAAACACACTTCTGTACGCCCCATCTGCCTAAAATACTGCATTCTGTTAAAACAATGGCGCCAGTGAAGAGCCTTACTGAAGCTAAAATCCAAGTCAGGAAATTCTAACAAACAAAGGGCGCGTGTAACAATCTTTAAATGGAACACAAGAACACTGTGGTTTGAGTGTGTATCAGGACTCTTCTTCAAACAGTTGGGTTTCTTCTTTCACCTTGCATACGCACACACGCATGCACGCACGCCCTGAACAAAAAGTGTGAAATCATTATATTAGTGATGTGAAAGAGTTTATGTATTTAGACAGCTTCAAATGGCCCAGATGGGGCAAAGATCAGACACAGCTGTAACAGGTGTGTGCCCGAAAAGCGTTTCAAAAGAGGTTAAAGACTGTGTGTGTGTGTGTTGTGACTGCAGCAGGTGTTGTACAAACTTGTCAGACCAAATCACACACTCTGTGGGCAATGGCAGGCATTGCAGATAGGATAAAAGAAAACAAGATGTGATTTCCTTTTACGCACCCACACATAAAGGTCTCTGATTTCCCATTTGTTTGAAGTGAAAGATTTACAGTACACACACACAAAACAACTGCCTGGTGCTCTCCCTCAATTTTGTGGTGAAAAAACTAGTTGCACACACACACACACACACACACACACACACACACACACACACACACACACACACACACACACACACACACACACACACACACACACACACACACACACACACACACACACACACACACACACACACACACACACACACACACACACACACACACACACAAATGCAAAAATCCCTTCCCCTCAGGGCCAATATTCTCAAATAAGAGAGAGAGTCAGTCACTGATTAAATCTTTTGATCCATGCTTCTGAAATTATATTACCCTAGGGTAGTGCTGAGAACACTGTCTCACAAACACAGACAGACACACACACAGCTATACTGATCGTAGTAAAACATCATATCTATTGTACACCTCATTTGTTCCATTTCTTTCCCAAAACTCTCTCCGTCTTTTACACTCCTACAGAGTGTAATTGAAGAAAAAAAAACAATCAGCACCTTGCAGCATCCCCTTCACACATGCAAACTTCTGTCAAACATCCACACACTCTCACACACACACACACACACACACACACACACAGAGTGGAGAACAGAAGGGGCACAAGCTGTGTGTGTGTGGAGAACTGAGAGCCCGGGTTGGTCTGGAGGCGTGATGAGGGCCCAGAGACCAACAGTCTGATCTGATTACATTGAAGCCTCTGCAGCACAGACCACTAGACTCCAAGCAGGCTGTGTGTGTGTGTGTGTGTGGGGGGGGGGGGGTAAGAACAAGAGTGTGAAAATATGAGTGCTCACTCTTCCTTTCTGAACGAGAGAAAGAATGAAAGAAAGAAAAAGAGACACACACACACACACACACACACACACACAACACAGGAAAGAGTGGGAAGTCTAACAGACAGAAAACAGAGACAGAGACAGAAAACAGAGACAGAGACAGAAACAGAGACCCTCTGATAATCGCCCTGATGGGAATCATCATCCTTTTCTGAGGTTTCCTGAATCGGTGAGAAAAAGAGAGGAATTAGCAGAGAAGAAAGGAGCCAGAGACACAAAGAAAGTGGGCAAGCCTATTGAGCAGCAACAAGCAGCACACAAACAGAGTCAAAACAAACCAAGACAGTATAAACACACTGACAGACAAACAGGAAGACAGATAAATATACAAACAAAGAACCCAGATAAACATAGCAACAAACAGAAAGGAAAACATAATAAATATGCAACAAGCAGAGAGTGGCAGAGGAAGAGAGAGCGCCGCTGGCAACGACTGATGGAGAAAGATGTGGGACAACGAGGACAACAAACAAAAAGACAAAGATGGACAAAAGTTGACTGGGTGAGCTCAAGTGAACGTGCAGGTGTGTTTGGATGGCATTACCACAGACAGCAATTTTTGAATCAGCAACAGCTCATAAAACAATCATGATCGCTTATCGCTGATGGCCCACAGTGCGTTTGCTGAGAGCTAATGACCCAATTACAGTTCTCATTTCACTCTATTGAGGTCTGGGCTGTCATGGCTAGGACAACAAACCATAAAAAGAGAAACTGAAAAGGAAGGAAGGAAGGAAGACGACAATGTAAAGAAAATGTAAAGAAAAATCACTGGTAAGTTTGAAGGAGAGAGGGAGACAGAAACAGATAAAAAGAGAGAGAGTAAGAAAAAGAAAAGGTGGAGTGAGACTGAGTGTCCAAGACGGAGAATATTCCCAGCGCGTTCACGGCCGGTAAGCATACCCTTTTGCCTGCAGGGGCTCAGGCATAATGAGGGGGTTCCGTGACACAGACTGGGTCAGCCAGAGGTTCCCGCAGCAACCATGATGTCATCAAAAAGGGCCAGCGTGACTCAGAGGAGCCCGCAGAGGAGGAGCGGCCGCAGGGCCCAGGGCCAGGAAAGACCAGAGGAATTTCACAGGGCCCGTTTATGTTCAGGGGGAACACAGTAAACAACATTCCTGTTCACTATGAAACAGACAGACACACACACACACACACATACACACACACAAAATGGACTATAAAGAGAAGTAGTGGGGGTTCAAAAGAAAAAGCAATCCTGATGGGTCAAAACTTTAAGACAAAAAAAAAGGCATTTGGGTATTCAAGCTTCAAGGGCTTCCAATGTTTTATAGCAATAAAAAAAGAAGACAAAAAAAGATAAAAGAAAAGGATGAAAGAACTTTAGAAAAAGCAGAATGCCTAAGCAAAGGAATTCAGTGCAAAACAAGCGTTAACAGGCTAATAAGTGGCCCTTTCTTCCCCACTAACTAGGAAGAGCAGAGGCCACTGTAGTACACAGCAACGCAGACCTAGAAATGACTGAAGGTTTCTCATTGCCTTCTAAATGAGAGTGTCAGCCATGCGGTACAGCAAGCCCTCATTATGATGGGGGAAACAATGGCCTAATTACACCCCCTGGTGATTCAGCTGGGCTGGACAGCAGGCAGTGCTCACATATGCGGACACATACACACACACAAACCTGCCATAGCTGCCCCTGGCCACTATTAAAAAAACCCTTCTGCCTTTCACACATTACAATACGTGTGAATTTCATGCATGGAACACAAATCTGAACCAAGAGAGCTGGACAATTTCTCTCTCTCACACACACACACACACACACACACACACACACACACACACACACACACACACACACACACACACACACACACACACACACACACACACAGTCTGCTACTCTAAGCCCTCAGTAGACATGGACTTGCAATCTGTCAGTCCCTGCTTCTTTCATCTCTACATCTTACAGGGGGTGGCTGCGGTGGTTCGAAAGACAGAGCAGCCCAGAGGGTGACCTCAGTGGCAGTCACCTTTAATCACAGATGAGCTTAGCATCGCTTGGCTCCGGACGGCTCTCATTAAACAACAGTGAGAATCTCCAGCATCCATAATGAACCTCGTTAGGAGACATTAGAGAGAGGAGAGAGGGGTGGGGGGGTGGGGGTGAAGAGGATTGGGAGTGGGCTGGGGTGTAGGTTGTGCTGCAGCGTTTAATAGAAAAAAAATGACTTGCCATGCATGGATTTTTGCATTATAATGAATCTGAGGATGATCCCCCCCCACCCCTTTCCATTTTTATTAGTAGGAAGTATTAATATGGTGCACTGATTAATATCAGGTTGAAGCAGGATGGATTTGCTCTAGTAAATGGGAGCTTTAATTCACCTTTTTGTTGCCATTTCATCCGACTCAACACTGGTGTGACCCCTCACCTTTCACCCTTGACCCTTTTCTCTTGTTCTTTTAACCCTGTTTTAGATCTGATGATTTGACAAGAGATTGGAGAACAAAAAGAGTGTGTGTGTGTGTGTGTGTGTGTGTGTGTGTGTAAGAGAAGAAAAAAAAAAGAGAGAGAGAAGCATGTGTGAGAAGAGTGTGTGTGAGAAAGAGAGTTTTCAAGCATAATAAATATTACCAGGGATGACTGTCTGCCCTCCGTCTTCACACACACACACAAACACACACACACCTTGTCTGATACCAGGGTCTAAAGCAGGCAGCTACTGGTGAGTTGTGGTGTGAATGTGACATTTGGCCCTCTGGCCATTTGACTACTTCAGGTCACCTTCGTCTGTCAGTGCTCATCTTTCTCTCCTTCCTGCCTCCCACCCTTGCCTCCCATTACTCAGTCTGCCCCTCTTCCATGACTAAGCAGTCAGCGTACCCAGAAGTTCTAAGAGGGTCACACACACACACACACACACACGGTCTTCTGACCCATTCAACTGATGTCAGTCTGATCAGAGGCCCATGGAAACAAAACCCTATTCTGTCTCTGCCTCTCTCTCCCTCTGTGTATGTATCCCACATTCATGTACTCTAGCAGTATTTTTCAGCTCAACACAGAAATCAAAAATCAAAGGCAGAGAAAAGAAGAAATGGAGAAGGAAAGACAAAGGAAAAAAGAGAGAAAGAAAAGAGAGGGGGTGAGAGAAATGGGAGGGAAAATGAAGAGACAAAGTAAGTGTGAAGAGATGGAAGCAGTTCAGAGAAAACAGGAGAACAAAAAGAAAACATAACAAGAGAAAGGGGAACACGAGGGACAAAGAGAGAGAGAGAGAGCAAGAGAGCGAGAGCACATGGGGGGGTCTCTGGAGGACTGGGCATCTTAGAGCAAGCTGGGGAGGGGGGGGGTGTACGGGGGAAATCAGGGCCAGTGACACGCTCTTTGATCTCTGGGGCTTTCATCTGTCGACAACATCCACCTGCACACCCTCACAATCCAACCCTTCAACCCTCACAACCCTCCGACCCCACCCACACCCACTTTGTTTGCCTCTCATCCAACCCGATTTACTCTGACCCTGAAACGAAGAAGAACAGAATCAGGGGGGGCCCGTTGGCATGGCTCATCATCTCATTGCACCTGTTCAAGGTTAGCAAGCACTAACAGAGATGGTCACACAACAATTCAACTTTAACACCTCAGAAGAATATGCTTTTGAGTTTGTGTGTATGCACCGAATGAGTGTGTTTTTGACCAGGTGAGGGAGGGAGGGAAAGGGTGAGTGTGAGTATGAGTGTGAGTTTGAGTGTGAGTGTGTGCGCTTAAGTGGGTAGGGTAGTGGGATACGCCTGTTCCTTGTAGCCAGCACAGATCATGTATCAGAATGTGAACAAAACCCCCTAAATAACAGAGCCGTGGCCAACATAGCTCCCCTCTTATCGCAATCAAACAGGCACATTCCAGCCAGGCATAACGCTTTCTCTTCTTCCTTCTCCTCCTCTTTCCCTGCCTCTCTGAGCATAGTAGACATTTGATGTGCGGGCTGGCACAGAGGATGATGACAAGGAGGAGGAAGAGGAGAGGTGGGGGTGGGACTGAGGCCGTCTGGCGTCACACCGCCACACCGCCCTTGTAGAGGGAAAGATGGGCCTCCCCAGAGGAATGTAGCCAAAGAGAGAGAGGGAGGGAGAACATGAGACAGTGAGGAAAGGTGAGGGGCTCATATTCACACATGAAGAAAATGCTGGTCCTCTCCTTTAAAAGTCACTTGTTTCATCTCAGCATATCTGAGATAGATAAATAGACAGACAGAGACAGACAGACAGCCAGATAGATAGATAGATCATAGTACTGCTGACTGAACAAATTTCTGAAAGGGCTCCAAAGGCGCCAGATATATTACCAGTGATTCAGGTCAATTTATGTAATTTCTTTCTTGTTTGCCAGTTGAGTCAGGGAAGAGAAGGTGGTTGGCGAAAAGAAAAGAAAAAAAAAGAATGAGTGGTTCCCTCTGTCTACGAAAGCCCAGATTCAGTTACTATATAACCGAACAATGGCACTAACTGTTTTGACAGGTGAGACAGAGGAGGGTGATTCATGGCGAGACTATGAGCACAAGAGTTTCGGCCGCAGAGTGAGAAAACAAGCCAGGAGATGAAGGCAACACCTTGCTATTTTAGACGCCTTCACGGGTAGAGAGGGGGCACAAGGAAATTAGAGGGAGAGAGAGCAGACACGCCATCAAGACGGCTCATGTTTTTCCTCCCTCAAGAAGGAGCATGTGACCCGAGAGACCAAACGAATAAAAACAAAACAGCTGTTGTCATGGCAATTATCTAAAAACGGGCAACCTGGAGTTTGTGCTTGCTTTTACCTCGTATTGTGTGAAGAGACAGCCTCTCTCACACACACACACACACACACACACGCGCACACACACACAAGTCCTGGACCTCGGTGTGTGAGACGCCTAAGGTGAGGCGGGTTCACTTAGGCGTCCTAACGAGTTGCGCAAACTGGATTACGGCCAGTAGCTTCTGTCACCATCCCGAAGCTCTTTACCTCATTAACACTTCCATCCTCCATGCCTTGTTACCTCTCAAAGCCATACTCATTCTCAGAAGAGACCCCCCTACCACCACTCAAAGTAGTCTTCATACAACTCAACTCTAATCTCTGCATCCCAACAAGCCCTGAGCATGAAGCTTCATTTCAACTCTAAAAGTCCCACTAAGCCAAACATTGCTGTGGGCTTAGCATGGAGAGGCACACATACCAGACTGACTGACCAAACAAACGGATCCCTCAAAAGGCTTCACAGAAGGCTGACCAATCTATCTCCTTTAAAGGGCCAAACGGACTCGCACACAGGTAACAAACTAAACATTGGAAAGAGTCTCGCAAGACTGCTCACATTCATTATGTTTTTCCAGAATTATTCCAACAGTGGACTTTAATTATACTAACTATACAACACTATACAATACTAGGCCTATACAATACTATTTCTTGGTCACTTTTCACCCGTCTTAACCAAGCAATCATTTGAATCGATCAACCGAAAAGTCCATTTGATTACGAACATGGATTACTATTACAAATGCTTTCCTTGTTATAGATCAACCCTGGCTACCCCCTCTTTCACCCAGCCATAACCAACTTCCTTGAACTCTATTCCTCAGATGTTCTGCCCTGTCAGTGTTCATTTTTCTGCCATTCACTCAGTGTCAGCACATTCAAACTGTTGGAGCAACAATCAATGCAGACAGACAGGCAGGCAGCTAGATGGCTCTTAAACTACCTAGTGGTCAGATTCCCTGGTCACTTCAACTGATAATCCAAGCTAATCAACTACAAATTAAAAGGTGTATTCCATGAATCTAATCCAGGGCATTTTTTTGTCAGTCACTGAACTGGTCATCAATCCTTTAGACTCGTGAAATAGTGTCTCTGATTGAGCCACACACATTATGGTCAATCAAACCATTGGTTCAGAAGTGTGGAAGGGGGAAATGCAAGTGTTTGTCCGTTAGGTTCAAATATCAACGTTTTACATGGTCTTTGCCTTTAAGCTGAAAACAATAAAGAGCTGTGGACTCACCCTAACAGGAGTGCTCTTTGCCTGCACCCTTTGAGTCTGCACTCCTGGTAGTCCCGGCTCTCTCTGTGCCCCCGACGCCTGCGCTCTGACAAGCACCCCCACAGTGCCGTTGGCCACACAGCCCCCCGTGCCCGCTCCTCCTGCTCCTCCTCCAGCGCCCGGCCCTGGGCCTGGCCGTCTGGGCCTCTGCTTGATGCCGTCCAGGAGGCGAACCAGCAGGATGTTGCTGGGCAACTCATCCACACCGCTCTCCACCAGGGTGCGACACTCCGGGCAGCGCAGCTCCCCGCGTGAGCCCACGATGCCCAGCAGGCAACGGCGGCAGAAGGTGTGCTGGCACGGCAGCACCTTGGCTGAGGCGTCCAGACGCTCCAGACACACGGGGCACTCCAGCAGATCCAACAGCGCAGACTCATCCATTATTTATTTCCTTTCGCTCGTTATATCTGCAAAATAATGACACTCACTCAATCACTCACTCTAAGTCTTAAGCTGTCCAGTCTGGCCTCTCCTCCTGACTTTTTCAGTCTGGCAGGAAGAGGGCCATGCTGCTTGTAGGTTTGTTAGGTAGCAACAGTCCTTGTGCTGATCACGTTACTCCCATGCCTCGGTTATTGCCATGACACTGACAGCATCTGTGAAAGACAGAGAGGGCAATCCATTGTCAGGAAATGAAAAATGGCACCCCTTCATGAAAACAGACTTCGGTTAAATAAATAAAAAATGTTTTTTGAATCTCTCCTGCATACGCCTTTTACAAATAAGATTGCACTGACTGACAATAAACTGGTCAATTGGCCCTCTTAAATGGGCAGCTGTACAAAAAGCTCTGGAGAAGACAACGGCTCGGAGAGGGTTACGGTCACGTTTGACTGGATGGATTTACGTGCCCGCACTGCTAAACGAGCACAACACCCGATCCCGACCTCTCTAAACGACAGATCCCGCCCAGTAACCTCTCTGTCCTCTGCAAAGGTCTTTAGTGTTTACCCCCGACTCGCCAGGTCAATCAACCCAGCCATCAGCAAGATGCAGCAACCACATTGTTCAGCCTGGTGCATCTTATTTTAGACAAATCCTACATGGTAAAGACCACAGCTCTGTTTTACATACTTCCAAAGGATGACCTAAAATGACAATGCTAACATTACACTGTCTGTTTCATGGGCTATGTGTATGACTGAAGAAGTGTCGTCTGAACTGGACAGTTTTTCCTCCAAAAGTATCTAAACTACCATGTGCAGTTGCGAATAGATGAGTGCAATGAGGAATAACATTTTCTTCGCTGAATGCAAATACCCCGTGATAACACCATTTGTAACGCGTCTTTAAATCACACAGCAGACGATGTATTGAGGTAACCAACAAAAAACTAAGTCGTGTCCATCTGGGGCAGTGTATGGGGCTTACGCCTTGATTAAGTGAGCCGGTAGACTAATGGCAAGCTCCCCTTAGACCTAACCTTAAACGAAATCCTAAACGTGATTCAGATTTTACGAACCTGTGAACATGACTCTTCCCTAATTCTTTCCCACAATGAATAACTTGTGCGAGTTTAGTGAGGTTAGGTCCGTACAGAATGGGGGTGCACCGCCGTTAATGAGAACTATCGGGGCAACCAAGGAGACTAAGCAATAATCGAACAAACAATGCACACATGAAGGATAACGAGATGTGGATCGTGTAACCTATGGTCAACAGAACTGTGAATCAACTACAGTCTACAATAGGCTACTACTCCGTGAGTAGCCTACATAGCCTGACTGCATTACCAGCCAACACGAATCCCTGTTAAGCCTACATGGATCAGAGTAACAAAGCTACTCTGTCAATAATGAGATAAAACAAGCTGAACTGCAAATATCTATTATCGCTGTAATCAAAGAAGTTTGTCCTTAAAATCCAAAAATGTTGACCTACCTCGGAGAGTGCGCCTCCTTTTCTAACCCCCTCCTCTCTTTCCAGAACAATTTCTTTCCGACTTCAACAGTCGACCCAAGCACGCCAATAGCCGCCTCTCGCTACTTTCCCAAGCTCTAACGTTAGTTCTCAGTGAACCCCGTTTGTTTGTTGTGTTTTCCTCGTTCTCTCGACGCAAAGTTAAAATGATAGCGTTCACGCCATTATTTTTGACGTGGTGATTGTCCGTGACCGCTAAAGGTAGCGTAAGATAAATATCAGGGTAAGGAGAAAAAAGAAATGAACAGAGAACTCCGGCGTCCGTGTCCGAACGCCATGACGAACTCGATTGTTACTTAGTACCACCCCCAGTTGCTTATATAGTGCTACTACCCTTGTCGGCAGGGGCAATGTAGCCGCTAAGTTCAAGAAAATAGCAGCAGTTTTGTTTGGTCTTTTAAGCATATCATATGAACGAAGAATAATAATACAGACTAATTACAGTGGCTACAGATGTACAGAAGGCAATTGTGATGCTCCTCAAAATTGATTTTGTCGTTGCTTCCCACATCAATAAGATTGAGAGCTGACATATGCCTATATTTTTATAAATTAATTGATTCGAGAACATAACCAAATTAACATTTTAAACAATACAATAAGTGGCATTTAATTGAAACAACTGTCAGTCTTCCATTTGAAATTGATTTACTATTTAACTTAATTCTTTATTAGGTCTAAATTGATTTATACATGAGTAATGACAATAAAGTTGAATGTAATCTAATCTAATTTAATCTTTAGTATAGGCTAAAACATGCCTATATATGCCGTAAGTACATGCATTTGCCATAGGCTAATATATGAGTAAACTGCTGTGTAAAGCCACTGCCCCTCCTCATTTAGACCAGGCAAAGGTTATAGCCTACTGGTAGACATGTTAATGCAGATATCAGTTACATCATAGGTGTTGTTATCAGTGCGTGGACCCTCACTATGGCACAACATGTTGTCGTAAAGAACAACCCAGCTGTGCATACCACCACCCTTGCATTCCTCATTCCTCCCTTCACATTCCATGATGGAAAATAAGAACATAACCTGACTCCAGGCTCCCCAAAAGATAACACAAAATGCACATGTGGTTATTAATTTTAAACAGATAGATAGAAAGTATTGGAGGTGGTATATATACTGTATACATATAGTATTGGGGGTGAATTACTATTGATGGTTGTGATGTCCTGTTGCTAACATAATGAGAATGTCTCACAAACTCATTCCACTCAGGAGTGGAAATGTAATAAAATAAAAAGTACCATCCATGTTTCTGTAGCACGATGCAGACATCATGACCATGTTTAACCCTTGTGGGCTCTTACTTCTGACATTAAAATGTATGTCCTTAATACAGCATAAACCTGAACATTATCTGCTAGAATACCATTCCTCTTTTATTGTCAGGTGGATTCTAGGTATTACATTGTTTTTAGTGCTGATAACAACAATAGTAGTAATATTGCAGCAAGAATTAAATTTTTAATTTCTTGGACTATGGTTTCTTCTGCCCTTTTGCTCTCTACTTACCACACAGAAGAGAGGCTCAGGAGAATAGAGAAGGGGAAGATACAACAATAGAGAGAAAGATTTATATTGATCCTATTTTCAGGGCAGTGCATATTGAGAGAGACTCAGAGAGACGGAGGGAACAATAAATGTGTGTGATTTATGGCATGTTGGCCCTTTGCTGTTGGACCTGATCCCATTGGACCGAGTAGGGGCTCGCGGGTCATATTTCACTGTTGCCGTGGGACACGTGCTCCGCCCCCATGAGGAAGGGAAGGGGGGCTTTAAAGCTGCAGCTTTTTACTTCCTGGTTGACCCTCACATACCTGCCCCTTACATATCCACCACCTTGGGTGTGTGTGCAGGTAGACAGTGGTCTAAATTTAGCATTATGTGGCTGAGTGAGCAACCTATCCACCTGGAGTCATAAAGGCTGCTCCGACAGAAAAAAGAACAAAACAAATGCATGGGCCAAAATGGGCCAAATGAACAAACAACACACATTACAACCAACACACTACTGAAGGGCATGGCAGGAACTAGCTGAGTATTACCATATTGCCAAGGCATAAACTGATCAAGATTGTTATGTAGAACACGGGGCACACCCTCACAAAGATAATTAACACTTTAAGGAATGCAAACAGCATTCTTATCCTGATAAAAAAGGTCCAAGGTGTATTTTTTCCAGTTACACTTTGGACAAAAGTTGACACTGTTCTAGCTATACAGTATATGTTTTCATGTATACATAGTATCAATCTGTCCACTATCTGTGCATGGAAGCACCTGTAACATGCAAAGACACTGAGTCGGCATGCAAAACTTGTTCTATGCCTTTATTCCTACAAATCACAAATGACATTTAAACATCAAATCCTCTTAACATTTAAAGCCTTCCTTTGGTGACAGATACAAGACTACATTTTCTGATCATTATGTGTTTGAGGCCTACAATTTTATGGTATGGCATTTAGACAGGCAGACAAGCAGTCAGGCACACACACACACACACACACACACACACCAACAACACAGTGAGGCCACACACATGATTGAGGTGACAGCTGTGTTATTGCCTATAAAGGCAGAATGAGCGGGGGAGAGAGCGAGTGAGAGCTAGAGAGAGATGACATGACATATGCTCCCATCTTTCCCCCTGAAAGGAGAAACAAGGCTTGACAATGGTGTTGATGGATTCAGCGAGCCCCCAGAGTCTCGCTGCCGCAAAACACTGCCACCAGACTCACCAGAAACCTGCTTGCAAATTCAAGCGCTGGCTGGCTGGCTGGCTGGAGAGATGGCGTCAGTCACAGCGTGGGCCGATGTTTCTCCCCCATTTACGCTGTCTGCTTTCGGGTTAGGTCATTCAGTCAAGACCAGGGTGGAGCTGCCTGCTAGACAGACAGACAGACATTCAAAACCTCAGGATGAAGCCACAAGACAATATGACATTCCCTGTTCCTCAGTGCAACGCCACAGGAACAAGACATGAGGGGGGATGGAGTGGTGGAATTGTGAGCACAAACACTACATCAATTGTGGGAAATGAAGCCATAAACCAAAGTGCTCAAACATTATAATAAACCCAACCCATGAGAGATTTATACTAGGTGAATGTATACTGGTAGATGAGAGATTTATACTAAGAGTTCTCACTTTTCTGCTTTGACATTTTGACACACATTATTTGAGAGTAAGATGATGCTCACTTTTTTGGGTCCTCTTCAAAGCCAGACAGCAGACAAACAAAAAGAGACTTTGCTTAACCGAAATGACATGCCAGTTAGGGGTCCTCCACAGTTCTCATATGTGTGAGCGTTATTATTTAGATAATAGAGGTATTTTTCAACAAATCTTTAACTTATGCCAACAGGTTTTAAGGGCAGGACAAGAAATGCACTTAGATAAATACAGTGTTAGACCTGAAATGCCACCACACTTAAATCATGCTTATTCAGAACGTGTGATCTGAAGGCAGACAATTTACTTAGAAGCCACAGTGCATCCCTTGAACACATGAGCCAAAATCCAGTGTTAGCTCGATACACAAGATGAGCATGACTAAAATGTAGGTTTTTTTTCCCTTCCATTTTATCATGCCGTCCCAGAGGATTTGTCTGGAAAGAAGCTGCAGAAAGTAAACTGGATTGGATGCTAAACTGTATAATAAATGAAACTAACTAGAGCATGGGTTAATTAATTTGTCGCTGTGAAACACCTACTGGTGCAAAAGGGAATTAGAACAGAGATAGCATAGAGTTAAGGGTCTGGGTCCAGGGGACTACGGTTGGCGTTTTGTGGATTTGCATTTCAATCTGCCCCTGGTGTGAAATCTAACCTGAGAGAATACCCACAGGCGCAGGCCCGTGAGATTATACAGGGGGGGGCCAAGAGTTGAAGGTGAATTAATAAGCAAGCGGGTTTCCATTCCCTGAAATATGAGAAATTATGCAGTTCACAAAAGACAGACAGAGGAAGAAGGAAAGACAAGAAAAAAGAGGGCAAGAGAGAGAGAAGAAAGGAAGAATGAGCAGCTTATCAGAGAGGGAAGAGTCTTTGGGGAGATTCCAAGAGGGAACTCAATTATTTCTGTCCCTGGGAACCCATAAATAAACGACAGCACCTGGGAAAAATGAGCCAATTTAGATCAAATCTTCCCATGATGATGCATCCGCTTCAGTCCATGTGTACCAGGTCCACTTGCTTAAGCTGTTTGGTATATTTAGTCACCCGTGGTATTATGTCACTGTATTCTCCTTAAAAGCATGTCACTGTCCTCCCTTTCCTGTAAAAGGCTGTGTTGCCTGGGTTCATAATTAAATTCATATTGAAGATGATGAAATAATCTGATTTTCAATAAAAGAAATGGCAGTGGACATGTAGACCAAATGTATCTGCAATGAATTGAGAAACACAGAAAGGGACTAGCTATAAAATGCAAAGCCAGACAAGATATGACTTCAACCAACCCCTGACCCGTGGCTTCCTGTGATGAAAACAGTGCGAGCATTTCCAGTAGTAATGACTCAAACATTTAATAGTGATACAACCGCAGATCCATAGTGGAAATTAATGACCCACTGAACATGGTTAGCCACATACACGAGAGCACACAAAACCTCTCTGGTCCCTTAACATACCACTGCATGTAGGGAGGACCATAACATGAATTTAAATGAATTTGGGTGAGGGGTATGAAATAAAACAGGTGTTGACATTTGCAAGAAAGAAAAAAATGGCGACAAGAAAAAAAAAAGAAAAAAAAAAAAAGACAACATGAGCCCATTTTTTCTACTCATTGAGTATTAGTCACAGGCATGTCATGTCTCATCTTCATCATGATTCTCATAACCTCTGTGATTTCACCCCTGCTCTCTGGCTCATTTAACCAATGAACAGGTACGCTTGTTTACACTCCACTGACATGAGCAGTTTAGAGAGGGGGAGGGGGGGAGAGAGAGAGCGTGAGCAAAATTCACAAAACAAACAATTCCGCCTAAGTCACTGAGACATGAAATGGAATCAGAAAATGAGAGGCATGAAAAATAAATTGGGTGAATAATAAATGTCAATAAAGTTGAGTCACAACAAGAGTCACAACAAATAGCTGATGAAATATTTTAGAATCCATCATTTTATTTACCATAAGAAAAAAAAAACAATCATACCGGATTTACTTAATGCTGTTCAACATTTAAGTTTCTTTTTACTTGTTCTGTTGACAGGAATGATTTACACTAAAGACTCTATTTGGACAAAGATGAAAGAAACAGTCCTGTCAGTCCTGTTCTGTGTACAAATGATCAGACTTATCCATCATCCTCTGGCATGTATTACTCAAGTGTATGGACCCTAAGACGTCTGAAGCCTGTACATTCTTGTTTTCTGCTTCATTTCCAGATTGTGAAATGGCTAAGCTTTTTCTGAAGCCACCCTCAGATGATTGTAGACCAAGTGTTAAAGGGAAAAAAAAAATCCCAAACCAGGTGTTCAGCACGCGCACACACACACACGCTCAGAAACACTTGTCCAAAGCAAAGACACATGCACCGTTATTTGTGGTTGTCTGAGAATGCAAGGTCATGTGGTTTAAACGCTGGGGTTGTCTCAGGGGAAGTCCCAGATAGTCTCTCTCTCCGTGAATGGGTGTGGCCACAGCACACCTGTCGCTGACAGACAGCTCAACTTAACCAATTATAAAGAAGCTTGAATTAAGGACCCACCTACCCAAATATAACTCAAGATTATCTAAACAGGTGACGCTAACCAGCTGTCAGTTAAAGGCTTTATCTAGTTCTGTGCATCAACATCAAAGACATATTTCAACACACACACACGCGCGCACACGCACGCACACACACACACATACCACCACATACAAACCATATTTAGAAAATGTAAGCTTTTATTTATTATTAAAAAGATAAATATGTTCTGCTTCATTATCAAAGAGCATCATAATGTGATAAACTGATTTCTTTGCCATCTATTTAACATTCCATTCAACTTTCTGTACAATCAACATACATCAAGACATAACTCATTTACAGCAAGAGTTCCTCATATTGCAAATTCTTTGCTACCGTGACAACCTGTATCTCATAGCTAACAGCCATTCACCATGTAAACTTTAAAACAGATAGTTTTTATTAGTGCGGAACCTGTAAGAAATCTGAGAACTGCATTGAACCAAGCTTTGTAAAAATGTACCTGGGACACAAAGAAGTACAGAAAACGAGGTTGAGCTGGTTGGTAAGGAATTGACACTGGTGTGTCCTGATATAGGACTATCCTGTGGCCCCAGAGAAAGGTCAAGCATATGAGATCTGACAAGTGTTGTGAAGAAGCCCCCTTCGACCGGCTAGGTGAAAATTCATCTACGACCTATGAACTTTGACCTGGCAGGCCACCTGGGACTTCAGAGGAAAAAGGAACACTGTTGCGCTGTCGACAGTTACCCTTGTAACAACTTATTAGCCTTTGGTTAAGCACCGCCATACTACCCAGTTCTCCCATCCATGTACGTACATGTTATACTACATACAAAAGAAACAGTGTGCCGATCACTAAAGTGTGGAAGGAGAGGCTTGCAGTCTTCAAGTGAACTACCTCTGGATTCTCCATGCATACGTGCCTGAGACCTATGCCTCCATTACAGGCCTAAACGAGATCCCACCCACCATACTCCCCACCCCAACCTAACACTGCTCTCTTCAACCAACCACCACCCCCCCACCCCCCAACCCCACACTGCTCTTTTCACCCATCTCCCCACCCCCACAATGTGCAGACAACCCCTCAAGTGCATCCTGGGAAGACATCAGTCTGCCAACAGATTGTCTGAAGCTGCCAGCCCGGGTGGATGAATAGCGTCTATTCATCATTATCTGCGACAGAGAGAGAGGGAGAGGAAGAAGAGAGAACAGAGAGAAAGCGAGAGAGAGAGTATTAGAGAGAGAGATAGAAAGAAAGAGAAAGAGATAGAGAGAGAGAAAAGGAGTGAAGGGGCGGGGGTAAAAAAAGGAAGAAATCGCATGTTAGAAGTCAGATTCTTGGAATGGTACTGAGTGGAGTCACAGACTCGAAGGGAGAGAGAGAGAGAGAGAGAGAGAGAGAGAGAAAAGTAAGATTAGATCTCTCCTCCCTTCCCTTCCCCTCCCTTCTCTTCTCTCCCCAGCCTTGGCTGGAGGACACTAGAAGCCATAAGAGGGATTATCCCACCCTTGACTCGGGGTCCTGAGTCCACCCCTCGGCCTAGACGTCTGGCCCTCAACCAACTTCACCCATCAACACCTCTACATAGTGGGCCTCCAGCATCTCTCCACACCATCTGAAAGCATTATTAACACTGGGAGAGAGAGAGAAAAAGGCATGGGGCTGAGGCGCTGCTTGGGAACCTCGGAGTGTGTTGGATTGTGTGTGTGTGTATTTGTGTCTGATGCACACGTCACACACTCATGCAGTCACAGCCAGGCCAACTAACATCACTCGTCTTAGTAATATGGAAAGTGTGTGTGTGTGTGTGTGTGTGTGTGTGTGTGTGTGTGTGTAAAAAGCACAGGTAAAGTGTAAGGCAATCTCCTGACTGAATACGAGAGACTTCTCAAGTACATGAAGACACTGGAGATGCTGGTGTCTCACAACAGATGGTGCACCCCAAGAAACATTTGGATATGAAATGATTCAGTTCCTACATTTCCTCTGTGATAGATAGTCTGTCTGACTGTCTTTCTGTCTGTTTACCAGCCTGTCTGTCTACAATGTGCTGAATCAGGGGGAATATAATAAGCCTGGGGCTCCACTCTGCTCTGCTACAGCCTGAATGTATTAGAGAAGGTTGGACAGCCCCAGCCCAAAGCTGTTACAGCTGAAAAGGACTGTGAGAGTGTGTGTGAGTGTGTGCATGGTTTATAAGGGTGCACCCCATTGATCTTGCAGATTTAGATGAAGCTCAAAAGGACTCTGTGTGTGTGTGTGTGTGTGTGTGTGTGTGTGTGTGTGTCTATATGTGTGTGTATGTGTGTGTGAGTGTGTGTCTACCTTGATCTTGTTGTAAGCCTCAATGAAGTTCTCGAAGCCCATCTCCTGCTCCAACTGAAAGCGTAGCTCCTCCAGACGGCTAAAGATGCTATCCTGCGGCTCCATGTCGTCTACCTCATCCTCTCCACTGTCATCTGAGTGTACAGACACACACACACACACACACACACACACACACACACACACACAATTGCTTTAAATAGTGCCAGGCATATACACTGCTATTCACACACACACACACACACACACAAGCACAGGTAATCTCAACCCATTTCAAACAACACACGCTTAAGACAAATAGGCCATCTGTTACACTATGGCAGTTCAACATCTGCATGCGCAACATGACATGACTGGGCAATTCTATGCAAGCCCATACCCGAGTGCCACTCTTCATTCAGCTGGCCCTCGCTGCTGTGATGTTCTTCCTCACCATCCTCTTCCTCCCCCTCAACCCCGTTGGTGAATGGCCCCGCTGGCTCTTCATCAGGGCTGGTGCTATTGTTGCTGGAGGAGGCACCTTCCTCCTCTTCCTCACCTCCCATCCCATTGAAACCTTTATTCACTTCCTTCTCTTCTTCATGGCTTCCTTGCTGGCTGGGTTTCTCAACCCCCTCTCTCTCATCCTCTCCATCATCGCTGCCTTCATCCTCGTCACCTGGGCTACCGTTTGATACATCCTCTTCGTCTTCCTCCTCCTCTTCTTCTTCATCATCTTCCTCATTGTTGGCATCCTGTAGGAGTCTTTCCATGGAAGCACGCAGCTCCCGTAAGTCGTCCTCATCTTCATATGCACTGAAACACACACAAACACACACAATCACATAAGCAACACACACACACACACACCATATTTAACATGCAATTCTGTATTTAAGCCCGTCTGACCCTGACTTCTCTGATCACTGTTGCTTGTTCAGGTGAGTAACCATGCCTGAAGACAATGAATATGAATGACATTGCAAACATATAGTCTCAAGTGAGAGAATCTTACTCCTCAGGCTCGGACTGCTCATCTGCTTTGCCATTCTCCTCTAGGTCCTCTATTTCCAGGTTGTTGTCAGGGGCAACGGGGCTGATTCCTTCTGCAGCATCCACGTCTGGGCTCTTGAAGAGCTTGCTGAGATCCGGCAGTGAGCATGTCCGCAACATCTGACCATGCAAAGCAAACATATCAAACAAGAAGGCAAGAAAAGAACACACTCAAAAACAGGGACAAAGTTTAGCTGTCAAAATTGCTGCAAGACACACATACACAAACATACCCACACACACACGCTCACACAAGCATGCACATATGTACACAAAATGAGATCATGTCTGGAAACAAATAGAAGGCTAGACCAGACAACTTCAGACACTTAAAAAATAAACACACACACACATTTTGAAATTCAAAGTGACTGCATAAAACAACAACATATATTTCAACATCATATCTGAGGGAAAAAAAACTTGCAGGGAAAATTCCATCTGCATGTAACACCAAACAGATGTACCCCAAAAAAACGCTGAATAAGTAGGCATCGCAAGCCATCATGCTGCACTGAAACCTTGTCTGACTTTGGTATGTGAAACATCAATTCCCGGATCACCCAAACACTCATTTGTAAGATGGCTCATCAAAATACTATTCATCGGAGTCTGTGCGTGGTAGGAGTATTTATGGTCCTTATCCATGGCTACAATTATCTCTGACCTTACAGCAAGGACACGGTGTTAAAAAAATGCTGTCACATAAAACCAGAGAATGCCTCAATGGCCATAACTTTCATTTTAAAAGGGAAACACACTCAGGGCTACAGTGGAAAAGTGAGAATAGCAAATTCTGGTGTGTGTGTGTATGTGTGTGTGTGTGTGTGTGTGTGTTGTAGGATTGGAAAGCTGACTTGAGCCAGGATGTGCATTTGTAAGAATGAGTGCAAAAAAAAAAAAAAAAAGGAACAGGCCAGTGGGGAGAGGAGAGAGTGTGTGTTACATATGTGGCACGACAAGTGTGGGTGAGGGAATCACTGATGCATGTGGGTGTGTGTGTGTGTGTGTGTGTGTGTGTATGTGTGTATGTGTGTGAGAAAGGAATGCCGTTGGAGGGGCCTCTGGTATAGTGACACATCAAGGATGTGGAAAAATTGCATTAATAACGCTCTAGACAGAGCAACCCAACGTACTGCAGACTGCAACACTGTCCATCTAACACACACACACACACACACACACACACACACACTTCCCTCCTCCACACACACCATACTTTTCTTCTACATGCTCACTCAAATTTTATCCATTTTTCGTCCACACACACCTCTATCCATCACATCTCTCCCTCTCCACCACTCCTTCTATCATTCTTGTTCCATCTCCTCCTCCTCCTCCTCCTCTGCATCCCTACTTTATCTCTCTCAAGCCCGCGCTTGGGTCTGGCTTTATTAAAAATGCAGGAGAAGGTGAGAGTCCTTGCCATCCCGTCAGACTATGCTGGAGGTCATGTGATGAATGGTCCTGGCTCCGCTCCGTGTCCCCTCGTTAATAAGGGGCTAAATCAGAGGGCTATAAATAAGCAGCGATCTGAACCTCTGGCACCCCATCTGGAGCGCCTGCCTACTACTGAGAGAAAGGGACAAAGAGAGAGAGAAGAGAGGAGAGCGAGCGAGAGCGAGAGAGAGAGAGGAGAGCGAGAGAGAGAGGGGGCGGGGGGGGTCCTATGGGGACACCAGTCGAGAGCCGTGTGGGGCTGAAATGCCAGGAGAACAGGCATGTTCTAAAAGGTTATGTTCTCTTCTGTCTCACTGGACGTACCAGTGGTCAGTTATCTGGAATTCTGCTGTACTGCGCAGGGGTGAGGTGTTTTGGTTTTTTTATCGCTCTCTCTCTGAAGCCTTGTGGACCCTTGTGTTTTTTGAGCTGACATTCAATTCAAGTAAAAAATCTTGTCATGGTTCCAGCACCACTCCTGTAACACTCCCTAACTCTAAGTTGCTGTCGATAAAATTGTCATTTAATCACTACAGGATGGTATCAAAAGATTCTTTATACACAGATATGGAAATAAACACGTTTTATAACACTGTGTCTCCATCAAATATTTTTGCACATCTATGTGCAGCTTGTGTTGTGTGTGTGTGTGTGTGTGTGTGTGTGTGGTGGGGGGGGTGTTGGGGACGACTACTTGCACTTGGCTTCTCTCTCACTCTCTTTAGCGTAGCTTTTTTACTAGGCCTTCACAGCTCCATGGAGGCCTAGTCTGTGATCCGACTGCCTGACTTGTCTGATTGCATTTAACACTTAAAAATTCAACGATGACACTTCCAATAGGCACATTTGTCTATGCAGCTATGCAACACTTAGGAGACACACGTCCCTGGTAAAGATACATCAGAGCAATTACACAGCAAGGCCTTAATCCATACACCACAAAATTAGAAGGTCAGAGCTTAATTTGTGTGAAAGGCAGACTTTTGGATTTCATCACAATTTCAGTGGCCTACTGGGAGAGTGTCTGACAAACTTTTCAGAGATGGTAGAGAAAAAGGAAAAAAGAAAAAAAAAGAACTCACAAAGTTAGCACATTCATTCTGCTGACAGCAGAGAGATCAAACAGCTTGGGGTCTCTAGTAATGTGATTCTAATGATCATCATTATAGCAACACTCCATCTGCACAGTGGCACCCGTATTAGGTTTACTTATGGGCAGATAATTCAGGGCATATGAGGACTTTTGGAAGACAATGCTTATGGCGGGGTTTGACATTAATTCTGCAACATTACATATATTTTTCTGTATTAGAAGTGCGTTACCAATAAATATGCTGAAAATGCTCTGCTCCAGAAATTGTCACAGAGTTGCTAAAGGCATTAGAGTGAGCTATTGCTGTGGTCACGTTTCTGTGAATGCCTTTGCCTGGTTCATTCGTAATACTGTTATGTCTGGTTCCACATGGTGCTCCCACTGAGAAAGTCACCCCACCCTTCTAGTGTTGCTCAATTACATAACACAGCTATTTTCTTATTTGTGCTGTCTGACTAACAGAAATAAGGATGTTGACATTGCTGCACGAGTAACCACACACACACACACACACACACACACACACACACATCTAGATTGCCTCTAATACTTCATCAAATCTGTGTGACTAAGCATTGATGTTAGAGTGGAGACGAGGATGCAAGACAACATCAGCACAACATCAATACCAGCCAATATAGACATAGAAGCTCAATTACCCACTGAGGGAAGTGAGCAGTAGTGAGAACATTTGAAAATAAGGCAAAATGAAACTGGCATATCACATATCAGCAACAATTCAACATCATCAACCACACAGTGTAGAGAGAGAGAGAAAGAAAGAGAGAACAAAAGAAAGACAGAACAAAAGAAAGAGAGGCAAAACGAGGACCCCAACATTAAAGGGCCAGCGCGCCCCATTCTGGCCCTCCTCTGCTCACCTTGGGGTTGTTGGCATCAAAGAGGCCAGTGGACAGACCAATGAGGAGTGCATCATGGTGCTTGGAGCGCATGGGGGAGACAGAGCGCGAGCGGGAGGCCAGCGAGGACGACGAGTCTTCCATGGATGACTGTGCTGACATCATGGCCAGGGCCACGGTGCGCCGGTGTGCAGGGCTACACAGCTTCATGAAGAGGGGCTCCTCGCATGGAGGCACACCTGCAGCAGAGAGACAGAGACAAAGACAGAAGTTAGAGACTGTACATGAACGTGAGGCAGACACAGACAAACTGGTAGCAAGTGGTGCTTTACATGTCCCGAAACCTCAAAAAAACAAAGACCACAATACGATAATGCATACCATACCATAACCAAAAAAAACATAATGCCCAAATCAGAACTCACTCTCAACACCTTTTCCTGATAATCCTACAGACAAAATCTTACAATGCCATATGTATCACAGTCCAGAGGTCATAATGTGTTATGATGCAAAAATAGTTTGTTTAATGGATCAATACAATACAGGAAGTGGGAATATTTTGCTCCATGCTTACTGTACATAGGCGACACACAAATAAGTGTGTGTGTGTGAAAAGCTGAAGAGGTAGAGGAGAGAACAGAGGAGAAACAGAGCCGAATGAGAGAATAATATGTAATTACCAGAAGTTAAAAATGCAGTGTGTGCGTGTGTGTGTGTGTACATGTGCATTCACTGCCTACAGACCCCAGTAATTCATCTCTGCCTGCTGCCCACCTGGAGGCTCTGTTGGCTTCTCCTGACACTCTGCCTGTTCCTTCCTCTCAGTGTGTGGCTTGATGTTGCCCCCTGGTGGCCTACAAGAGAACAACTCAAGTTCAGAACAACTATTGCCCACATGCCCACACGCCCGCACCACCCCCCCCCCCACACACACACACACACACACCATACTGTTGGTTTAATTTCCAGCAATCCTTCATCATTCACCATGGAAAAATGGTAAGATTCATAAAAGATAGAGCAAGCCTTCAAAATTCTGGGGCACACAAAGCTCTGCACCTTTTGCATGCTATGCAGACGCAAGTTAAGCTCCAAATATCCTGCGCTGAAATCTCCTGATCTCACTAAACTCTGCTTGCCGTGAGAGCGAGAGAGCTTATATGAGAATATGATGAATGGAGGCAGAGTCCCTGCAAACCTGCTGTCTCATCATAGCACAAGGCAGGGAACAGGTCTGGCATTAATCTACATTAGAGGCCGCTGCTTTGCTTCCAGAATATTATGATAGATCAATTGCACACTCCCGGCAATTCAACACAATGGTTCAAGTATTAGAGTGGTAATTTGAATTCTATTTTTAAAGCTTGCTGAGAGAACAACTTTTTCCAATTTTTACAATAAGCACTGCATCTGTAGAAAAAGTCTGATCTATAGGCTCCTTCCTGGAAGGTCCCTCGGTACTGACCCAGTCGGCGAAGCATCTGAGCCCCAGGCTTGGAGCACCTCGGGTGGGGGATTTATGGTCCGTTGGGGCCTCTCCTCCAGGATCAGTGACTCCAGTCCATCTTTTACATAGCAAAGAGAAAGGGGATTAGGGAGGGAGACAAAAAAAAAGAAGAGAGAAAGTGAGTGAGGGATAAAGAAAGAGAAAGCGAGAGATGGAGAGAGAGAGTCAAAAAAGAATTCTCTAAATCCCAATAGGGATTCATAGTTCAGGAAATCCTGAATGATCCCCAGCTGAAATATCAACTGTCTTCTCTGCATGGATTCCTTTGCATGATATGAATTAACACAATGACATGCAATTAATTATTAACATTACACAGAAGACTAATTGCAGGGAGCTAGAGCCATATTTATACTTTCTTACCATCACCTTCCCTGTCTATGGATTGGGGTATGGGTAGTAAAGTTTTCTCTGATGGAAGTGGTGCTTCTTCATTGCCTTTGACCTCCAAAGGGATTGGCTCTTCCACTTTTGGACCAGTGGCAGATGGGCTTGGCTGTGTGTGTGGTGCTGGTTTGGCCCCTTCCTGGTCGGTGGAAAGCCCAACTGGTGTAAGGCTATCTGCAGAAGCAAGCAGAATGAGAATACAACCATCAGCACACACAAAACAGAACAACAGCATATCTGTCAAAAATAAACATTTTTGCCCAGACCTGAAAGAAAAAAAGAAGCAAATTCATGGTCTGGAAAATGACTCAAGTGTAACTATCCCAGAAAGTACACACAGTAACTATGGAGACTTATTGATATTTATTCAGATTTTCAGTAAATAAGAATAAACTTAGCCTGGGAAGTGATCAAATATTCATCTCTATAAACTAACAAAAGGGTTAGAGGGAGACTGATAGAATATTTACATTCAGAAGACAGAAGTACAGTCTGTAGATACAAAACTAAAATGCAATTTAGTTGTCCAAATCTTCGCTTGGCATTTCAAGACTAAAAGACTGAAACAAACAACAGATATAGGCTGAACCTTAAGCCCCCAGCGCTCAAAATTAGTACCAGCCCGCAGCCAAATACTCAATCAAAGATCATTGAATACTGACCAAGATAGAGAAAAATAATTACAATGGGAGCAAATGTGAATAGCTCCAGTCTGCACTGTAGTGGGAGTGTCACATAACGTCACCATATAAACTTTTCAGTGATCTTCTGTATGAGGGCGGATATTCCCATTTCAAGTTTATTTTGATCCCTGGTTTCCCCTGTCCTTAACACTCAAAGATCTAACTGACATGAACCAGCCATTATAGAAAGAGAAATATGGTGTGAATCATTGTTCACAGAAGTTCACAGAGTGCTGTCGGTAGGAAGAAGAACAAGAAAATTTGATAAAACATACACCAAATAGTGACTCGTGAGCCAACACTAACTGAATGGGGTACAGAAACTCACTTTTAGTTTCATTTCGCTATGCATCATTCAGTTCCATTCATTTTTTGTTCGCTATTCAGTCTACATTGCATCAAATTTTCTGATTCTTATTACTTCTTTTTACAGACAGCACTCTGACCTTGAACAAAAGGGCTATGAACTGATTCAAACAGGATTTCTCCTTTAAATCTTTGAGGGTCCAAGGCTTAGGGCTTGGAAGGTCAGGGTTGGCATCAGGATTCAGCAATAGACTAGTGACTAGCTCTTAGTCTTGACTGACCAGTGAATGGCTTCTCGCAGAGGCTGGCACTGCCCAACTGCTGGGTGAGGGGCTGTAGTTCCGCCTCCTTCAGAACTCTCAGGACCTGAGGGTCTGGACTCTGCCCCCAGGCTTTCCTCAGGCCTGGCCCTTGCCACGCCTCCAGACGGATCACCTCACCCGCAGTTTGCTCTGCAGGCAGAGTGGGCCACAATGTCAGACAGATAGATATCACACAAACACACACACAAACACACCCCCAATCAGAACATTTAAAAGAACATTTAGGAAACACTGTTCAATATAGAAAAATACACTACAATTCAGATGTGCATCTTCAACAGTATGTGAGCTTCATTTTAGCACCTTGCTCGACTAGTTCAACTCCAGGAGCACAGGAATCTCCACTTAAGATATAATATCCCTTTAAGGGCATTGGCAGAATCCCGGTGTCAGCCTTAAAACTTAGACCTGAATTTTCAAAGACTTAAAAAAAGAAATCGGGTGTGCATCAATCCATAGCCCTGTTTGTCCTGAGTGCTGTTGGTAGGAAAGGAAACGAAAAGAATTTGATACAACACAGACCAATTAGTGAATTGACAGCTAACACTTGGGCATAGAAACTCACTTTCAGTTTCATTTTCCTATGCCCTATTCCGTTTAGATTACCTGTTGGTTCGCTATTCCATCTATGTTTTCTTGTTCTTTTTCCTTGAACAACAGGGCTATGGATTGATTCACACTGGATTTCTCCTTTAACTGGCATGTATCAGCCAATCATGAAGCTGTAAACAACAGACGGATTCAACATCACCTGACTTTATCAAGCCAGCTGCAGACAACAGCAGCCAGGGATGCATTCTAGGTTGAAAACTCTTATATATTCCCATCCTATTGGTTATTTTTGACATTTTCAACCAAGGATGCATCCCTGGCTGCAGTCTTCTGCAGGTAGTCTCGAATGTGCCTAATGGTTGAGGGCAGTGAGACTGATGCAGTGGGACAGACCCGGTATGGTGATGCTTGTCTCCTCAAGGGTCTGTTGAGCCACGGGGAGAAATGGAGGAGTCACAGCCATCTCCCACTTGCGCCTGTCACCAGCAGAGGGCAGTCTCTCATCAGGGGAAAGAGAGGCACACTGGGATGCTGATGAAGAGGAAAACACTATCATGGAAAACATACACACACACACACATATATATATATATATATATATATATATATATATATATATATATATATATAGATGAGAGTCTGGACTAGAGTTTTCACACTATCAATCAACTATAGTGTTGTTCACTGTACTGTAGTGTTCACTATAGTGGTCTTCTATGTTTGCAAGCATTAGAGAGAAAGAGAGGTTGAACTTAAAGCGTTTACATACCGTATGCAAATGCAATGGTGTGTGTGTGTGTGTATATATATATATATCAGTTCTCACCAGGTGATGTCAGGCAAGTCTCCTCTAAAGTCTGCTGTGCAATTGGGAGGACAGGCGGCACTCCTGCCTCCCACTTCTTGCGGTCGCCCCCAGAAACTGGCCTCTCCTCCTCCTTCTCAGCTGCGACCACTGGCTGACTTTGCTGGGGGGAGGAGGCGGGACGAGGCCCCTCTGTCGTCACCGTCGCTGCACC
Source organism: Tenualosa thibaudeaui (assembly GCA_027481765.1). Lineage (NCBI taxonomy): Eukaryota > Metazoa > Chordata > Actinopteri > Clupeiformes > Clupeidae > Tenualosa > Tenualosa thibaudeaui. The sequence continues at coordinate 7,725,652 of JAIFZK010000023.1, read as the reverse complement.
GTCGCTCTTCTCCGATGGCAAGCTCTGAGCCCTTAGGCTCTCATTTAGTCGCCGTAGGATCTCTCTCTTCTCACTCTATGGACAGCACCACATCAAGGTCACATAGGAACCTCATTTAAATGACGAGCAAAGAGCAAACTCATTTCTGAAGCAGACTATCTAAGGCATGTGGGAGCAAGCATAACTGAGAACATCTCTTGATACTACATCAACAAACAGATTTTGCCTCATCATTACATTAGCTTTTGTTACATTTGTGACTTCGCACTTTGCCTATCAGAAAAATCTCTGCCACATGACTAAATGTAACTTTGCTAAAAATGGACTCAACTGTAAAGCGAAATGTTTTACCTGGACAGGTACCTCAGTCTTGGGGGACTCTTCCTTGATAGGGGTGCTCTGGCCAGATGCCAGCTGTGGATGGATGGAACACACAATTTCATGCAGAGGCTAGATTTAGGCCAAATCTATACATTCTAACTTGTCTGGTGGATGCACTGTCAACATTAGTTAAAATCATACAATCTTCTGTGGCCAAGCAAGGTGATTATGTTTGTCACAGGTTTGAAATCCAGGAAGTGGAAGCATAAATAGAATCAAAACTTTGGTAGTGTTTCAGGCATCCAGGCTTTACTGTATAATGCTTGAGCTTTCCACATGTCTGTTCTAGGCATGATTTTCACTCAGAGGAAGTATTGTAGGGTAGTGAGGTAATGCTACAAGGCTATGCTACCTTGATAGCGGAGATGCAAATGATCTTTGTTCTAGTGACTTAAGGCCATGTTATTTAGCCTTATAATATAAAAGATAACCATATCTTGCACTAGCTCAACAATGGGATTATTGCTATTGTGTAACAAATACAGTGCCAGTATGTAGCTTTGAACACCAGAGACTGCAATCCTACAGACTGGGTAATCTCAGGTGAGGAGGAATGGGCTACACAATACAGAGGTGGGTGAGATGGGCAGCTGGGACTGACCGCTCCGACGTCCTTTAATGCAGCCGTCATGGAGATAGCCGGGGCAGTGGGTTTGGGAGAGGGTGGGGCCAGGAGGGTGGGGGCAGGCTGGGAAGAGACATCTGAGGGAGGGGGCGGAGCTACAGCTACTCCCACACCCATCTTTACTCCTCGAACAGCGAGCTAAAAGGTGAGAGAGGAAGAGGACAGGAACTCTGTCATCTAGGAGAGGAGAGGGAGATGCAAAGAAAGGCTAGAAGAAGTATGGTATGGTATGGTATGGTATGAATTTATTGTCAATTTCTTGCATTATTTTTATGACCATACAGGAGCAATATAGACCATTTCAAGGATAAAATAAAAAACTATGCAGGTTCTATTTTGTTCCCAAACTTCTGCTATGTTTACATAACATATGTTACAGCTATGACAGTCTGAAGGTCCTATGGTCTATCTTTTGACATTAGAGCCTATATTTAAAACAAAACAGCAATATACTGTTCCCAAACAAAGCGCATTGCTCTGCAATCCATTTCAAGTCTCTATTTACCAGCAGCCAATAAGCCTATCTAAATTACCTACATCCTAGCAAGCACACTACATGCACTGGTGATTCCTTCAGGGAATGCATCTCTTTTTTTGTTATTTTGGTTTCTAGAGTACTTTTTCCTTTCTTTTTAAGTGATTCTAGGCAAAATGGACCACTGAAAGTTGGAGGACGATTATCTGTATGCCATTTACCAAATGATGTGCGCAAGGCAGTCATATGTATGACTATTAGGCTGCTGCTAGATTGAGCCCTGCTGAGGGGTGGTAGCCTAGCTTACAAATGTATCTCTACACTGCCACATGCATCCTACTTGTATCACATTTCTGTTCACATTGCTGGATGGACAAACACCTGGCAAAACTGGCTTCACAATGCACGTTATGGATGTGTAATTTTGTGCATTGTGAAGCCAGTTGTGCATTAGTTTTCCTTTAGCTTTGGCCAATCATGCACTGGTTTGTGCTAAGACAATATTGGTTTTATAGGACTAGACACACGTTTGTTAGTTATAGCAATCAAGTACGAAATAGATTTTTCTGATGTGTCAACTTCACTCCATCACCGCTAACCCACCCCTCAAGTAGCCCAAACAAGTTTTAAAGTATGGACAGTGTTTCTCCTCCAGGATAATTTATAACATTCTGGTAGCTAAATACCATTTTTACAAGATTGCAGGCAGAGATTTAAATACCAAAAAATAATATAATCAGAACTGTTACACATTCATTCCCCATCCTGAGAACAGTCCTAACTACACAAACTACTATACCACAACAAGACATGCTAACATTAATACTCTCAGTTAACTCACCGCCAGGTTTAGGGACAGATGGCACAACGGAAAATATAATAATCATTTATTTTTCCTCATTTTTCTCTTTTCCATCTTCACTTTAACTGTTAACATGTCTCAACCCACAAACCCGACCAGACACACATCTTCATGGCTTAGTGTAGTCTGTGTACTTTTTCAAGCAGCCTTCATTCCCCCCGCCCCCCCCCCCCCAATCTTAGGCACATCACACAACCTTTTCATTAGATACCAAAGGAACAATATCAATTTAACTACAACACCAATTCTTATTAGTAACTTACATCTTACTTATTTTTACACATTTTAGTAACTTGCATCTTACTTATTTTTACACATTTTAAAATAGATTTTGGAATTTCACTAGTTTATGAGTAAAGCCACTGTGATTGTATTGCTCATTTAAAATGATAGAAATATAGCAGCCAGTCCCAATTAAAACGTTTAGACAATGGTAATTCTGTTTAAAATTTGGAAAGATGAGTGTTGAGCTTTTACTATCAAACATATATTGTTAAATCATCCCTATTTGCCCTATTTACCAGTCCACAAATGCAACGTTGAAAATGGGGGGCAAATCAGAAACTGAGGGTGTCATATCCCCCTTGTCCTGGCCCTAACTGTGCGCCTGGAGGACACAGAGGTAGGGCCAGAAAACAAGGAGACAAGGAAGGAGGGAAAGCCAAGATGAACAGGTGGGATGTTTTGAGGGGTAGAGGAGGGGTTGAGGTGCGGTGGAGAGAAAAGAGGAACAATGATAAGGCGAAAGGGAAAAAAAAGGAGTAAAGTAGATATTTACATGCTCCTCCCAGGCTTTCTTCTCCCTCTCGTACGCTTCTCTCCTCTTCTTCTCCAATTGTTCCTTCAATACTGCTGCACGGGCATTTGCCTGGGCCTGCCACACACAACCAATCACAAAAACTATTTCCCACCAATGTCCTTATTCATGCTTTTAATTGTAGCACTACAGCACTAGCACTGGCAAAACCTGCAAAATGCAAGATTTTAAAGAGCGTTTTACAGTGTTTCAGAGGTTTTACAAATTTAGTTTAACTTTCAGAAACAACAATAGCCCCCACACTGGTATGCTGACCTTCAGAGCCTCAATCTTCTTCTTCCTCAGTTCAGCTTCCTCACTGGACTCGTGACTTTCAGAGCCATCACTGTCATACTAAGAAAAATACAAGCAGAAGATCACCACTAAGTCATCAAATGACTCAAACGAGGATCACACATTGACACATCAAAACAAGAACAGGTCTTTTTCAAATGAACATCAGTAACAGCATATATTCATATATGCTTGGTCGGCAGTGCCTACCTTCTCTCCTCTCAAGCGGGCTTTAATCTGCTGCCGCTCATTGAAGTTCTGCAGCCTGATCTGCCTCAGCCGTGACAGGTACTCCTGAAAAAGAAGAGAGAGAGAGAATTTTGAACACAAAGACAGAGTGAGAACAGGATGAGATGCTTAAAGCTTGGAGTGAATGAAAGAGCGGGGAAGTCACAGGTGGTGCGAGGGATGTGGACACACTGGAGGGGGGTGATCTGAAAGCGTCTGAATGAGAAATCAAAGGGATGACATAAATCAGAACAGCAACACAGTGCCATCTGTGAGGGAGGTAAGGAAGAGCAAAGTAAAATGTGAGTGGTGTGACCCAGATGCTGCTTTTTGGTTTTCGTCTGTCAAAAAAAAAGAAAAACATCAGCTTGAGGAGCAATGGGGAAAACAAAAAGAGACAAAGCAGAACCTTTTTGGCAAGTAAAATAAAAAATACCAATAAGAGTGTTAGCATCTCCCTCCCTCTCTCAGATACACACACAACACACACATTACAGACAGAATACACATTTACACACAGTCTTACTTCTTGTGCAAACTAAAGAGGTTGTGCACCAACGTTACAAGTTGTGAACAACGTTACATGGGAGTGCCGCATGCAGTCACATACCAAAACAATACATGACAACATCGACAATGCAAGTCAGGCAATGGTAATGATGGTTCCTGTGATTGTGCTGATAAAATGGGGGGAGGGGGCGGGGCAAGGGGGCAGGGCGGGGCGTGGAGGAACCGATAGGTGGGGAGCGTCCGTAACCGGGGCTCCTACCTCCTCCTCCTTGTTGACCCGCGGTCTCCTGCACCGCATGGTGCCGGGTCGGCTTCCAATGATGGTAACCAGGTTGTGTCGCGCTCCCTGTGTACCGTTTCAAGTCAACCAAAAGTTTCAGAGAAATGGCAAGCCAAGCAACCGGACCAACCATCACACAAACTGTCAGTGAGCTGAACTTAAGTATGGACTCTCATGTGATGACTGTTTAGTGTTTGTAACTACAAGATTAAAGCTCACTTTAGATGAGTGGACAGCCATTCCTGGACTTCATAAAATATACAGCCACAATAATTTACTTTATCATAACAAACCATCTTTCAGATCTCTGATTCTCATAGATGAACACTACCCACTTTATTATCTCCATGAAATTTTCCAATTACCTAATTTTTCAGTTTTAGCGGCAGAAGCAGACTCAAGGTCAATAGAATATCACGGCTACGGCCATTCCGGTCAGCCAGACTGTGGTATTAGGCTACTGCTGAGAGGTGAGGAAAGGAGGTAGAGGAGAGATGAAGAGCACCTACCAGCTGTCCTTCGGCCCGAACTTTATTCAGCAAGGCCTCCTTCTTGCGCTGCAGGAACTCCTCCACCTGAAATGCCCGCTCTGCTCCTACCTGACCCTGCAGCCTGTGGAGACATAGAGAGAGGGAAAGAGAGGAGGGTCAGTACATAAAATGGCCATCATAAAATGCACTGCAGATGAAGACAGTAGTAAAGTCACTAGTCCTAATTAGAATAAATGATTTGTTTAATTTTCAAACACTAATGAACCATGTAATGTCATTAACGGCTGACATGGGCATCTTTGATTACATTATACAGGTTGACTTGACTGGCGTTGATGACTTGATTAACTAACCTGTCAGCATGGGCTTTTCTGATTACTTATATACCGTATGCATTAGTAACTGACTGTCCAATCAATGTGGGTGTTCCTGATGACCTAAAAGTAAGGGACTGACCTGTTGGCATGGGCATTTTTGGAGACCTGCTCGAGCCTCCTCAGCTCCATCTTCACAGCATCTCTCTCAGGTGGACCTGAGGGGCCATTTGGCACTGCTGGAATGGCAGCACCCACAGGACCCCTGACAGAGGGACAGAGGGAGTGTGTATGAAATTAAGACATGAGGATCCCTCAATTAGCCAGTTGAGCAAATTACAACCCCTTTTCAAATCCCAGAAATACACAAATCTTCTCAATTTTCTCAATCCATTAATCAGCTAAAAACATTTCCCTCAGTTACACAGTAATGGTGCAGTACACTGCTACTTTAACAAACACAACAGTCTAACAGTACTGTTCTTCGGGCCATTAAGCAAGATACCAACACAGTAAACAGCTAACATTTCCCCGTCCTGTAAAATGTAAACAGTCATTAACGTTTCTTCAAAATCTCATTACTCAAATTTTCTGTCCATCTTCACCACCCACAAGACCACACAAGAGAAGCTCACCTGGCAGGTACATCTCCTGCAGCCTTGGCCCCCTCTTGTGGCTTGGCAAGCTGGTCCAAGGCAGACAGGAAGTGGTCGTATCTGTTTGCGGGCTGAGCTGGAGCTTGGCTCGGGGAGTGGGCAGGAGCAGCCCCCATCATGCCCCCACCACTGTAGAACTGGCAGCAGGAAAGAGGCGAAACCATTAGAACAGTGAGTGTGAGAAGAGTAAAAGCTCGTTGACCCAGTCAACGATAATAGTAATGATTATAGTCAATGCTAGAGTACTGACAATTGCGTTCGTTAATGAGTATGATAAGGTCAGACCATAAGGTGACAACAAAGCCATGAAGAGCATACTCATTCCAAGAATGAGTACAATTTATTTTCTACATTATCAAAGAAATTCAGGGGGTATATGGTCATATGAAGTCAAAACAAACAAACAGCAAAAAAATAAAAAACACACACACAAAAACACATATTTCCAAAAGCCATTCACTATGCAATTCTGTACCTGGTGGGAACTCAAAACTTTCACAACACAACACTACAGACTGTATAACCAACAAACACCAATTTGCATGTTCGAGCAGGACCAATAAGGCTCTGGAAGGTGTTTGGAAGGTTTTGCGTGCATTTAACACACCTTTGTAAGGCTCTTATACAAGAGTGCAGGTGAAAAAGGAGTGATTATGAGAACACACCTTTCTCTCAGGACTGCTGCCACCACTGGAACTCAGGACATTCCTCCATCCCTGCTCTCGAGCTCGATTGATTCGATTCAGCTGAAAAAAAAAATCAATCAATCAATCAATCACATGCAGAGAACTATGTGCTATGTGATTTCACATTATGTCTCAGAAGCATGTACCGTTAACACCAACGACATTAAACACTGCAAGATATAAGGCGTTTCCTCAAGTCATACCTTGTCTTTTTCAAATCTTCTCATTTGGGCAGCTTTCAGCAGAAATATCTAAGATAGTGAATTAGGTAAAGTAAGGTAAAAAAATTCAGCAAAAGATCACCATATTCTATAATACAAAGGTGTCATCTGGTTCAGGCATTAAATAGCTTTCATATACAAGACAAAAAACACAAACACACATTCTTATCACAAATAAATTCAACTTAAAAGAATTTATGCCTTCCTTACAATTTTCCAGGGTCTGCATTGAAAAGCAAGACTCAAAGTTTAGTGAGATAACTTCTGGTTTCATCCTGGATTTCCAGTGATGAAAGTGGTTTCTGTGTCTGATATAGGCACACACAAAGACATGCTTTTCACCTGTTCTCTGTGCTTCCTCTCTCTCTCCATTAGCTCGAGTCTCTTCTTCCTTGCTGCCTCCTACAAATTAAAAACAAAGAGGAAGAAGAAGCAGGTAAGGCATTGCCTTGCTTCGCTCACACGCTGTAGGAGAGCCACCCACTAAACTGCTTACTGAAACCATTTTGTAAAAACCATAAATGTTTACAGTACCATTTGGGTATGCATGAAATATTCAGTTAACCACAAGTGCTGTGCGGGCACAAACGATGAGTAAGCTTTTTAGCAAAGGGGAAAACGTAGAGAACACAGTAGGGAGACGGTGTCCTCTGAAGAGCTTTGATAAAAGCGGGTGTCGAAATATCACATTACAAAGGGTACACAACTGCTCACTGACTGATCTGACACATTGGAGAAACAAAACGGCCAGTTGATATTAGAGGGAGGAGGAGGAGGGAAGTGCAGAGAGGGGGAGGTCACAAATGCCAAACTGCTCTCCCATTGGATGAGAGAATGCATGAAAGGAGGACGGCAAGATGGGAAAGTGGGAGGGAGGGTCTAAAGGGAAGAAAGGCTGAATACCAAGGTCTCCCCCTAAGCCCTCACCCCTTAAAGACTTAAACTGGCATGAATTGACTACATGGTTGGTTGACTGATTGATTAATTCATGCAAGTTAAGTCTTTGAAGGCTAAGGGTTCAGGGTTAGGGTGAATACTGAGATTCAGCCACTGACTGAGCAGGAAAGCTGAAGCACAGGGCAGAGGAAAGCAGAGGAGAGGAGAAGTGAGGTGTCTGTCAAGAGTGAATGAAAGTCGACAGTGGGAGGCAAAGGGGGTTAATGCCAAAGAAGGGAGGGTTTGGGAGACTGGGGGCTGCCATCATTAGTGGGTACCTCAGACTTCCTTTTCTCCTCCTCAACGCGACTGACTCTCCTCTGAGGGGTTGCTGGGGGAGGGGCCTGGACAACATGACATCGGGGTTCAGTCTCAGACACAGCACTCACTCAGACACACACACACAGATTACACACTCACCTTTTTACTTGGTCATTCTAATGACCACATGCAAACCCTAACCCTCACTCTCACACACACAGATGTTTAAACACATGAAACAAGGGGAAGATGAGGATTCTGCTAGCCTCTCAGGCCATACACCTATACATCATGTCTGGACCAGTGCACCTGCACATGATCATCAAGCTACTCATACCTGCTTGGGTTTGGCCACAGGCTTCCTCTCGGCTAGCCTCTTGCCAGCGTCCGCAGCCTTGCGGGCTGCATCCGAGGGCCTCCTGGCGGTCAAAGGCACTCCGTATTTGGCAGCTGGTTTGGTGATCTTTTGGGCAGGAGAAATGGGCGCTGGTCCAGGGGCTGGACGCTTTGCTGGACAGATTGGACAAGTGAAAAGATGGTAATCACATCACCCGTCATCAGTCGTGTGCTGGTTTAATGTCTAATCAATAAAGGTTGCGTGTTTATGTACAGTCAAAGCACTGTTACCTGGTGGACCGTGAGCTACACACACTTTGGGCTGTTTGTGTAGAACACTATGGCTGAATTCCTGAGCAATGAGCTAAAACACAAAGGACAGCGTTTTGATGCAATGCAAATTAAAATATCACATTTTCATCAGAACAGATGTGTGGGACAGTTATTTCCACTTCTTTTAATACTGTGTACCAGTATAACAAGTTTTCTACAACTCCAGCAGATGTATGTGTTGTGTATGTTGTAGCTGTAACTCTAGACAATAGTTTATGTTTTTGTGTGTGTGTGTGTGTGTGTGTGTGCATGTTACATGCCTCTCACCTGTGGTGTGAGAAATTTGTGTATCCTGCGAGAGAGGAATGGCTTGTCTAGAATGCTGCTGACGGAGGGTCTCTCACGGGGGTTGCGTCTAAACAGCAGGCCCAGCAGACAGCGCAGGTCCTGGGAGTAGTGCATCGAGACCGGAGGGTATGAGCCCCGGATGATCTTCAGAACCAGGTTCTTCATGTTTCCTGCCTCAAACTGAAAGAAGAGAGTCACACCAGCTACGTTCAGAGATGTAATGGCACACATATCCAGGCAATAACAGAGACCAGAGACCAGTCTTCACATTGCTAATATCATAGCTCTTGAAAATGGCTTTTTAAAAATACAATGCAAAAATGCAATAAAAATATACACTTGAAGGAGAAAAATTTGAAGAAAAACAAATGTATATAGATCGAGGACATATGCATTGTGTTTGCAGCATTGCAACACACACACACACACACACACTGGGTACTTACTGCATGCTTAAGCGTGCACATTTCATACAGGACACACCCTAAGGCCCAAATGTCACTAGAGGGAGAGAGGGATGGAGAAAAAGAGAGGGAAAGAAAGAGGAAGGCAAAAGGGAGAGAGAGCAGGAAAAAAGGATGAGGGAGATCCAGAGAGAAGGAGAAGAAGACCCCAGAGTGGGCATGAGGAGAAACAAGGGTTACGTTAACACACTCAAGGGCTGAGATATTTTGGCCGATTCCCAATGTCTCTCTTAATGCTAATAGTGCATTCATGGGATACTGGGAAGTGAGGAGTTTCTGATGTCTTGACAGTCTTGACCAATCAAGAGTGATACAGTCCCACTGACATCAGAACTCCCCACTTCCCAGTATCCCCTGAATGCACCATAAGCCCTGCACCGTTACAAACCAGCCAATAATGGAGTCCATTCATGACAGTTAAGTCTTTTAGGGTCCAGGGCTGAGTTCAGAGATGGGATTGGGATTCATTCATTGAATTTCAGAGCATGCAACACGCTCCATACAATGCTAACAGTAAACACACAAAAACACACATTTTGATAGATCATTTAACAGGACAATAAAAAAAATCATAAATTTGATATTTGATCTTCATATATTTGATTCACTGGCTGACAGAGAATTTTACTTAATATTTTAGACACATGCATGCCTACAAAAATGCAGTGGCTATCAACTGGCCCCAGGGTTAGGCAGAGGACAGAAAGCGTTTAAAGAGAATCAATACAGAGTTCCTGCTTTAAGGTAACAGAGACTGCCTGATTCACCCTCGGCTAAGAGACTTGATACCATTACTTCATCCCATCAGTGTTACAGCCACAGTACATGTAATGACTAAGCATTACTGGGCAAATGTGCCTACCTTTGTGTCTGTGTCTGTGTCTGTGTCTGTGTGTGTGTGTGTGTGTGGGGGGGGGGGCTTGTGTGTCGTAGTGACTAACTTTAACGATACCATATCATGTAACAGAAGTGACTTATCAAAAGACTGCTGCTTTCTCTGCAGCCAACACATACAGCATGCAGACACAACCATAACACATTCACATTCAGCCCAGCACTGAGAGGAGATGGCAGCTTACCTCTTGTTGTTATAGGGTTTGTTCTCACAAATCTCAGGTGAAAGATAGTAAGGAGTTCCAATGCATGTTCTGGCCAATTCCACAGTGCTGCATGCAAAGAAACCACAATTCACTACTAAAGTATTTAAGCAATGTGTAAATCTGCTTAAGCACAAATAAAAGTGCAACTTAAGCTGCACTGAAATACCAACATGAAGGCAGCCACCCACCTGTTCAAAACCCTGGCGATCCCAAAATCTCCTAACTGTATAGTTCCATCTTTGGTGAGAAAGATATTCTGCAAAAATACAATATAAGATAAATCACATCCAGGTATCTTGACAAACAAAACATCCATTGTGTTTTCTGTTGAGTAATTTCTTTACAAAGCAATCTATTTATATGCATCATGACTTTTATAATTATTTATACGTTTTATATTCAGTTTCAGGGGAAGAGACTGATGATGTATTTGCTTTTCCCAACTTACAGTTTCAATGGACATGCAACAGCCAAAAAAAAAAAAAAAACGCTAATCAAAAAATTACTTAATTATGCACCAAAGCTTGTATTTTCACAATAAATACACACACATTTCTGGCTGCTGGTTGAATTCACCTACCCTATGCATGCATATCTAACGAGGAACACAGCACAGGCTTTTTGTCTGGACTCAGCAGCTTACCTGTGACTTGATGTCTCGGTGAAGGATCTTGCGGTCATGCACGTGCTTGAGAGCCAGGCAGATTTGAACAAACCAATCTAGGATCTTTGGAGTAATGGGGAAAAAAGTCAATTTGATTTAGAGTGGACCAAAGTCACCTCTAGCTCAGCTATCTACAGCCCATGAACATATGTGTTTATGGCTCTGCTGAGCCAGCATGGCTGATGTCTGATCACAATACGTATGTGTGTGTGTTTGTGTGTGTGTGCAAATACCATTATATGAGTAGGGTGAATGGAGAAACAATTATTGAGATATTCCATGTTCTATTCAATGTTTACTTTTCATTATCACCCGGAGAAATTAAATACTGTTTTCTGATTAGCTGACAATTTGTCCATTAGTGTTCCATATCAATGCACTTTTAAATGATAACTATAGCAACCGCCTTACGCCGTTGTGGTGTTCTTATTTCCTGCCTCATCCATTATTTCCCCGATATCAGGACACCTTGGTGTCTGTTACCCCAAACCCAATCAAGTATTGTTTCCAAAGCCAAAATTCTAAATTCAATAGCGTATACCTGTTCCTCTGGGAAGAGCACCCCTTTTTGAGAGTTAATCTTCTTAAACAGGTCTCCTCCCTCACAGTAGTCCATTACTATATATAAGCAACCACTCTCTGGAGGACAGAGGAAACGATAGAAGGTTTGGGTCAGTGGGGTAATAAAAAAAAATAAAAAAAAGAGAGAGAGAAGGGTGAGTGGGAGGGAGAGATGAGAGTCGCATTAGAGGCAGAACAGAAGGGGAAAGGTGAGAAGATTACTTTGAGGTTAAAACAGTAAACACCAACACAGAAAACTCATCTATATTCAGACAAGACGCAGAACTGCACAGTTTGAACAGTCCATTTAGATAATTTTGTTGTGCCATGATGTTAGGCCCATTTATATAATCGGCTCTCTGTTACAGACCAAGAGAGGTAATGAGGCATGGCATTTATGAGAGAAAACAACATCAGTCTGCCTTCAGATGTCTCTCCATCTCTGAGGTTACATCAATGATGGTTGAGACTCTGTGAACCATCACAGGGAGAGATACAACACAAACAGCCCTTCCTGCTGAATTTAATTAAGAGAGATGTTTCCTCCTCTTCATTCAATCACAGAGCGCCTTCAAAACACACACATACACACAGTCATGCAGATGAGCACACGTACACGCGCACACACACACACACACAGCTGACCACCACTGTAGTAATCATTCAGACAACTATTCATCACTCTGATTTCATGAAGAGAACCAAGGAGGAAAGTCATTAGCCACCCGTACACAATCTATCAGGGAGAATATGACCAGCAGAAAACCATTTAAGCATGTACAATGTGCAATATGCATGCACGAGTGGCTTGCTAATGATACTGGTAATCAAGCCACACACCCACAGACACTTTTATACATGGTTGGTTTTTCCTACATCGTACTTGTCAGTTAATTTTATTTACAGTTGTGATCACACCACATAACGTTAAATGTTAACAATCAACACTGAAACAGACATCAGGAATGTTGTGAAAAAAAATTAGGAATGAGCAGCTTTACCTTCAAAGGACTCCTTGTACTGGACGATGTTTGGGTGACTCATGTTGGCAAGGACAGCCACCTCCTTCCGTGACTCCTGCCTTTCTTTATTTGACATCTGTGGAAATTATGACAGTAAAGGGGAAAAACAGATGAAATAAGAAAGAACCGAAGAAAATAAGAAAGAGAATGACAGAGGGCAAGTCATCCCTCCTTTTGCTGGAGAAACACCAAATGTGACAGTTTCCAGTTTCAGGGTTGCACTAGTGACCCACTGACAGTTACAGACCATCCCCAAACCAGACACACACAGACACAGACAATTCTCTCACAACAAGAACTAACCCGTGAGATGCCAATCTCTTTGATGACAAACTGCCGTGCATCTTCCTTGGACTTAACCAGGTATGCCTTCCCAAAAGAGCCCTCTCCAATTTTCTTCACCTTCTCATATTTCTCCATGGTCCTGCAAAGTCCGATCCCTCATACTGGGGCTGTAACCAGGTAATCCACAAACAGTCTTCAAGGTGTGATTAGCAACATAGAGAGTAGAAATAGACACTGCACACCAAGGCACAGATCAAATGCTGGTTGCCATTCTGAAGCCAAATGTTTACTATCAGAAAATGACCAAAATAATCACCTACACAGAGACATATACTGGCAAATGATGATGAAATATGAAGGTAACTAGTAGATTTCAAAAACAAAGAAGTGCTTTACTATTGAGTGGATGGTGAATCTGACCATTTGTCTATCAACGACTACTTAATATTCATGTTCTAACATCAACACACACCAATTATGCTGTAGCATACCATAGCCTACAACGTAGCCTCTGATTCAAAGTAAGTGTAAAGGCACATACTTATTTTGAAGCGAGAGCAATCTAGTCACATGGACCAAACTGTATGAAAACATGAACAACATATCCATCTCCTTGGCATGTGGTTAATTATACACACAGCCAGAAGCGCATGGAGCGATTACCCATTGAGAGAGTGACATTTCCACCACCTGCACAATCCACAGGTCCAAGGACAAAAGCGATGAGGACATGGACCCATTTTACATTCATATAATGATACTTGAAATTAAAATGTACATCTAGCTTATGCCATAAATGGTATGTTGTCTCTGCAATCACATGGGTAGAACCTTGTTTTCAGTGGTTGGGTGAGATCTTGTGCATACTCTAATGTGGTTTTCTCAATATATGCATCACTAATGACTAGAGAGCAATACAGTTCAATCCTAATGTTGTCAATTTAGGTACAAACACAGATACAGGGCAATAGAAGAGGCAATCCAACCCAGACACACTTGAAAACATAGGCTACTTCTCTCCAGGCTTCTTCTACTATTTATTGCTATTTTGGAAACATAGAGGGTAAAGTGCACTTATCCCAAAAGCAATAGGGGGCTGCAGTTTGTGCACCGATGAATTAGTTATAACGTGCCAGACAGAATTAGGCTGATCCTCTTTCGCCTGAAGACACCCCCGCGTCGACAAAAACACACTGCCTTGAATTGTCACAGATTACAGAGATGTTGCCTAATGTTCATTACAAAGCAGATATGTTTCAATGAATATTATTCCCAATGACAGTTCCGTATTTGCTACCAGTTTTTAAAATTATTAATAGGTAACGCAACAAATTACCATAAACAGTCATCATAAAATCGCCTTGAGGTCAGGATATCGGAGATGGGACGAGGACCGCTCCATGTGAACTCAGGGCAGTCTTCATCAATGAATGATGTACGGGACAGAAACTAGCGAGGTCTTGTCATCAATACAGCCCCCCAAAAACACTAGCATTGCACAAATTTATACATACAGTGAATATATTACAGTGTAGACAGCGCCATTACGTACATCTGTTGAACACTTGATAACAGTGTAAGATGCCAAGGAAGATTTTGTATTTAATTTTCACCCCACCCTTCTAAATTTCTAACATCAGTCGGGTTAACGTTAACGCAAGTTCTACAGTTTATACGGTTTTACTTTTGTTAATGTTGCGGTAAACTAGCACTCTCTCGTATTACTGACAGTATGTTTAATCAAATAAAACTAGTCTCAGCGATGCTCTCTCTTTTTAACAAACCGCGTCTCTGAGCTAGCTTATTGGCTAGCTTGAATCGGCAAGTTATAATCAATTTTCAGTGTCCACCAAGTTAGCTAACGTTAGTCAGCTAGTAATATAGCAAGCTAGCGTTAACTGGTTGCGGTATTCAACATTTTACCACGAGAAATAGTAAAACAGATCACCGATTTTCTCACACCAGGTTGAATTAATGACATATAACACCTAGTGAAACACTGGATTTTATCATAACATTACCATCTGATGAACTGTACTCCAACGCTGCGCCAACCCTTTTTGTTGAACGTCTCCTGTAGTCATGGGCGGCATTCTCAAACTACCTATCTAGGCTGAAATCCCAATACTCGCGTTTCATTGGTCAGATAGACGGAGAACATGTCAGGAGAGGTCCTCTAATCTGTCACTTCAAGCAAGTTTGTGTGTCTGTTTAACTTTCCTTAGCAACGTATCATGGTTTTGTACACACAATTTAAATAAATTGTGATTCTTTTCTAACTTTTTGATAGCCACAGTTTCTCTGTGCATGATATGAGGGTATTTAGTTATCATTTTAATTGGTCCACAAGACATCACATATATTGTATTGGACAGCATGAATCTTTGTAGAAAGCCCTATTTGTTTGTTTGATGTCTTGTATACCTACCTTTTAACAGTAGGCTGTCTTAGTCTCACTTAATTTGAGCAAAGCCTTTTTCAATTCTATTCAATTACATTACATTACATTTATACAGCACCTTTTACAATACTATTGTCTCCTGGCGCTTTACAGCAAGGAGGGCCTAAGAGCAACTCTCTTATGTTAGGTAGTCTAGGAAGAAACCTTGGGCAGGCCCACAACTCTAGGGGCTAACCCAGCTGCCAGGGGTCATGCAGGAAAAGTACAATCAGTAGTAACCATGATAGACTTGGTTGTTGATGGTTTTAGCTAAGCATCATAATAGTTCCAAAATATTGTCCTATAACATTGTTGTCAGTCCATAGGTGATTATGGCTGAACAGCATAGTAGCAGCCAGACATAGACATAGTCAAGGAATGAGGTGGGTCATGGGGGTACAGGGGTCCATTTTTGACAGTGCCATTGTTAGGAAGGGTCACGCCTCAGGGATGGGCTCAGTCCTGGCATGGGCGTCTAGGAAGGGCCTCTAGGATGGAGAGTTAGTCCTGGGATGGGCCTCCCATAATGTTGGTTGCAGTCCACTGAAGGTGACAGGAATCAGCCAGAAGGAGACAGGGATGACACTTAGCAGATATGATTGTGGTATAGGTCGACAGAAGAAGCAAATGAATTTGGTCAGTCTCACACTTAATGGATCATATGTGTCATATGTGCATACATATATGTAAATATATGTAAGTGTAGAAAGAAAGGGAAAGAGAGAGAGAGTGTTGTACAGCATTACACATAGTGGCAATAGGCTATAGCAACATATCTAAGGCATGGCAACCCAACACTACTGCAGAGATGGTCTGTGGCCATCATGCCTCGCAGCTGGGGGCAACAGTAGAAGCAGTCCCTCCCAATAAGACCCATTAGGAGTGATGATTTACCGTGCATCATCCCTAACTATGGCTTAAAGGTATTGAGAGTATCCGCTTGTCGGATGTGTGTGTGTGTGGGGGGGGGATTATTCAACAAGAGAGGAGCTCTTCTTCCTGTCATAGATTATGATATTCTCGTGATTACAAGGAGACCATTATGTTATCTTAGGGCTCTAGGAGAGTGGTAAGAGACAAGTAAGTCTTTTAAAATATGTTTTGGTCACTGCCATTGAGGGTTTAATAGGTTAGGAAGAGTATTCGATTTGACTTTTAATAGGGAGCCAGTGTAAGGAAACAAGGACAGGAGAGATATGTTCATAATTTTTAGTCCTAATGAGTATTCAAGCCGTGGCATTTTGTATCAGCCATAGGTTTTTTAATACAGGTATCACTACACCCAGAGAACAGAACATTACAATAACCAAGCCTGGAGGTAATAAATACATGTATTACATTTTCAGCATCCACAAAGGATAGGAATGTTCTAACCTTAGCAATATTTTGTAGGTGAAAAAAGGATGTTTTTGAAATGTGTTTTACAGGACTATTTAGAGAGAGGTCCTGGTCAATGGTCAACCCCAATGTCTTGACATGACATTGAAAGGCCTGGTCAATGGTCAACCCCAAGGTCTTACATGACATTGAAAGGCCACTGAGTAAGTTTTGGTGATGAGGTAGAATGTTATTCAGCTGTTTAGGGCCCATCATCATAACTTCAGTTTTATCAGAGTTTAACATAAGATATTATTAGTCATCCAGATTTTAATGTCTCGGAGGCAGGCATCAGGTTTAGTTATTGGCATACAGTCATTAGGCTTCATTGAAAGGCAAATCTGGGGGTTGTCAGCATAGAATATGGAAAGCAATGCCATGCCTTATAACACATTTCCCCATAACAGATTCCAAAGGTAACATGTAGAGAGAGAATAACATGGGCCCTAGCACTGAGCCTTGGGGTACACAAAACTTTACTTTGGTGTTGGATGATGACTCATTATGAGCATATACAAACTGGCAGCGACCAGAGAGGTACAATTTGAACCAGGCTAAGAATTTTTGACGCCTATAATGTGTAGTAGGATGCCATGGTCAACAGCGTCAAAGGCAGTATTTTTGTTTGTGAAGCTTTTACTTTTTCCAAAAATAACCCATGCAACAGCTTAATATCAGGCTTGTAGTTATTTAAATCTATTTCTTTCTTTTAAGGCCTACAGTAGATGATGAAAACCACTCGGACTCAAAGCTTGGAAATTCAAACACAACAACTGTTGCAAACAGCATCTAGTTTTAGCTTTGGAATGTTGTCCAACTGGAGAATGGAGTGGGCCTATGGTCACTGACAAATAAACAGAACTCATAGAAGCTCTCTCTACAATAAATAAGTTGAGTTTTCAGGCTTCTAACTATGAATGGAAGAAATTCCCAAAAATCAACTCCTGAACCTGCCTGAAACAGAAAAAGTCCCTTGAATGGAATATAGCACAAATAGATGAAAGTACTCCTCTAGATGAAATAGCAATAGATAAAAGTAGCTGAATAGTTCAATGCTGGGACACAAATACAAAAAACAACACACACACACACACACACACAGAATTCAGGCACAGATTCCTCCTCCGGACATTATTCCTCCTCATTAATTATTGTTGCAGTTGCATTTAGAGAGGGAAACGACTGCATTTGACAAAACGCTACTGCAAATCACATACACTGGCCCACCAGGTTGATAAAACTGACATCTAACAAACACCTGTTGACGGAAAAGCACCGCTGGTTCCAAGGCAGATGCCCTCACAACAGTGCAGTGTGATTTCTCATTTTGTCTAAAATTGTGTGAAAAATTGCATTTCATTACCTGCATTGTTAGCTAAACGTTGTTCATTACCTGCATTGTTAGCTAAAAGCCGAACCCTCCAGTGATGTTCTTTATTGTTCATCCTGGGGTGGATGTGGGTCCAAGATAACAGGATCCATCCAGGGATAACAGCCTCCATCAACAGATTCTAGCAACACTAATGCATTCTGAAAAACATTCCTTTCAATGGATTGCACAGTGCAAGAATAGGTTGCCAATGTGCTGCTCTACAGTGCTTGCACACTGTGATCATGTTGAAATGTTACCATGTGGTGGGAACTATTTTGCACTGAAACCAATGTGGTGGAAACTATTTTGTGCATACTACTTCCAATCTGAAAGCCCAGTTATGTACACTGACACAATACACACTTCATCTACAAGGGGGCTCTGTTGCAATAATGCTAGTAAACTGCAGAGGGCAGAAGAGCCCATCATCTTTGCAAATCATGTCTCCGGTATTAGCATTTCCTCACTGCTGGGCAAGTGGGCCATTTTCATCCTGTTGTACAAAAAGAACAGAATGTGACAATTAGGGCTTGACAATGTTCAAGTCATCAATGTAATGCATATACATCTGATTTGAACATCCACTCAATATTTTCATTAAAAATGTTTGAAATTAAAAACACATTCTGGGCTCCTAAAAGTTTTCAGTACAACTTTTTGGAGTAGCACAGTATTTAATAGAATAGTCAGTGAGGAACAGCACGGTTCAAAGGGTTTGGGGCCAAGAACAGATCCAAGCTAAAACTCGAGACTGGGTTCTGTTCCTTCTGGTGCTGAGAATGAGAACAGTTGTAGAAGTGAGGTGAAGAACAGGAACAGCTCCATTCTGGCCAGCTGCTGTTTTCCCTGAGAGAGGGCACACAATTAGTATTGAACACATATTAGTTTAGTAAGTAAGATGATAATGTAACATCACAGGATATGGCATTGAATGCAAACCATTGTGACCAATCAGGCTAGTCCCAGTCATGATTTAAAACAGAAAAGACAAGTACCAAGAGAGAAAGGCAGGCCACCCTTTTTCTGAATTCCCCTACTGTAAGTGTCCTAGGTGTGAGGGGTCTCCCATTCCATCTCATCAAACAAAATGGAGGTTTACAAACACCCTGGCCCCCTGAGGAGACAACAACGACGAAAGTCACCTATCCCATATACTTCCGATAAGAAAGTTCATATTTTTCAGGAAAGACTGGAAGTCATCGTTAGTTAGCACACAGATGATTAGACACAGCATTGTTAACCAGCCATTGTGGAATGAATGGTTTTCCTGTGTCAGGTATATTATTTAACTCTTTCTGTCTTTCTGTTGTGTGCTAGTTTGACATTAGTGTATATTTTTCTTTTAGTGTATACTTTTATTGTTGTTCCAGGGCTCTCTTAAAGAAGATATTAAGCTCTCAATGTGACTCACTTGATAAAATAAGATAATGCGTTTCAAAAAACTGAACTGATACACAATGCATCATGCATTTTGAGTAGTTGAGTAGAAAAAAGCAAAGTCAGTACTTTCAAAGAGGGATTTCTATTTGCTGTTTTGTCAACGTTGCTTTGATTGGTCGTTGTAGCGATATCCTGTTGCATGCAGAGGCAGTTTGAAAGACCAGTTGATTCTGCCCCTAGGATTGAGCCCAGTTTGAGTTTGAGTGAACCCTTGTTAAGCTGAGTGCCTGCATCAGAAGTGATAAAGCCCCTTCACACCGGATATGACATGCAACACAGTGCAAACCTTTGAAATTAATGTCTATTCCAAAAATGTATTTCTCATTATATATACATTAGCAATAAACTTCCACTGTTAGATGACATGATTTGAATGCAGCAAGAAAATTGTGGGAGTTGCCCGCCAGTTTCCTTTAACAGCTTATTTACTTTCGTTGCTGACTGATGCACATCTAAAAAGCGCTGGAGTGCAGGCCAAATTGTATCCCCTGCCCATACATAGGCCTGTATTGTATATTTACATTGCACATATACAACTCTAATTATGCTTTATTGTTCAAGTGGCCCCTTAATGCTCCAAAGAACCATGGTCAAGACAGTTAAGCTGATAAAAACATTAGTAAGTTAAGTATTTGCTATCAATTATGGGTTTTACTAATAAATGATATATGTGAGCCATTTCCATTCAGATAACAGAATTTGATTTGAACATTAATCTCATATCACATTTCACTACAGCACAGTCAGAGATCTCTCCATTAGCTTAGGTTTCCTTCAACAGTTTTTTGAGCAGAGGGCTTTGGCATATCCAATATTTTTTCCAAGTTCAAAGTAAGTATCTGTGAAACAATGTGAATGTGTTTGGAGCACCAGGCTACAAGTGTCTCCCCCCTTGTAAAGGACTTGGTTTAGCCCAGCCCATTTCTCCCCTTGTCATTCCCTATTTCCACTCTAGCTGTTGCTAGTTTGCATGGAGTGTGTTTGGCTTAATGCAAGATATGCTTCTGAACTAACCTGTTCTGATTGTCTTCAGTTATAGGTGCAAATCTATTTTACAAGTTGTGTGAAAATATGATGTGATAAACAATTTGCTCAAACAGATTACAAAAATAAAATAGTAAAAGATCAAATTATGATTCAGTATTTTATTTCAAATGATTATCTTCTCGAATTTCTGCATTACCAGTGGTATTATTTCTTTTTCACTCAAAATCCTGCCCATGGCTTGTGTAAATTGAAGTTTCTTTCTTGTAATTCTCTTAGTTTCGCTTTAATTTTACAACTCTAAATCAGGTATTAAAATTGCAGCCAACTCTGGTTAGTGGAATGGTTTCAGCCTCATGTTAAAAGTCATAGACAGTAAAAGAAAACTTCAAATGAGGCTTAATCCCTTAAAGCGCCATTATCAATAATGACTGGTCACTAACAGAAAGGTGTTTAAAAGGAGAAGAAAAATAGTCTGCTTAAAGACCAACCAACAGTCAGGCCACTTTTCATCAGTCTCTAATAAAAAGACATAAGAAACACCCTGCCTAAAATGGAGTAATTAGTTGCAACATTCAGTAATAGTAGCTTATGAGCTTATGAACATAATTGTGCTCATAGGACTTTGTTGATAAGAAGGTCGAGTTTCCTCTCTCTAGCAAATTTGGTCAACAAGTGGTATCTAGTGATTATATGCATCTTATATTCATATCTGTTACCCTTATCAAGTTGTGTCATAGTTCAGTGTTTGCTATGTTGGACTATGGTGCAATGATTAGGCTTAGTAGCCTAATAAACATGGTCTGAGGGAGAGACAGCGCAGGTGACACCATCTCCACCACCTCCATCATGCTTCACGAATGGCATTTAAGCACTGTTCTTGCATCTTTTCATTGTTCTGCATCTCACATATGAGATTTGCCTGTTTATATCTAATTGCTACAAAAGGTTGCTTGAAGCAAAGTTTGAAGAACACATTAATTATTCAAATGAAATCTCTTATTTATCCTAAGCATGAATCTGCCCATGCTTTTGAGTGGTAGTGTACCCACATAGCAAGACAGTGGTGGTCCACTGGCATTTTGCTCATTAATTTACCGCTTCACCTTATGTGGTATTTTTGCTATCAAAATAACATATATGACAAAACAGCAGTGGCCACCAGCCGGAGAATCGACAAGCAAGAATGCAAGCGGATACAGAAATCGGAACCCCTCACAATGTAAACATAAACATAAAGTTACGCCCTTGACTGTCACAATCAAAGATTCTAGAGCCTTCTTTTGGTCACAACACTATAGGATTGTCAGCGAGGTACAGCGCAGAGTTGATATGGTTTGGGGGCATGAGAGGATGTAAGATGAAACTCCAGACTGGGTTCTATCCCTTCAGGTGCTGAGAAGGAGAACTGCTGGAGCAGTGAGGTGAAGAACAGGAACAGTTCCATTCTGGCCAGTTGCTCTCCCAGGCACACCCTCTTCCCTAGCAAGACACACAGAAAAATTACAAATTAAAAGAAACAGGAATTCTAATCCCATGCCCCACGTTATTCTAGACTGCTATATATATATGTGTGTGTGTGTGTGTGTGTGTGTGTGTGTGTGTGTGTGTGTGTGTGTGTGTGTGTGTGTATATGCATACATTATGTAAAGAAAAAAAATATAGATATAAAGAGTTCAGCAAATAAGCAAATTATGTAATACCACAAGATTTGGGGTAATTTGGGATGCCATTAGCCATCTGGCAAGCCATTTAGCCAGTCAAGACTCATAACTGAAAAGATACCAAAAGAGAAAGGCAAGAAGGCCTCCCTTCTTCTGAATTTCCCTTCTGCATCCAGGAAGTGTCCTGGGTTGAAGGTGTGAGGGGTCTCCCATTCTGTCTCATCGAACAGAACAGAGGTCAGGTTGCCAAACACCATGGTGCCCTGAGGATCCAACGTAAAGGGAAGTGGCAAACAATTATATATCTACTGCTATGTTTCCAGATGTAAACATTTTCTGAATTATTCAACTTGACAGAGACAAGTGACAGAGGAAAAAAGCTTAGCTGACTAATTTTGCAGTCCACATCTGCATGATGCAAAAGTGAAAAATGCAAGACACAAGTGCCATGTTCACCTTGGGAATATTGTAGTTGCCAACTTGGGTGTCTTGGGTGGCCGTTCTTGGCAAGTTTATTGGAATAATGTTGCCGCATCTCTGAATCTCATGAATCACAGCATTGGTGTAGGGCAAGTTCTCCCTGTCAGCCACAGAGGGCTGTCGTGAGGATCCAACCTCTCTGTCTATCTCCTCCTGAACTTTTCCTAGAAAGAACCAGCAATAGTAGAAATTCTAGAAATCCCATTAAGGGCAAAATACATTGAATTAATGTCACAATTCTGCAAACAGGATGAAGGATTGCATCTCCTTTCTGATTAGAGACTAGATCAAGCATGATACTATGCAAAGTGCAAACACTCACGCTGTATCTCTGGATAATAAATCATGTACGCCAGTACCCAGTGCAGGGTAGCAGTGGTGGTTTCAGTTCCTGCTGCAAACAGGTCCAGAGCACAGATGGACAGGTTGTCTACATTAAAACCTGATGCTTCATCATCCTTCCACTAGAGAGAAGAGGTGGTTACAGACAATGTTTTGAGAGTAGTGGCATGCAAGTGAAAAAGGTAGGGAACAAAAACAAAAGAGAGCTAGGATAGGCAGCGTGGATGAAATGGAACTGAGAGAGAGAATGGAATGGAATAAACAGGAAGGGGTTCTGTTTGAAAGTAACCTGGGTAAACCCAGACCACTTTTGAAATCCATTTCCTTAAAGAAAGCTCTGGCCATTGACTGTGAATGGCCAAATAACCTGGGAAAACCAATCCTGATATGTAAGCTCGATTTCGCCCTGTATGGTCACCACATTTAGTCTGCCTGATATAGGATTAGAAACAAATACAGGGTTTTATCCCTTATAATTTTGTTTCAAATTATGAAGCACTGTCTCTGCATACATCATCAGAAATATTGGTCTGATTGGTTGCAGGTCTGTCCTGTCCTGACTTGTATAAGATTGATGCATCAGGAAGGCCAAAAGGATCAGTAAGGACTGTTTCAGCTGCTACCACCTGACTAGCAATATCATAGTCTTAAGACTCGGGTCACCAGACTCCAGAACAGTTTTTTCCAACAAGTGACATTGGTGCATCCCTTATTCCAAGTAGCCTACCTTTTCCATTTCCCCAAGGAAACAATCAATATAATCTCTAGGAGCAGTGGGATTATAGTCTGCACGGTGCTCCTCAATTTTTGACTTTACAAAATCAATCACTTTATTCCAAAGAGAGATTAATTCCTTGTGCGGACCAGGAACTAGTCTCAGTAACCATGGGATCATATTGTAAAGCTGAAAAGAGAAAATAACCATAGTTAATTTTATTGCAGTGGGATATGACTTCATAATGAAATGTATCTATGGTTATGCAAAAAAGTAGCTAAAGAAGTGTGCAGGGAAGATCACCTGGACCCACATATTTCCTTCCAATGAGAGAGCATCATTCATGTTTTTCAGGAGAGACATGAAGTCACTATCAGAATACTCAAAGCGGTTCCCAAACACCAGCACACAGATTATGTTAGATACAGCATTGTTAAGCAGCCCTTTTGGATTGAAGGTTTTACCTAGAAGTCAAGTCAATAATTTTAGTTCTTGTGTCTTGCTTTGACATTACTGTTTACATTTCTGTCTGTTGTCCTCATTACTCACATGCTCACTTGGAGAAGAGATTAAGCTCTCAATTGGACTCGATAAAATAAGAGAGACAATTAAAAATACCTTAAGGTTTCAAACACAATTTTGACAGGTCATACATATTCCAAACCAAAGAGTATAACCATAACCATATCAGTGGCTGGAGGGTAACAAGGCTTTAAGAGGGTATATGGGATCAGATCCATCAGTAACCCTGCAGGCCAACATTAGTGCTTTGAATTTGATGCAAGTGGCTAAGAGTAGCCAGTGGATTTTAGTGAACATCTAACGTTCTTGAAATGTTGTGCTGAGATGGTGTAGTGTCTTGTCCAACAATTCATCATATCGAAGTCAGCGGAACAATCAGAGACAGTTGAGCCAATACCAAACGTAGGTCTATAAGGATAATACATATATATGTCTATGTCTTGTACCCTATTTGTGGACATTTATGTAGTTGTCCTGATAGAGTAACGCAATTAAATAGCACACGAACGACAAGGGTTCGCAACCAATGGTTCACGTTTTTTTTTCTGCTGAATCGTAATTTTTTTCTGCAGCCAAACTAACATTGCATTTTTGTAGAAAAAACTTTACAAGTAGGCTACCTCTTCAGAGAATCAAAACTTCCCCTACCCAATAGATAACCTTCCATGAACATTCCAAGAATCAAAAATTGTTACCTGGGATGGCCCTAACCTGTCACGGATCCCTGCCAGATATGAGATCACAGCCATTTGAGACCAATTCTCTGTGAAATGTCCCTGTTCTGATTTGATGGTTTGAATATACTAGATTGTTGCAGTACCCACAACTGCTTATTGTGTTCATCATAAATTATGATTCTTAAACTTTCCTCTCAACAATTTGCAGTTGCCAAACAACAATGCAAACTACTTCTTGTTTTATACTGCAATTCTCACAAAAAAATATGACCTGTTTGAACATCTGATCTTGGGAAATATTTCATGTTCTCACTTACCTTGCTCATTAGCAAATGCTTCACTTAGATATCTGCATTCTTGAAGGATGGAGGGCTCAAGACTTCTCTTACCCAATCCAAAATTCTTCAGGGTGTGAAGAGCAAATCTCCTCTGCTGTTTCCATGCAAATCCATGAGATGCAACCAACCCTAGATAGAGAATCCAGTCAGACAATCCACTTTAAACAGCAGAAACACAATTAAATGGTATTTTACAGTGATAACAAGTGTGGCACAGTATCAAAACTATTCTATGTCTTTATTTTGGTCAAACTCACCTTTATTTCCATAAATATCAGCGAACAATGGTATGGTTGGGCGGCCACCAAAAGGGTCTCCCTGTTTCACAAATGCTTCTCTCACTAGTTTGTGGCCATTGAGGACAACCATCCGTTCTCCAAAAGCTCGAATACTGAAAATATGCCCATATTTTTCAGCCAACTGGAAAAAAAGAGTGAATCTTTTACTGCGGCTGAGGCCTAAAGAAGTGACTGGATGAGTCAATAGTGCAATACAGCAAAGGTTTACATTACAATCAAAGGGTGATATTTAGATGTTTTTGTAGTTGTACACATTATGCATACTGTGTGTCCTTCCTGGTGCAGCCGAATTCTTTTAACAAACTAAATGAGAGTGTGAATTCCAAAAATACCTTTAGTCTTACTAAACCAAACATAGGGGACAAAAATGGCAGGTGCATAGGAAAAAAAGGTTTGTTTGTTGCATAATTACTGCAGTAATGCAGTAAACTCTATAGCAGGGGTCTCCAAAAGCTACTAGTAGCTCACCACCTGCTTTAGGGTCAAAGGAAATGTAAATACATTTCATAACATAGTCACAAATATTATTAAACCTGTTAAAATCTCTATAAAATAAAAAAATAATAAAATCTGTCTGTTCTGTCCTGTCTGGTACACACACAATGATCCTAATTTTTCTGCTCTCTGATGTGAGTGTTGTTTGTAGTGCAGTAGAGTTACTACTAAGATTAGTTGCAGATTAATTGCAACTGTGGAAATTAAAGATGCCAATAAAAGTCAGACAATATTTTTCTCCCCACACATATAGATGACACAAACTACACTGTAAGTGTGTAAAATAGTAAAGAATGTAACATCTCCAGGGCTATCAATAATATTCATGTAAAATAGCAGTAGAGTAGCTCTTGGCCACATTGATTTTGTCAAAATAACTCTTGGAGGAATAAAGGTAGGTGACCTACAGGCAAATCCTTTTACTATTGTTGATAGACAGTGTTCTAGTGATACACAATAAATTGGTCAACATTACTTTCTGGAAAACATATGGCAAACTGTCTTGATCATCAGAATATGAAACCAGAGATGCCAGTGTACAGCAACACTGCTCAAAAAGGTGACCTTCGACACATTAATACAATTAATCTACAACTACAGCCACACTTTTTATGAACATTTTACAGGCCCTAATGTTTATGATGGACAAAGTACAAGGCTTAGCCCCAGCCAACTCAGAGGAAGATTTTAATGAACCATTAAATTTAATTCCACAATGACCATGCCACTAGAAATCAAATACCAATGAAAGCTGGCAAGATAGACTCTCAATCCTCACTGCATGAGATTGGAGAAGTGGACTTTAGCAAAAATGTGTTTGAAT
Source organism: Tenualosa thibaudeaui (assembly GCA_027481765.1). Lineage (NCBI taxonomy): Eukaryota > Metazoa > Chordata > Actinopteri > Clupeiformes > Clupeidae > Tenualosa > Tenualosa thibaudeaui. The sequence goes on along the minus strand of JAIFZK010000023.1, from coordinate 7,698,615 downwards.
TAGTAGGCTTAATTGGCAGGTTTGTAGCCCATAGATACTATATATCTATAGGCTCCATAATCACCATCTCCCACAGTTTTGATGTAGGCATACCTTGAAAAACTCTAGATGAATTTTGTCAAAATCAATGTGATGCAGATCACCTATAAACGGCAAAGGTTGCGGTCCAGGAGGAAAATTCTTTGGTGGTTTGTTCTTGACATAGTCATACACCAGAAGGAAAACAATTAGAAACAGCAAAACATCACAAATGCTTAAGAATTCTGAGTTATTTGGGAAGAGAATCATCGCTAACTTCACTAGGCTAAGAGTGATAGCAATAGATCTGCCCTTGACAGATACTGTTGACTATGTCAGAGAAAGCAGAGTTGTCAGAGGAAGTGAAAGTGCACGCCCCATGTGGCAAGCCATTTCAATATTTCGCTGTCTTAATATACTGTCAGACTCAGACAGGCGGAGGCAACGGTACAAAACAAACAGGGGTTTAATAATCCAACAGAACCAGGAGATAACAAAAGTCACGATCGATACAATACGGAAGATATAAGAACAACGCTCAGAAGTTACACAGGCAAGGGTTAACAAAAGTCATGTCCGCTACTTTAACAGAGAAAACACGAGTAAACACACTAGGATAGAAAACACAGGGAATTGAAATACAAACTCGGGAGTCTGGGTTCGCGGGGAAAATAACACAGGAGATCGCGGGAGACGTAGGAAGAACAATACACACGTTGGACGTCCAGGGTAATACTGACGAGAACATTGACGAGACCAGACAAAGGGTGAAGTGAAGGGGAGACTTAAATAAGGTGGAGACCAGGTGAAAGCAATTATAACTTAAGTGATTGCAAACAGGGAGACGAGCAGTGAGTCAGAGTGAGGGGGCGTGGCCGTGACCAGATCCGATGCCGACCTGACATATACCTTATTGTACTTTGGGACATTTTATTATAGAAATACTGTAGGAATACTACAGATACTATAGAATGTATAGTATTTTGGGACATTTCACTATAGTATTATATAGGGAGTACTATAGATCACCATAGATGTAGCCTATACATACTACTCTTACAGGATTGCTATAGGACCCTTTTCTTTAGGGTTAATCACTAGTCTGGATATGTATTAGCCTACAGATATCTGTAATTCAATATTTCCCAATCAGAAGCTACATTTCAGATATTTACAATGATTCTTCACCTGTCCACAATTTTCATTTCAGATGTCCACAATGTCATTCTTCCTTGGACAAAAACTGTATTTTTTCCCCTTTATGTAGACTTTCTCTTTACAGATATCTTGAACTCTTGAACAATGCAACATGTGGATATCTAAAACTACTTTACAAGTAACTGTAATTCAGGTTTAAGATATCTGTATCTTTATTTCGCCTAGTGATAATTTCAGTTTAAGATATCTTGAAATGAACTTGAATTGGGTCTAGGCAAAGTTATGATGTAGATATCTCAAACTTGGATCGCAGATTGCTGCAAGATAGTTGTAGATAATTACAATTTGCACAGTGAATATCTACCTTTAAGCTCAAGATATTTATAACAAGAAAGCCCCCAGACATTCATGGAAAAAAATTATTTTTATATTGGGAACAAAGACAATGTGGGCATCTGAAAAGAAAATTGTGGATAGGAGGAATATCATTGTGAATATCTGAAATGTAGCTTTTGACTGGGAAGAATCCAATTGTGGATGTCTGTAATACATAGGCTTATCCAGACAAGCTATTAAATGTTACCTGCCATACATGAAATATAGGCTAGTCCAGCTGCAGTGCACTGTCTATGAATGTCGCAAACTAGCCTAGCCATCCTTGAAAAATATTGGTGCGGCAACATAGCCTATACATCAAGCTGTTTAATGTTATGACATTATTATCTGAATGCAGCAGACATTGCTTTTCATTAACCAAATATTCACACTCTGGGTTGGATCAGGTTGAGTCTCACAGAATTCAGTGGAATGAATGCGGCTTGTTGCCTCATAGGGGCATTTTAACCTGTTTAATCAATAAACAGAGGGAGGCATTGTGAATACAGAGCTAGAATGTTATCAGTCAAGGCAAGCTATCAGTCAGTCAAAGCCACAGGCACACCTTAGACTCTTGACAAGTCACATGATTGATGCTTATCTGTCCTCATAGAATATTCCGTGACCTTGTGAATAAGGTTACTGGACTTGTCCAACATGCAAGAAACAGCATCAGGACTGGCAAAATACAATTGTAGGTCTCCCTATCAGTCTTTCAGGACAGTGCTTCTCAATTATTTTCTGTTACCCCCCCCCCCCCTTATAAAAAGTAAACATTTCACTCCACTATTTGAGAAGGGCTGGCCTAATCAAAACTCAAATACAGTAACATGGCTAATGCTGAGAGATGATAGAGATCATTATAGTCATGTTTCAAATTCATGATTAAAATTGTCATTAGCATGTCTATGCCACTGGAGGCCATCCAACTAAAGGGCAGCTTACATTGAACACAGCATATGACAAAAATTGTTCTACACACAGTAAACTGAATAAAAAAAGGATTAAACACACACACTCACACAGTTGACTACATGTGGAATGTAAGACAGTATGTGGTATCTGGTGGGGAGTATTAATGCAAGTTTATTACTGTTAAAGTGCACAGTTCATATAGGCTACAAAGATTGAATTGCATCCAAACCCCAAACCCCCTCCTGAAATCATACAAATTCACAAAATTTAAAAACTAATCAAAATCAAAAACTAATCAAAATCACATAACAGAAATGGTTGTGGCTTGACTTAACCGTATCACCTAGTGAAGCCCTAGGGTAAAGCTCCATTAAGGACTAAGGAGTTTATTTGTCACATACATGTAGTGACATTACATAAATTAGAGTATTAGTTCAATAAAAGAGATGATCCAGCACAATGCCTGTCACAAAAGACACAAATTCTTTTTTTTTTTTTGCTTTCTTAAAAATATACACCATATCATAATTTGTATGTTTGTGGATACAATCATTCAGTTGGTGAATACAGTGCTGCATTTTTAAAGAAAGACTCATCGAGGAACAGCACAGAACCGATATGGCTGAGGAGCATGAGTAGTACCAAGTTTGTATTCCAGACTGGGTTCTACTCCTTCCGGTGCTGAGAAGGAGAACCGCTGGAGGAGTGAGGTGAAGAACAGAAACAGCTCCATTCTGGCCAGCTGCTCTCCCAGGCACACCCTCTTCCCTGAAAGAAGGCACACAGAATATGAGAACTATCAAAGAAGGATCTTAAGGTGAAACCTTATGAAACATTATAGCAAATAGTGTGAAGCTGTGCTAATAGCTAATACATGCCAATCTGAGGGCAACAATACTCAACAATACAATAACAATACTGGCATGTGGAGATTCTCTGTATGGTTCCATACCAACATCATACCAATATCAAAGGTTATCGTTCTAAATAGCAGAGTTGTTACTACTAATTAATTGAAAACGTGTTGGGTTGCAGAGTTATTTTTTAAGTACTGCAGCATAAAACAGATTGCTTCTAAGATGCCATGCTAGGCAACAATACTTAAGACTAAAATGTCAGCCAACTCAACCAACAGTGAAAATGAACCTATGAGATGTACCAGTGGAGAAAGGCAAGAAGGCATCTCTCCTCCTGAATTTCCCTTCTGCATCCAGGAAGTGCCCTGGGTTGAAGGTGTGAGGCGTCTCCCATTCCGTCTCATCAAACAGAACAGAGGTCAGGCTGCCTAACACCATGGTACCCTTGAGAAAAAATGGTAATTCTCAGGTAAATTATCAGGTAATTATCAAGTAAAACAAACATACATATTTATTTGCCACAGAGGAGGGTGGTGGAAGATAGAAAAGGGTGTAACTGGCAAATGTTCCTGCATTATTAAAGTACTTACTATCTGATCTGAAATGCTATAGGAACAGGTCCATTGATGGCACTGAAACCACGCTAAATCTGATATCTAGGTTAAGTTATCTATACAGATTGTTTTCAATGTAAATTTAAAGAATAATCAAGTCAAATGTAGTCACTGTAGAGTTGTCTTTGGCTGGTGATCACTTCTCCACTCCTTCTCCACCTTTCATAAAGTTTCGACCCACAAAGGTCTTTTTCAGGCATGCATCTACTTTGTTGAAAAAAGGTGACATCGACAGCTAATGGCTAGTAAATTGTAGTCAGCTGTCAATCAGTTACGATGTAAGTTAGGAAGAACATCTAGGTCTACTGTTAACAACAATTTCTATATGGCATCTGGGGATTTCAAACAAAGTAAGTCACAAAGCCCATGAACGCAGAAATGAAGAAATACAGTTGGACAGTCCAGCTCCACAGTTCAGTAGTACTTAATCAGCACACATATTTCACAGTCCTTTCATGTTTGTTTCCAAGTGAGTCTGTCAACATGCACACATTAGGCATTTGTTAACCTTTTTATGCAAATGAGAAACACTTTCAGACTGGATTTTTACCACACCGTGAGACTATGAGAATTCAGCAAACATTTTTTGCTTTTTGTACAAATCTGACTAAGAGTGGTAGCCATAATGCATCATCTAAATGCAGTTCACCATATCTCACCTTGGGAATGGTGTAGTCACCAATTTGGGTGTCCTTGGAGGTCTGTCTGGCCACGTTCAAAGGAAGGATGTTGCCGCATCTCTGAATCTCATGAATAACAGCATTGGTGTAGGGCATATTCTCTCTGTCTCCTAAGGAAGGCTGTCGAGAGGATCCAACCACTTGGTCTATCTCTTCGTGCACCTTTCCTAATGATGAAGGCAAACACAAGTTCTTATTGACAATGTCTTACAAATCTGAGTAATTAAACAGTGTCTAACTATAAGATTTCTACTTTAATAACAGAGTGACACCAACACTCACGCTGTATCTCAGGATATTTAATCATGTACAAGAGCCCCCAATACAGAGTAGTAGATGTGGTTTCAGTTCCTGCTACAAATAGGTCCAGCGTGCAGTAGCACAAATTCTCCACATTAAAGCCTGATGCTTCATCATCCTTCCACTTCAGAGAGAGAATTTTAGAAAAACAAAATTAGCAAGAAAGAAAAAAAGAATGAGACAGAGATAAGGATTGCTGTTGTTATGCTAGAGACTACCGTGCGTAGGCATATGCCAGCATGAGGCTCAGATGGCATGATAGCAGTACAGCTGTAAAATGTGTCATTTTGAAAAATGTTCCACTGAAGGGAAAGTCACAGCCTGATATGTTTTTCTGAGGGTTTGGTGGGTGTTACTCTACACGGCACACCTTCTGTCTGACAAAAAAAAACAGGCCTACTGCAGGACACTTTAATGGTTTTGAAACCTTCACGAATGGGAAAGTAAAGATATGTGCTAAAGTGATGTGGTTTAATGTCGGAGGTAAGAGAAAGCAGTGTCAAAATCATGACAGTTGCATATGGTTGTCAATATCTCCAAAATTACTGTTGAGATTATTTAATTCAGGTACTAAATATCTAGTATAACAGCACCATCAGAGTATATCCATTTATATATCACTGCACCACAAGTTTGTTGCTATTATTCAACTGCACCTTTGCCATTTCTCCAAGAAAACTATCAATGTAGTCCCTAGGGGTTGAAGAATCATACTCTACTTGGTGGTCCTCAATTTTTTTCCTTATGAAGGCAATCACTCTATTCCAAATAGAAAATATTTTTCTATGTGGGCCAGGCACTCTGCGCATCAGCCATGGAAACATGTTGTACAACTACAAAGAGTCAAGAAAAAAACAAGTATTTTAAATATCATTGTATAGACTGCCAGTGTTTAATTTTCTAAATATAGAACTAAAAGTGTAAGCAGATCACCTGAGCCCACATTGTTCCCTCTAAGAAGATGACCTCATTGATGTCTTTCAGGAGAGATTGGAAGTCACCATCAGAGTACTCAAAACGGTCCCCAAACACCAGAACACAAATGATGTTAGACACGGCATTGTTAATGAGCCATTGTGGATCAAAGGATTTTCCTAGAAAAATTAAAGTAAAACTTAAATAACTTAAAGTAAAAATGTATTGTGTATAGGGGCTTATTTTACCATTATACATCTTACTGAACAATTACCTTGCTCGTTAGCAAATGCTTCACTTAGATTTCTGCATTCTTGAAGGATGGATGGCTCAAGACTTCTCTTGCCTAATCCGAAGTTCCTCAGGGTGTGAAGAGCAAATCTTCTCTGCTGTTTCCACGCATATCCATTAGACACCACTACCCCTAAGCAGAGAGCATTGGATGCAATTATTTAAAGTAATAACAGAATGGCCCTTTACAATGCAATACATGCATGGGACTTTAAAGAAAGGTAGGAAGGTCTGTAGGAAAAAGAACAATACAACAGTAACTTACTATCAGTTCCATTTTTCTTTGGCCCATTGAGTTAACATTAACTGCCTGTTCCTTATTCGGTGTGTTTTATCACATTTGCTGTTTATTTTTCCTACAGACAGCACTCACTGACCTTGAATAACAGGGTTATGGATTGGTATCTCCTTTAAAGGTACTTTAACAAGGAAATTGTGATATGTTACATAATCATTTCACTGTTTTCACTTTCTGTCTACACCTTTGTCTCCCACAATATCCGCGACGAGAGGTAGAGATGGACGATCAACAAAGTTTTCTCCCTGATGGACAAATGCTTCTTTCACTACCTTGTGTCCATTAAGAACAACAATCCTTGGTCCAAAGACTCGAATGCTAAAAATGTGCCCATATTTTTCTGCAAACTGCAAGAAATACAAAATCGGACACAAAATAAACAAATACTGCACACAAATAATGCAAATGTTACAGAAGCCTGTATTCCTGTCACTTCGAAAACACAATGGTCAAAAACTTTGGTCAAAATCTTGACATACCAAGACAATATTTTGAGTTATAGCCTATAATGCAATCTAAAGTTTTATGATGATGTTACTGGGATATTTCATCCTGTTTCATACAATGTATATGACATACTATGACTATGATATTACTTATACTACTACTAGGCTACTTATAGCCTACATATTTACCTTGGCAAACTGTAGATGGATTTTAGTCAAGTCGACATGATGCAAGTTGCCGACAAAAGGCAACGACCACGGTCCAGGAGGGAAATTCTTCGGTGGTTTTGTTTTGATATAATCACACACGAAGAGGAAAACTGAGAGAAAAAGCAAACAACTCTTGACGTCGAACAGTTCCGTAATGTGTATCATTTTTGCTTGCTAGTCCCTGCCAGTAGCAGCCCTTTTTTAAACGTTCAAATGTAGACACACAACAGGGTTTCTGAGCACAACAGAAATGTCACGTTGTAGGTATTCCCTCGTAGCCACGCAGCTGTTTTGTCGCCCGTGTAACCAAGAGGTGACGTTGTGAAGACGTGATGCACTCACAGTCAGACAGTTAAGTAGGTATTCTGCATGTCAGGTACCTACTTAGGTCAGGCCTTTTGTGATTTTAAACTGACAGTGTAAGTATAGACATTAACCGCACTAGAGCAACAAGTAGCCTAAATGGGTTTGAACTTTGCTGAACCTTCATTACAGCCTTGTATGTGTAACTCAGCATAAAAGAGTTTTTTGACTAACAGGAGATTATGTAATAAAACCAAAGAATCTTCAAAACAAGTTTACCTCTAGCCTATTCAAAAGGGCATCTTCTTTACACATAGAGATGAATCACACAAGATACGAATGGTGAACTACACACAAAAGACAGAGAAGGGCACAGAGAGCATGGGTGAAATATGGTACAGTGTCACATGCTTCAGTGTTAACAGGTTAACAGTACTGAATCCCCTAAAAGAGGGTTACATTCTATGTATCAGACTTTATGTCAGTCCAGTCACTTAAGATATCAAATTTCTTGGATTAAAATTACAGTACAGTTCCTAAGGTTGGAACTCCATCTCAGTGGTAAAGAAATAGCATTCTAAATGGAAGCTGATATATATATATATATACGTTGTGGCAACCTCTTTTTTATATGGTGACCATATCAGTAGCCTGCGTGGTGGCTAGGTGCCTAATGGCAACATTGGCATGTTGCCTAATGGCAACATTTAGTGCAAGCCAAAGTAGTCACTATTGCGCCTATTTACAACACGTTAAAATCCAAAACATATATAATATAAGCGGAAACAGCGCTTTGGGTCTGTTTACAAAACGGGGTTAATGGCTTCCATTAATGCCACTAAAAATGGCGTTAAATATACACTTTGTCCATATGATAATTATCTCCTCCATGTGGGTTTCCAAGCCAATAAGGTGCTTTCACCCAATCATCCACCAAGACAAACAGACCAGAACAATTCAACACAGATCTCCCTGTGTACTGAATTCCAATGGTAGTCCTAAACCACTACGGATGCATCACCCTTTTTGGCCACCATATAAAGGTAAATTGGATATGGTGCTATTGAGCACAGTATAAATACCAATACCAAATACCAATTTTTTTTCTGTGCCTGTCCATGTTATTCTCACTATAAAATATGGAATTTCATCAAAATAGCACCATCATGTGAATTTATAATATCCAGCCGTAGCCTATTTGTGGTACGTCTCTGTATAATGTTTGCCATAGATAGCAACAAGCGTTCACAATGCACACAGTGATTGTTTCAATTAATAAATGGTTAATTTTACATGGTTTTATGTTTGTATTTGTGTAAATGTACCTTGAATATAGCAACAAAAACTATATCACTTCAAAGTTATTAAATCAGCTAAATTTACTGGGCAAATATGATAATTGCTTTTAAAGTGAAATATATGTCACATCGAAATTTGACACTGAAATGAGATTGAAAGCCTGATGTGACATATATATCGCTACAATCTTTTCGTAATTTGTTTTATATGAGTTTCTTGGAGAAATTTTCTCAAAACTATTTAAATGCAATATAGAACATGTTATTAAAACATTACAGTTGTTAAATGTTTTGAAACTCACTTTTAAAGCTAGTTTTTATCTTTGTGATGAGACCTGACACTCTGACATGTGTCAAGCACACCACCATTTTGGAATTGATGTCATGACAGCATAAATGTTACACAAATCATGTGTTACACACATGATATGTGACCAGGATGTTTAGTATATGTCACCCTGGGACCCTGGGTTAAAAATCAGAGAAGTAGTATTAGATTAGTATTAGTTTGTAACACCTGTGTCACTGTGGGTTCTTACGGGTTAATTCTATAGCAGCTTTCATGCATCTTAGACTGCTTTCCAAAGAGTACAGGAAGAGCCAATATCTAAGAGGAGTTGAATGGATAAAGATCCAGAATGGACCCAGGAAAGACACACAAACAGCAGGAACATTAGATTAATAACAGAGCAGATAGAGAACTCAGCAATGCACAGGGAAGAGGTTAGAACATGGGGAGAGAGCAGATCAAAGTACAAGAGAAATGACTGACTGCTGGTAATGCCTTTACATAATGCCTTTACATAATTTTTGAATGTTTGAAATGATTGTTGAATGAAGCCTGAGTTCAGCTGGCTGAATTTTCATTGCTACAATACATTTGGCACCACTCCACACCAATTTGACAAGGGTTATTTATTTATTTTTATTTTTAATTTTTTTAAGGATGGAATTTACTTGGAATGTACTCCCATTAGCGTTAACATGCACAAACAGCCTTTAACAGCCTTTGTTCTCAAACAAAGGAATTAGGTCCCACCCACCATGGCCCCTCTCTGCTTCTGAATTTGGATCGGGTAACATTCACAGGAGGATTCTCTGAGACACGTTCAGCAATGATAGTGCATTTGTTGCTAGATTTGTTTGATCTAAAAGGATGGTTTATTTTTATTTGTGTTCTCTTGATTGTAGTGGATGTGATCAGAAACAAAGACCCTCCAAATTATCCACCTGGACCCTGGCCTATCCCAGTAGTTGGGAATATCTTCACAGCACAACATTTCAAAAGTCACGAGAAGGTAAGTGACAAAATTTCAAATTGTGTCATTTGACATTCCTGTGTTTGGATTATGTACTTTGAAAGACATTAGCGCCTTAGTTTAGATGTCTGTGTATTGTCTATTTCAGCACAGTCTGTGGTGTTTGTCTCAATAAAGTGAGACAAATGTTAAACCCTTCAGTAAATGCAAAAAAACCTGCTCATACTCACAGTACTGTCAATATTCAGCATTTGCAGTTTGTTTGGCATGTTAAGTGTAATATATAACTGCGTGCAAGTTGCATACTTCAGCCAAGACATGAAGTAAAAAGTGAAAAAAACTCTGCCTGTTCAAAGTCTTTGCCCTTTGTGCATGGGACATACCTGTTGCAAATGCTGTTGAGGTCAACCCACGGACAATTTCAGCCAGCCTATATGCTGCTTTACATTGTCTTTTTACTTTTATAGCTTGCTGAGGTATATGGAGATATCTACAGCTTGAGATGGGGCAGTGAGAAAACAGTGTTTATATCAGGATATAAAATGGTAAGGGAGGCCCTGGTGACTCAGTTGGATAGTTTTGCAGACCGGCCAGTCATTCCTCTTTTCCACAAGGTCTTTAAAGGGATTGGTAAGTAAAGAAACTAATGCTAACCTACATGATTAATATTATGACATGCATTTGCATTTCATTTACAACAACATTTACCTTTTTTACCGCATTGATCTTTATGAATTAAGGCATTGCTTTGAGTAATGGATACATGTGGAAAGTGCAGAAGAAATTTGCCAATGCCCATCTGAGACACTTTGCTGAAGGGAAGAAAACCCTGGAGAACCACATTCAGCAGGAGTGCTACTACTTGTGCGAAGCATTCAAGGAGGAACACGGTATGAGTCAAAAAGACTGGCAAAACAGCAACAAATGATGAGTTTACACCAGGATGAATGAAAGGATGGCTGATTAAAGTAGTGACTTAGTGACTTAGTTTTATGTTCTTGTTGTTGTTTTTGTCCTGTAGAGCCATTTGACCCCCAACTCAAGCTTTACAATGCAACAGCAAATATCATCTGCTCTGTCATCTTTGGGCATCGGTACGATTACGGTGATGAGCGGTTCCAGAATTTTATTCGGGCAGATGCTGAGGCAATTGTTTTGTCAGGGTCTGAACAGGCACAGGTACTGGCCTCTTGCACATATCACAAAACCATGATTCTGGCAAAAAGAGTTGTTATCTGATGTTAATGATTAAACAGCCCATAAAAAAATTTGTTAAATGGATTACAATAGCAGATGCGTGATGCATACTACCATGCATACCAGATGCATCCACAGTGATTTCACTTGCTCATCTGTGTTGGTGTTCAAACATCTTTCCCAGCTCTATAATGCCTTCCCTGGCCTCTTCCACTACCTGCCTGGTCCCCATCAGACCATTCACTCCAACTACGAAAAAGTCACAGGCTTTCTGCGTGAAGAGATTCTAAAACACATTGAAGACAGGGACCCGGAAGATCCACGTGATTATGTGGACTCCTATCTGAGTGAGATGGAGAAGGTGAGACAGTTTAAAACTGAATATCAGAAAATTATTTGCTTTATGTCTGTTTTGTTTTGTGTATTTTCTTTTTGCTTTGTTTGCATCATTCAGGTATTACAATATTTATGCAGTATTATGCATTATTTATATACATTTGTAGCATTAACTATCATTCATATTCAACTGTTGTATTTATGTATCATATATAAAAAAAAATTAACTGGACTAATACTGGAAAGTAATCCACTCTGTAGTTGTAAAAGTGTTGTTTCCTCTATCTGTTCTCAGAACACTCATGAGGAAGCAGGTTTTAACCTTGAGACCCTACTTGTCTGCACTCTCGACATGGTAGAGGCTGGTACAGAGACTGTGGCCACAACGCTGCGCTGGGCCCTTTTCTTCATGATTAAGTATCCTGAGATACAGGGTAGGTGATTAGAATGGTTTGATCATTGTATTACCTACAGCATTCATTACAGCAGAAAACCATCAAGCTTATTAGATTTTGGTTATATATTAACATTATTATTTATATTATCATTGTTATTGTACATAGCATGTAAATATATATTTATTTTTTCATTTATACTGTTTACACTACCAACATAGACATTAGAGATTTCTCTTGATAAACTACAAGAAGGAGCTTTAAGCATCTATGTCGAAGCCATCACATCTACTTGTCTGTTTCAGAAAAGGTCCAGGCTGAAATCGATCATGTGATCGGCCAGTCACGGTCCCCAGCCCTTTCAGACAAACCTGAAATGCATTACACGGAGGCAGTCATCTTTGAAACTCAGAGATTTGGCAATGTTGTGCCACTAGGATTTCCAAAAATGGCATCCAAGGACACCACACTGGGTCAATACTTTATACCCAAGGTAAATGACCCTTAAACTTCAATGGCATGCATTTGAAAAGTCACCAATCAACCATTTATGAGCAGTTGGATCCAGTAGTTACAATTACAATTTCAACAGTTTTTAGGTTTTGACCTTTAAGACAAAGAGCATTTAAACAACTTAGATCGCTTTGTGAATATAACCTGAATTGTTTTGAGCTCAGTTACAAAATATTGTTATCTCTCTCTTCAGGGAACAATGATTACTGCAAACCTGTCATCTGTGCTTCATGATAAAAATGAGTGGGAAACACCTCACAAGTTTAACCCTGAGCACTTCCTGGATTCTAAGGGCCACTTCCGCAAGAGAGATGCTTTCTTTCCATTTTCAGCAGGTGACCAATATCAAGCCTTACATTTTTTTCTTAATCTGTCATCACTTTCACTAGACAGGTGTTGATTGAATTATCCTTTCTTTCTGTTTTTTATTTTTGAAAACTGAAAAACCAGGTATGTAGACCCACTTGAGTTTAACGTGTAGTAGCTTTTGGTCCGCTCACCCCCTGTTGTGGCCACCCCAGAACACTGCGTGGTCTGTCAGTTTTTGGGGATTAACTCAACAACCATACCACCTGAGCCAACAAAATTTGAATGGTATGAAGGTCTCAAGGAGCCACCTTAAATGTGGGTGATGTAGCATTACCTACTGGCAGACAAAAAGTGGAAACATTTTGGGAGTTCTTTTTGTTAGAGATTCACCAGCACCAGTGCCCTTGAAATTCAGGGGGCATGTAGCCTTAGTAGACCCATAGCGAGTAATAAAGTTTTAGTATGTAGGTCTCAAGGAGCCCTCATACACCCATGTATGGTGTATCGCCACCTATTGACAGGCACAAAATGGCAAAATTGCTTGGTTTTTCATGTGAGCAAATTTCCATCAGTGAGTCCCAAGACACTGAAACACCAGAGCCCTTGAAACTCAGTGGGCAGGTAGCACCAATAGGCCTATAGCACATAGTAGCTTTTTGTCCCCAGAGACTGCTCCCCCCTGGTCTGGCAACAAAACACTGTTTGGTCAGATATATTTTTATGGAATAACTTGACATCTGTAGCACCTGAGCCAAGAAAATTTGAGCGGTATGTAGGTCTCAAGGAGCCGCACCAAACAAGACATCCATACCACCTACTGACAGGCAAAAAAATGGCAAAATTGCTCATTCTGAACTGTAGTGTCCCAGCTGACAAAGTGGCACATAGGTCTCAAGGAGCTGCATCCAATGAACCCTTATCCTCCCATGTGTGATGTAGCAGCACCTGCAAAGTAGCAATATTTTGGAGCAATTACCATCAGTCATTCTTAGGACACTTCAAACTCACTGGGCATAGAACTTTAGTGGGCTCATATGTCCCAAGCTATTTCAGTCCCCAGAGACAACTTCGCACCTGTGCTAGTGCCCCTGCAAGAATTATTGTGCCACCTATTAAGAAACAAAATTTAGTCAACATGGTTGTTTTTTTTGGAAGCAAGTTTCTTAACCCCTTGTGTGTGTAACTCACAGGGGCAAACCTGTAAGGCTTGCAGTTCAAAAGATATGTCAAAAATACGAATGAACATTCTTCAAATTGCACATGCAGCATATTATGTATCTCTAGATGGTATATCTAGTTCTTGTTGTTGTTGTTCTTGATGTTGCTTTTTGATTCTTGGTCACACTATGCTGCCCTAGAGTACTTGTATTACTCTAGGTCTGGTATGTACAATAGGCCTGTGTATCTTCACGTTGTCACATGTATAACTGTCCCCCAGGGAAGAGAGTTTGTCTGGGAGAGCAGCTGTCTCGCATGGAGCTCTTCCTGTTGTTCACCTCACTGCTCCAGAGGTTCTCCTTCTCAACACTCCCTGGCAAGGAGCTAAGTCTGGAGGGACAGCTGGGCTTCACTTACACACCTCCTCCCCACAAGATCTGCATAAAGCCTCGTTGTTAATGGTCAATCCTTCTCATATAAACTACAACACATAGAGAAACAAAACAAAGAGCTTTAAGCATAAAAGTGGTCAAAGATCACCATGAATGACATTTTCCTTGAATGGATATGAAAATCATATAGGGCTGTTTTTATTTCTAATCTTGATTAGAAATAGTTCACTCTTAGTGTTCTGAAGGGAGTGTGTGCTAATGCTATGCGTGTTTGCCCTTTACTATACTTCTTATGTGTTTTTTTCCCTCTTTTCAAGTTGAGGGTAAATGAAGATAGGAAAGAATGTATGCACCTCTGTTGACCCTTTGGTTTTCCAGGAAGTCTCTTGATTATCTTGGAGCCTAAACACAGTTTACATAACTGCCTGTCCAGCTGAAGCACCCCTTCCACAAACACACACACACACACACACACACAACAAAAATGCACATAAGTCTTTCAACAGAGCAACAGCTCTCTTCCTGCTCTCCCTCATGGGAAGCAACCCCAGGGTGCATTAGCACTCACAGACACAGCCTTTCTGAGCTCTCTGAGCAAGCTTACATCGCTTGTCTGTGTAACCTCCTTTTCTTAGTCTATGAGTATGCATTCTTTTGTTAGTGGCAGGTTGGTTTGTTAAAGTCTTTCTGTTATTTGAAATATGCCCTGCATGATTTAAAAGTCACGGCTGTTTAGCTGAAAACCGTATTTTCCTGATTATAAACCAAGTTTAATATATGAATTTTGCATAATAAAAGCAGCTCTGAGGTGTGCAATAGCAGATAAATTGTTAGTGGAATATTAAAAGACTACTCGGCTAGCTGAGCCAGACAGTTTTGTTGTGCCTCTCTGAAGTATGACTTAAATGTAAAAGCACATGAGTTGCTCTGACACGAGTTGCTTTGCAATGGCATTTTAAGTAGACTAGACTACACTACACACACTGTGACACACCTAACGCACCAGAGAGCATGAATTCCCAGACACCAGAGATGCCTCTGCCACGGCTACACATGCACCAATAAAGCGTTCAGGGGTATTCAGGGGCGTTAACCAGACTTGCCATTGCCAATAGCCTATAGATGCAGACAGCAAGAATGGTTAACGCCACGATACACCCACAAAAAAAAGCTCCTTGTTGGCAACATCAGGATATTGCATACAAATTTGGCTGATTTGTGGAAACAAGTCTTAAAAAACGTTATGTTTATCAAGTTGTTTAATGCCCTGTAAATTAAATAGAAGGTGTTCAGTGTTACTGTTACTCCTCTTTCCCATCCAAAGGAGCGGTTCAGTGAGCTTCAATTTTCTTAACCCTGCTAAGGGTTGTTAACCACGTTGTAACAGCAAAGTTCACAGATGTTTGCTCTCATCTCTCACATTGTTGGATGTGGTATGACTGACGATTAACCTTTTATTAACTATCTCCGAGAAAGGAGTGTCCCTAATCCTTTAGATCAAGTCATAAAGCTTTCTGTTTTTTTTTATTCAGCTATTTAACATCAATTTAACGTGACCTACAGCTTTTTTTAGATGTAACAAAAGAATAAGGTTAGCAAAAGCTGGCTTCGGTGCTATAGGCAACTCGTTGTGTGTTCTTATGACACTTGTGCACGACACACTGCTCGCTATAACATGTGGACAGAGTCTGACAGACTGGCTGTGATGTGAGGCCTACATAAAGGAACATAAAGGTTATGAATATAACCACGGTTCTCTGAAGGACAACACGAGCCGTTAACCCTTTATGGTTGACTACTCTCTGGAGTTTGTTTGTGTGACTTGTGTGGAAGGTAGGCACAAACTCACAGGGAGATCACCGCTAGGGAGAATTAACCGAGGGTGCACTTATTTGAAGAGATGATCATACATATAATCTAAATATTATCGGACATATGACAAGCACAATCCGTCACCAAGAAAACACAAAAGAGTTGCTTTCTTCAACCAACTAAATTGAATGTTTTCATAAAATGTGTTGGCGGATGCCATTTCGTTGACATCTCTCCATATGTTCCTTCCATAGAAGGAAATGAGCACTGAGAAAAGGGCTAAAGAATCCTATTCAATTGTTTGCAGTATACCACTGCACCACCAGAAGGGAGAAAAAATTACACAATGTGGGTTTAAGGTCGGGGCCTCTGAATTTCAGGTGTCCCTGAACAGCACATATATCATGGGATATCCTCACTCCTAGTGACACATAGAATTCTTCTCATTTAATCAGAAATTGCTTAATAGAGCGGACCTAACTTTTGTGTTAACATATACATGTAACATGTATATTTGGGAAAGGGTGATGTGTAATATAGAATGTCTGAGACAGTTGAGTAATTACCTTTAAAGCGTGTAAAGACAATATGTATTTGTATAATTTCTATATGGCTTGTACTGTATTTGTGGAAGAAAATTCAACAGAATTGATAGAGTACAAAAATTGCATCTGATTAGCAAGCTGGTGACCCAAGTTCACAATTCACATGATGTATTCATATTTTTTTTCAGATGACCAAAATATGCAACCAAACTAACACTGTATTTCCGTACAAAAAACTTCCAAACTTCCAAAATCATCCATTCACAGAACCAAAACTACGTTAATGCAACATTCCCCTACCAAATATCACCATCATCTTTATTTGCCAGACTCAGTGTCCAAAAGAACATGCAGGCTATACATGCCCAATCTAAAAAACTAACTAACAAAAAATAAACACAATATTCTTCTGAAAGACATATCTTATAAAAGACATTCATACCAGTACCTAATGACTGGTACCGAACTGCATTTGTAGCTGGGATTATTCAGGAAAAGTTACAATGTTCTTCTGTGACATATTTAAGTGACAGATAAATGTATATTTTAGGTTCCTCAGCAATGCTGTTAAGGTACTGAACAGATAACCTTCACGGAACGTTCCTGGAACCAAACATTGTTAGCTGGGTTGTACCACAAATATCTACAGTGTTATTATAACTACCATAGTTGATTTAGTGCCAATAAAATAATTTTGGAGAAATTTGGTAAACAAATCTGCATGGTCCCATTTTCCCAGTTTACATACATTCAAGAAAAAAAAAAACAATTAACCTTGATTTCTTTTGTATGGACCAAATTAACAACTGGATGTCACACAATTTCCCTCAGCTTAACACAGACAAAACTGTAGTAATCTATATTTGCAAAAAAGGAGGAAAGACTCAGGATTGCTATGTCCTCACCCAAACTAGGATGTGGCATAGTCACATTTTGCAAGTATTCTGCATGTCAGGTACCACATTTATACAGCACTTTAAAATTCCTTTGTGTATGAAATGCGGTATATATAAATAAACTTGCCTTGCCTTTTGTGATTTAAAACTGACAGTGTAAGTATAGACATTAACAGCTCTAGAGCAACAAGTAGCCAAAATGGGTTTGAACTTTGCTGAACCTTCATTACAACCTTGTGTGTGTCTGACTCAGCATAAAAGAGTTTTTGACTAACAGGAGGTTATGTAATAAAACCAAAGCACCTTCAGTCAAGTTTACCTCTAGCCTATTCAAATGGACATCTTCTGTACACATAGAGATTAATCACATCAGATATTAATGATGAACTACATACAAAGGACAGAGGAGGGCACGGAGAGCAAGGGTGAAATATGGTACAGTGTCACATGCTTCAGTGTTAACAGGTTAACAGTACTGAATCCCATAAAAGAGGGTTACATTGTTATTTATATATCAGACCTTATGTCAATCCAGTCACTTAAGATATCAAATTCATTGAATTAAAATCACAGTACAGTTCCTAAGGTTGGAACTCCATCTCAGTGGTAAAGAAATGGCATTCTAAATGGAAGCTGTGGGAGAAATCTGTAGGCTTATCACGATTACGTGGTAAGAACATCCATAACTGTACATGTGAAAACACAACTAATGTGCAAATTTGGTGTTCTGAAGAGGACGATCCAAAATATTTTCCTTAATCTGTCGTATTATAGAACTGTGTGAAGCTGTGACGTAGAAACTTTTCTGGGTGTATTCTTGTGTATTCACTTCCCTTTGATACTGTATATTTTCTCTGATGAGAACAAATTGCTGCCTTCTTTTAACATGGGGTTCAAAAGAGTTCAGGAATGGAATGTGTGCACTTCTATTCACCAACGTTTTTTTCTGGCATACTTGTATGAATCCAGATTACATAACCCATCCAGCTGGTCCTTCCCCTAGACACACATACACTTGTCAACAAAGCAACAGCTTTCCTCCTGCACAGTCTCATGGTAAGTGGCCCTCACGGACGTGTTTACACACGCACAGAACCAGTCTACAATGTTTTTCTTATTGACACAGCATATTATAAAAGCACAAATTCGGAAACATTTCTGGTTAGTGTTCTATAGTTAAGATGAATAGACTGGAGGGGGTCAATCTGTAAATGCTGATGTTATGCAGTTACTTCTGAATTTATTTTGGCTGAACCCTTATTACAGTCGCAACAGGAAAACAAAGCTAGGAAGGAAATGATTAAAGGGGTAATGCTACAATAGAGTATCTCTGCCTGCAGTCTTTGAGACTCCAATGAGTGAATACAGTGTCAGACAATCTCCTCCAAGGTCGTATTCTGCTTTCTTTTGCTTTCTTCCTAAGTTGCAGATTACTCCTGCCTTGATGCCACATGTGCACAAATGCTAAAAGTATAATAAGCATTTGTTTCTTAACAGAGCCAGCAATATTGTAATAAATACCTGCAGTAATGACAGGTACAACAAGAATATTCGCTCCCCGCAGACCAGCACCCAGAGGAACCAGAATATGTCAGCCCACCACTAAAGAATCAAATACACCTTTATTTCATAATATGTAAGAGATGCCAGGGCCATTGAGCAGTAACTTAAACTTTTAAATTAAGGGACACCGTCCCACAAATATGTAACACAGCAAAACAATAGATAGTTATGGCAAAATCACAGCAACAAGGCAAAGACTGTTCATTTAGGTCTCTAAACAACACCAGAGCAATCCACAAAATTTCAAATTGTGTCATTTGACATTCCTGTGTTTGGATTATGTACTTTGACATTAGCACCTTAGTTTAGATGTCTGTGTATTGTCTATTTCAGAACAGTCTGTGGTTGCCTCAATAAAGTGCAAATAAATGCAAAAAAACCTGTTCATACTCACAGTACTGTCAATATCCAGCATGTGAAGTTTGTTTGCCATGTTAAGTGTAATATATAACTGCATGCAAGTTGTATACTTCAGCCAAGACATGAAGTAAAAAGTGAAAGAAACTCTGCCTGTTCAAAGTCTTTGCCCTTTGTGCATGGGACATACCTGTTACAAATGCTGTTGAGGTCAACCCACGGACAATTTCAGCCAGCCTATATGCTGCTTTACATTGTCTTTTTACTTTTATAGCTTGCTGAGGTATATGGAGATATCTACAGCTTGAGATGGGGCAGTGAAAAAACTGTGTTTATATCAGGATATAAAATGGTAAGGGAGGCCCTGGTGACTCAGTTGGATAGTTTTGCAGACCGGCCAGTCATTCCTCTTTTCCACAAGGTCTTTAAAGGGATTGGTAAGTAAAGAAACTAATGCTAACCTACATGATTAATATTATGACATGCATTTGCATTTCATTTACAACAACATTTACCTTTTTTACCGCATTGATCTTTATGAATTAAGGCATTGCTTTGAGTAATGGATACATGTGGAAAGTGCAGAAGAAATTTGCCAATGCCCATCTGAGACACTTTGCTGAAGGGAAGAAAACCCTGGAGAACCACATTCAGCAGGAGTGCTATTACTTGTGCGAAGCATTCAAGGAGTCAAAAAGACTGGACTGTCAAAGACATCCATACGTATACCTTAATACACACTTACTGTAACTCTACAAGCAAAGACATCCATACTTATACCTTAATACATACTTACTGTAACTTCACAAGCAACAATAGCAGATGCCTGATGCATACTACCATGCATACCAGATGCATCCACAGTGATTTCACTTGCTCATCTGTGTTGGTGTTCAAACACCAACCTGGTCCCCATCAGACCATTCACTCCAAAAAAGTCACAGGCTTTCTGCGAGAAGAGATTCTAAAACACATTGAGGACAGGGACCCGGAAGATCCACGTGATTATGTATCTGTTCATTCACTCCAAAAAAGTCACAGGCTTTCTGCGAGAAGAGATTCTAAAACACATTGAGGACAGGGACCCGGAAGATCCACGTGATTATGTATCTGTTCTCAGAACACTCATGAGGAAGCAGGTTTTAACCTTGAGACCCTGGTCGTCTGCATTCTCGACATGGTAGAGGCTGGTACAGAGACTGTGGCCACAACGCTGCGCTGGGCCCTTTTCTTCATGATTAAGTATCCCGAGATACAGGGTAGGTGATTAGAATGGTTTGATCATTGTATTACCTACAGCATTCATTACAGCAGAAAACCATCAAGCTTATTAGATTTTGGTTATATATTAACATTATTATTTATATTATCATTGTTATTGTACATAGCATGTAAATATATATTTATTTTTTCATTTATACTGTTTACACTACCAACATAGACATTAGAGATTTCTCTTGATAAACTACAAGAAGGAGCTTTAAGCATCTATGTCGAAGCCATCACATCTACTTGTCTGTTTCAGAAAAGGTCCAGGCTGAAATCGATCAAGTGATCGGCCAATCACGGTCCCCAGCCCTATCAGACAAACCTGAAATGCATTACACGGAGGCAGTCATCTTTGAAACTCAGAGATTTGGCAATGTTGTGCCACTAGGATTTCCAAAAATGGCATCCAAGGACACCACACTGGGTCAATACTTTATACCCAAGGTAAATGACCCTTAAACTTCAATGGCATGCATTTGAAAAGTCACTAATCAACCATTTATGAACAGTTGGATCCAGTAGTTACAATTACAATTTCAATAGTTTTTAGGTTTTGACCTTTAAGACAAAGAGCATTTAAACAACTTAGATCGCTTTGTGAATATAACCTGAATTGTTTTGAGCTCAATTACAAAATATTGTTATCTCTCTCTTCAGGGAACAATGATTACTGCAAACCTGTCATCTGTGCTTCATGATAAAAATGAGTGGGAAACACCTCACAAGTTTAACCCTGTGTTAAATTCGGTGAGACTAAGACAGGAACCCAAATGCAGATCAGCACGGTTTATTTCACAATGAGCAAAAAGCAGTACGCAGTGGAAGAAAGCTCAGGAGATCTAGGTAATTTCACGATGGCAAAAAACTGTACAAAAACAGTACACAGTGGGGGAAAGCTCAGGAGATCTTGGTAATATCACAATGGCAAAAATACACAAGTAATCCAACAAAGGGTTTCCAGAAACAGGTATCAAAAAAGCAGGGGTTCGGGAAAACAGAGGAAACTCAAAAACATCCAACAGGTACAAAGACAGTTATCCAAACTTCTTCAAAAGGTTCAGGAAGAAACAAAAAACTCAAAAGAATTCCACGAGGCAGACACGAGAAACGAGAGCAGGTAAACACACGGAAAACAGAACTCACAGGTAGGTGAGCATACTGGATACAGACTTACAATAGCGAGGAACAAGGTCAGATGATCAGACAAGGAACAGGGAAAAGACTGGGATTTATATAGGGGTCAGGAGCACTAGGACAAACAGGGGGCAGCTGAAACTCATTATGGGGAAAAACAGAATCATGAGGAGCGGGTGTAGAGCAGGGGAGGAGAAAGGGGCAGGGCAGGCAACAGAACAGAAGCACATGGGGAATGAAAACAAAACACAGAGGTTGCAGTTCATAGATAGTCCAGTGGGGGGCCAAGGTCTCAGGAGGGGAATCTTGGTGGTAAGCCATGATAGGCGAGGACCACCAGAGGTGCAATGCCGTGGTAGTCTAGTGGGATAGCCAAGGTATCAGGAAGCAGAACCATGACAGTACTCCCCCTCTAACAGACGCCTCATGGCGTCCTTTTGAATGAGGCGGGGCGCTGGTGGCGAGTCGGGAACCGGGGCAGAAGAGCAGGTAAGAGTTGCAGGCAGCGTTAGTCGGGACTGAAGCACGGGTCGGAGTCCAGGACGGGCGAGCAGAGCGTAGGTCATAGGCAGGCAAAATGGTCGTACCAGGGACGGAGGAGCAGAGCCGTAGCTCACCGGCAGTCCAGGTTCGGCAACAGGCAGATGATCTTTCCGGAGACCGAGACAAACAGAAACAGACAGGGAAACCAGAAACGGGCTGGAAACCAGTGCAGGGAACAGGTCACAGGCGGCCAGGTTCGGGGACAGGCAGGCAATCCTACAGGAGACAGGGAACAAAGCGGGAGACAAGACAGGGAAACAAGGAACAGGTTGGGCTGAGACAGAGGAAACAGGCACGGGAGTCATGATCTGGATGCTTGCTGGTAGCTGAGAAGGGTTCAGGTTCACTGATACACTGATCAAGAGTGATGGACACGAGAGGAGATAAAAACAGACAAGACAGAGTGGTGACAGAACCCAACCACCTCCCAAGGGACAGCCCCTGAAGTCCCCAAGAAAAACACCAAAAACAGGTGGGTAGAGGAGAACCAAAACTCCAAGTGGTCCGAAGCCATGGCCCTGTCCCCGGAGGACCCCCGGGGTCCACCACCACTGGAGGGCGGGGTAGGAGCAGATGCTGGCCACGGGGTTGTTCTGATGCTTGAAACGGAATCGTATCACGAACAGTATCCTCCACCGGTCTTGAGCCCACTGGATTCTGAAAATCTGTCAGAGGCTCGGTTTCCCAATGTTCCCGGGTCAGGGGCTCGGCTTCCCAAGGCTCCCGGGTCAGGGGCTCGGCTTCCCAAGGCTCCCGGGTCAGGGACTCAGAAGGGTGCTCACGGGCCGAAGGCTCAGGGATGTGCCCACGGGTCGGAGGTTCAGAAGGGTGCTCACGGGTCGGAGGCTCAGGAATATGCCCACGGGTTGGAGACTCAGAAGGATGCTCACGGGTCGGAGGCTCTGGAGGATGCTCACGGGTTGGAGGCTCTGGAGGATGCTCACGGGTCGGAGGCTCTGGAGGATGCCCACGGGCCGGAGACTCTGGAGGATGCCCACGGGCTGGAGACTCTGAAGGATGCCCATGGGCCGGAGACTCTGGAGGATTCCCACGGGCCGGAGACTCTAGAGGATGCAAACGGGCCGGAGATTCTGGAGGATGCCCACGGGTCGGGGAATTGGAGCCCGGGGGCTCAATGTTTGGGAACTCGGCGCCTGATGACTCCCTGGTCGAGGATTCAGCATCTTGGGGCTCACTGGACGGGGAATCGTAGGTCGAAGAGTCACAGGTCGGGGACTCGCAGGTCGGAGACTCGCAAGCCGGGGACTCGCAGGTCGGGGGCTCACTGGACGGGGAATCGCAGGTCGGAGAATCGCAGGTCGAGGAATCGCAGGTCGGGGAATCGCAGGTCGGGGGCTCATTGGACGGGGACTCACTGGACGGGGACTCACTGGACGGGGAATCGCAGGTCGGAGAATCGTGGGTCGGAGAATCGCAGATCTGGGGCTCACTGGACGGGGAATCGCAGGTCGAAGAATCGCAGGTCGGGGAATCGCAGGTCGGGGGATCGCAGGTCGGGGGATCGCAGGTCGGAGATTCACTGGTCGAGGAACTCATTGATCGGGAACTCGGCGTCCAGGGGCTCAATGGTCCGGAACTCGGCGCCCACGGGCTCAGTGGTCCGGGACTCGGCGCCCAGGGACTCGCTGGTCGGTGACTTGGCGCCCAGGGACTCGCTGGTCGGGGACTCGACGCCCAGGGGCTCTGTGGTCCGGGACTCGGCGCCCAGGGACTCGCTGGTCGGGGACTCGACGCCCAGGGGCTCGCTGGTTGGGGACTCGACGCCCAGGGGCTCTGTGGTCCGGGACTCGGCGCCCAGGGGCTCACTGGTCGAGGACTCGGCGCCGAGGGGCTCTGTGGTCCGGGACTCGGTGCCCAGGGGCTCACTGGTCGGGGCATTGGTGCCCGGGGCTCATTGGTCGAGGGCTCGGCAATAGGATCCTGATTGGTCAGAAACGGAAGACCCGGTGTCGGGTCTCTGACAAGATGCTCCAGGTGTCCGATCCTAGGTTCCGAAACTGATACGGTGGCAACAGGGGGCGCTGGAGCAATTAACTCCGCGCTCGGCAAAACAGAAGGGACTGAGAAAGCAGAGGCGGTCGGAGGAGTGTCTAGATTAGCGGCTGCAGGATGGCAAAGAGATGCCGCCAGTCTTTGGACGGACAGAGTGATGTCGGCGATCGGTTGGTCCAACTGCTCAAAAAAAACCTGGTTTCGCCGAATCATCGCCGAAAGGTGCTCAGAGAGGAGCTCAAGATCCGCTGGGTTTGTGTCTGGTCTGATCATACTGTTAAATTCGGTGAGACTAAGACAGGAACCCAAATGCAGATCAGCACGGTTTATTTCACAATGAGCAAGAACTATACAAAAAGCAGTACGCAGTGGAAGAAAGCTCAGGAGATCTAGGTAATTTCACGATGGCAAAAACTGTACAAAAACAGTACGCAATGGGGGAAAGCTCAGGAGATCTTGGTAATATCACAATGGCAAAAACACACAAGTAATCCAACAAAGGGTTTCCAGAAACAGGTATCAAAAAGGCAGGGGTTCGGGAAAACAGAGGAAACTCAAAAACATCCAACAGGTTCAAAGACAAACTTCTTATCCAAACTTCTTCAAAAGGTTCAGGAAGAAACAAAAAACTCAAAAGAATTCCACGAGGCAGACACGAGAAACGAGAGCAGGTAAACACACGGAAAACAGAACTCACAGGTAGGTGAGCATACTGGATACAGACTTACAATAGCGAGGAACAAGGTCAGATGATCAGACAAGGAACAGGGAAAAGACTGGGGTTTATATAGGGGACAGGAGCACTAGGACAAACAGGGGGCAGCTGAAACTCATTATGGGGAAAAACAGAATCATGAGGAGCGGGTGTAGAACAGGGGAAGAGAAAGGGGCAGGGCAGGCAACAGAACAGAAGCACATGGGGAATGAAAACAAAACACAGAGGTTGCAGTTCATAGATAGTCCAGTGGGGGGCCAAGGTCTCAGGAGGGGAATCTTGGTGGTAAGCCATGATAGGCGAGGACCACCAGAGGTACAATGCCGTGGTAGTCCAGTGGGAAAGCCAAGGTATCAGGAAGCAGAACCATGACACCCTGAGCACTGGATTCTTTCCATTTTCAGCAGGTGACCAATATCAAGCCTTACATTTTTTTCTTAATCTGTCATCACTTTCACTAGACAGGTGTTGATTGAATTGAAAACTGAAAAACCAGGTATGTAGATCCACTTGAGTTTAACGCGTAGTAGCTTTTGGTCCGCTCACCCCCTGTTGTGGCCACCCCAGAACACGGCGTGGTCTGTCAGTTTTTGGGGAATAACTCAAGAACCATACCATGAAGGTCTCAAGGAGTCACCTCAAATGAGGGTGATGTAGCATCACCTACTGGCAGACAAAAAGTGGAAACATTTTGGGAGTTCTTTTTGTTAGAGATTCACCAGCACCAGTGCCCTTGAAACTCAGGGGGCATGTAGCCTTAGTAGACCCATAGTGAGTAATAAAGTTTTAGTATGTAGGTCTCAAGGAGCCACATTAAACAAGCCCTCATACACCCATGTATGGTGTATCGCCACCTATTGACAAGCATAAAATGGCAAAATTGCTTGGTTTTTCATGTGAGCAAATTTCCATCAGTGAGTCCCAAGACACTGAAACACCAGAGCCCTTGAAACTCAGTGGGTAGGTAGCACCAATAGGCCTATAGCACATAGTAGCTTTTTGTCCCCAGAGACTGCTCCCCCCTGGGCTGGCAACAAAACACTGTTTGGTCAGATATATTTTTATGGAATAACTTGACATCTGTAGCACCTGAGCCAAGAAGAGTGGTATGTAGGTCTCAAGGAGCCGCACCAAACAAGACATCCATACCACCTATTGACAGGCAAAAAAAATGGCAAAATTGCTCATTCTGAACTGCAGTGTCCCAGCTGACAAAGTGGCACATAGGTCTCAAGGAGCTGCATCCAATGAACCCTTATCCTCCCATGTGTGATGTAGCAGCACCTGCAAAGTAGCAATATTTTGGAGCAATTACCATCAGTCATTCTTAAGACACCGAAACACTAGGTCACTTCAAACTCACTGGGCATAAAACTCATATGTCCCGAGCTGTTTTGGTCCCCAGGGACAACTTCGCACCTGTGCTAGTGCCCCTGCAAGAAGTATTGTGCCACCTATTAAGAAACAAAAATTGTGGTTGTTTTTTTTGGAAGCAAGTTTCTGTCTAAAGTTTCTGGGGCAGTGATACATGGGGCTAAAGAAACATGGTGGGGATGTAGCCCTACTAGGCTCACAGCATGTAGGGATATCTTAACCCCTGTGTGTAACTCACAGGGGCAAACCTGTAAGGCTTGCGGTTCAAAAGATATGTCAAGAATATGAATGAACATTCTTCAAATTGCACATGCAGGAATGTGCAGCAATCATATTAGGTATCTCTAGATGGTATATCTAGTTCTTGTTGTTGTTCTTGTTGTTTTTGATCCTTGGTCACACTATGCTGCCCGCTTGGTGATCTGAGTACTTGTGTTACTCTAGGCCTGGTATGTACAATAGGCCTTTGTATCTTCACGTTGTCACATGTATTACTGTCACCCAGGGAAGAGAGTTTGTCTGGGAAAGCAGCTGTCTCGCATGGAGCTCTTCCTGTTGTTCACCTCGCTGCTCCAGAGGTTCTCCTTCTCAACACTCCCTGGCAAGGAGCTAAGTCTGGAGGGACAGCTGGGCTTCACTTACACACCTCCTCCCCACAAGATCTGCCTCAAGCCTCGTTGTTAATGGTCAATCCCTTTCACATAAACTACAACACACAGAGAAACAAAACAAAGAGCTTTCAGCATAAAACTGGTCAAGGATCACCACAAATGACATTTTCCTTGAATGGATATGAATATCATATAGGGCTGTTTTTATTTCTAATCTTGATTAGAAATAGTTCACTCTTAGCTTTCGGAAGGGGGTGTGTGCTAATGCTATGCATGTTTGCCCTTTACTATACTTGTTATGTGTTTTTTTCCCTCTTTTCAAGTTGAGGGTAAATGAAGATAGGAAAAGAATGTATGCACCTCTGTTGACCCTTTGGTTTTCCAGGAAGTCTCTTGATTATCTTGGAGCCTGAACACAGTTTACATAACCGCCTGTCCAGCTGAAGCACCCCTTCCACAAACACACACACACACACACACACACACACACACACACACACACACACACACACACACACACACACACAACAAAAATGCACATAAGTCTTTCAACAGCTCTCTTCCTGCTCTCCCTCATGGGAAGCAACCCCAGGGCACGTTAGCACTCACAGACACAGCCTTTCTGAGCTCTCTGAGCAAGCTTACATCGCTTGTCTGTGTAACCTCCTTTTCTTAGTCTAGGTTGGTTTGTTAAAGTCTTTCTGTTATTTGAAATATGCCCTGCATGATTTAAAAGTCACGGCTGTTTAGCTGAAAATCGTATTTTCCTGATTATAAACCAAGTTTAATATATGAATTTTGCATAATAAAAGCAGCTCTGAGGTGTGCAATAGCAGATAAATTGTTAGTGGAATATTAAAAGACTACTCGGCTAGCTGAACCAGACAGTTTTGTTGTGCCTCTCTGAAGTATTACTTAAATGTAAAAGCACATGAGTTGCTCTGACACGAGTTGCTTTGCAATGGCATTTTAATCTAAATTCATCATGACTAATTAATAACTCTCAACCCAATGTTTAAAAGTAGCTTAAGTAACTTGTATCATAAATGTCTATTACCATTATAATTTGGCCAACAAATGTGCAAGGTACCATTTTTATACATAATTAGTATACATACATTCAAGTAGAAACAAAATGATTCTTGGTTTCTGTTGTGATATTTTTACTGACAGTGTAAGTATAAACATCTTAACACTAGAAGTAGAACAAGTAGCCCAAATGGTTTGAATTTTGCTAAACCTTCATTACAGGTTTTTAACTGACAGGCAGGGGCGCCAGAAGGGTTTGGAATGTGCACACACTCTGATAGCAATAAGCTGGTAGTCAACTGGTGTTTTGTGGTCCACACAGGGTACCTATGCTTTTCACATGGTTAAGCACCACAAAAGATACAGGTCAATGGACTGCACATCTGGCTTGTTAAGAAAGGTTTTCACAGATTCCCCAACAGCTCTAACAGTATTTGTCTGTGTCCTGCAAGACTACAAGACACACCTACTACCAGACATACCCACACTACAAGATACACCTACTAGACTAAACTACACACACTGTGACACACCTAACGCACCAGAGAGCATGAATTCCCAGACACCAGAGATGCCTCTGCCACGGCTACACATGCACCAATAAAGCGTTCAGGGGTATTCAGGGGCATTAACCAGACTTGCCATTGCCAATAGCCTATAGATACAGACAGTAAGAATGGTTAACGCCCCGATCCACCCACAAAAAAGCTCCTTGTTGGCAACATCAGGATATTGCATACAAATTTGGCTGATTTTTGGAAACAAGTCTTAAAAAACGTAAATTAAATAGAAGGTGTTCAGTGTCACTGTTACCCCTCTTTCCCATCCAAATGAGCAGTTCAGTGAGCTTCAATTTTCTTAACCCTGCTAAGGGTCGTTAACCACGTTGTAACAGCAAAGTTCACAGATGTTTGCTCTCATCTCTCACATTGTTGGATGTGGTATGACTGACGATTAACCTTTTATTAACTATCTCCGAGAAAGGAGTGTCCCTTCTCCTTTAGATCAAGTCATAAAGCCTTCTCCTGTTTTTTTTTTTTATTCAGCTATTCAACATCAATTGAACGTGACCTACAGCTTTTATTAGATGTAACAAAAGAATAAGGTTAGCAAAAGCTGGCTTCGGTGATATAGGCAACTTTTTGTGTGTTCTTATGACACTTGTGCACGACACACTGCTCGCTATGTGGACAGAGTCTGACAGACTGGCTGTGACATGAGGCCTACATAAAGGAACATAAAGGTTATGAATATAACCACGGTTCTCTGAAGGACAACACGAGCCATTAACCCTTTATGGTTGACTACTCTCTGGAGTTTGTTTGTGTGACTTGTGTGGAAGGTAGGCACAAACTCACAGGGAGATCACCGCTAGGGAGAATTAACCGAGGGTGCACTTATTTGAAGAGATGATCATACATATAATCTAAATATTATCGGACATATGACAAGCACAATCCGTCACCAAGAAAACACAAAAGAGTTTCTTTCTTCAACAAACTAAATTGAATGTTTTCATAAAATGTGTTGGCGGATGCCATTTCGTTGACATCTCTCCATATGTTCCATCCATAGAAGGAAATGAGCACTGAGAAAAGGGCTAAAGAATCCTATTCAATTGTTTGCAGTATACCACTGCACCACTTGAAGGGAGAAAAAAATTACACAATGTGGGTTTAAGGTCGGGGCCTCTGAATTTCAGATGTCCCTGAACAGCACATATATGATGGGATATCCTCACTCCTAGTGACACATTCTCATTTCTTCTCATTTAATCAAAAATTGCTTAATAGAGCGGACCTAACTTTTGTGTTAACATATACATGTAACATGTATATTTGGGAAAGGGTGATGTGTAATATAGAATGTCTGAGACATTGAGTAATTACCTTTAAAGCGTGTAAAGACAATATGTATTTGTATAATACATATTATAATACACAGAGACAGTTGAGTAATTACCTTTTAAATGTGTAAAGACAATATGTATTTGTATAATTTCTATATGGCTTGTACTCTATTTGTGGAAGGAAATTCAACAGAATTGATAGTATAAAAATTGCATCTGATTAGCAAGGTGGTGACCCAAGTTCACAATTCACGTGATGTATTCACATTTTTTTTCAGATGACCAAAATATGCAACCAAACTAATACTGTATTTCTGTAGAAAAAACTTTCCTATCATCCATTCACAGAACCAAAACTACGTTCATGCAACATTCCCCTACCGAACATCACCATCATCTTTATTTGCCAGAAGAACAATGGTAAACAAATCTGCATGGTCCCATTTTCCCAGTTTACATACATTCAAGAAAAAAAAACAATTAACCTTGATTTCTTTTGTATGGACCAAATTAACAACTGGATGTCACACAATTTCCCTCAGCTTAACACAGACAAAACTGTAGTAATCTATATTTGCAAAAAAGGAGGAAAGACTCAGGACTAGCCCAAACTAGAATGTGGCATAGTCACATTTTGCAAGTATTCTGCATGTCAGGTACCACATTTATACAGCACTTTAAAATTCCTTTGTGTATGAAATGCAGTATATATAAATAAACTTGCCTTGCCTTTTGTGATTTAAAACTGACAGTGTAAGTATTGACATTAACAGCTCTAGAGCAACAAGTAGCCAAAATGGGTTTGAACTTTGCTGAACCTTCATTACAACCTTGTGTGTGTCTGACTCAGCATAAAAGAGCTTTTGACTAACAGGAGGTTATGTAATAAAACCAAACCACCTTCAGTCGAGTTTACCTCTAGCCTATTCAAAAGGACATCTTCTGTACGCATAGAGATTAATCACATCAGACTACATACAAAGGGCACAGAGAGCAAGGGTGAAATACAATACAGTGTCACATGCTTCAGTGGTAACAGGTTAACAGTACACTGTTACATTACATTACATTGTTATTTATGTATCAGACCTTATGTCAATCCAGTCACTTAAGATATCAAATTCATTGAATTAAAATCACAGTACAGTTCCTAAGGTTGGAACTCCATCTCAGTGGTAAAGAAACGGCATTCTAAATGGACGCTATGGGAAAAATCTGTAGGCTTATCACGATTATGTGGTAAGAGGAACCAAAATATTTTCCTTAATCTTTCGTATTATAGAACTGTGTGAAGCTGTGACGTAGAAACTTTTCTGGGTGTATTCTCGTGTATTCACTTCCCTTTGATACTGTATATTTTCTCAGATGAGAACAAATTGCTGCCTCCGTTTAACATGGGGTTCAAAAGAGTTCAGGAATGGAATGTGTGTACTTCTATTCACCAACGTTTTTTCTGGCATACTTGTATGAATCCAGATTACATAACCCATCCAGCTGGTCCTTCCCCTAGACACACACACACTTGTCAACAAAGCAACAGCTTTCCTCCTGCACAGTCTCATGGTAAGTGGCCCTCACGGACGTGTTTACACACACACAGAACCAGTCGACGATTTTTTCTTATTGACACAGCATATTATAAAAGGACAAATTCGGAAACATTTCTGGTTAGTGTTCTATAGTTGGGAACCTAAGCTGAAGAGACTGGAAGGGGTCAATCTGTAAATGCTGATGTTATGCAGTTACTTCTAAATTTATTTTGGCTGAACCCTTATTACAGCCGCAACAGGAAAACAAAGCTAGGAAGGAAATGATTAAAGGGGTAATGCTACAATAGAGTATCTCTGCCTGCAGTCTTTGAGACTCCAATGAGTGAATACAGTGTCAGACAATCTCCTCCAAGGTCGTGTTCTGCTTTCTTTCGCTTTCTTCCTAAGTTGCAGATTACTCTTGCCTTCATGCCACAAATGCTAAAAGTATAATAAGCCTTTGTTTCTTAATAGAGCCAGCAATATTGTAATAAATACCTGCAGTAATGACAGGTACAACAAGAATATTTGCTCCCCGCAGACCAGCACCCAGAGGAACCAGAATATGTCAGCCCACCACTAAAGAATCAAATACACCTTTATTTCATAATATATAAGAGATGGCGGGGCCATTGAGCAGTAACTTAAACTTTTAAATTAAGGGACACCGTTCCCACAAATATGTAACACAGCAAAACAATAGATAGTTATGGCAAAATCACAGCAACAAGGCAAAGACTGTTCATTTAGGTATCATATCGTATAGTTTCACAATCCTAAGACCAGTATATTGGTAATTACAACTAATTTACCAATGTCCATAAGAAGAACATGTCTTAGAAAACGAAGGTAATCATTACAGCAGTGACAGCTGACTCAGAGAGGGCAGACGAGACAGACTCAGCAGGCGCAAGTCGGGTGACAGACCCAACGGACACAGACAGGACAGACGCATCAGATTCAGATGTAACTAAAACTGGGCAGACACAAATACCCAGACCAGACGGAACAGACACAGAATTGGGAACACTGACTAGTACAAACACAAGAACAGTAACAAGCACAGATAGACAATACAACATGGACAAAGGGACAACAACAAGCAATGCAACACTGGCAGAGGTTGGCACTGTGACAGGAGCAGCACATATATAAGTATGAAGTATGAATCCAGTGTGCATTTATCCCAATCATGAATTAGTTTGACAACACACAGTGAACACACATTATGTCATGATCCTGCTCCCTGCAACTCCGGCCACCCACTGGACTGTCTATGTACTGCAACCTCTGTGTTTTGTTTACTCCACCATGTGCCTCTGTTTTGCTGTGTGTGTCCTGCCCCTTTCTCCTCCCCTGCTCTGCACCTGTAACCCATGATTCCATTCCCCGTAATGAGTTCACCTGTTCCTTGTTTGTTATAGTGATTCTCTTCCCTATATATACCCCAGTCTTCTCTCTGTTCTTTGTCTGATTGTCTGACCATGTTCCGTGAGTTCAGAGTTACGTACCTGTCTACTAAAGCCTGTTTTCTTGTGCCTGTTTGTGTATCGCTGTTTTTGCTGTTCCCTTTTTGATACTTTTGGATTTGGATTATCAGTTTACGTTTTTGGATTTTTGATCTTTTGTGTGTTTGTTCTCTAACCCAGTTTGGATTACTTACGTCTTTTGTTTTTTCGATCTTCTGAGCTTTTCCCTTTTTGCACTTTGAACATTGTAAATAAATTTTTTTGCATCGATCTGCTTTTGGGTCTCAGTCTGTAAGTTACAGTACAATCAGACCACAATATGGACCCAGCGGATCAGGAACACTTTTCCTCAGTCTTCCAGCAACATGGATCCCTGTTGGGCCGACACCAGGCGCAGATTGAAGATCTCCGATCTGATGTCCGTAATCTCGCGCTCCAGATCCAGCCACTCTGGTCGACCGCAATTCCTTCTGTGCAGCCTGAATCCCCTGTCCCAGTCGCCCACACTGCCCCGGTCTTTCATGAACCTCGACTTCCCCCACCAGAGAGATACGCTGGGGAGCCAGGTACCTGTCGGTCATTTTTGTCCCAGTGCACTCTGATTTTTAGCCTCCAGTCCGGGTCGTTTCCCACTGATCGAGCAAGTGGCTTACGTGATCACTCAACTATCTGGGCGCGCTCGAGAATGGGGAACGGCTGTATGGGATACGGAGTCCCCAATCTGTGACAACTTCCGGGAATTCGCTGCCGAGATGAAGAGGGTCTTCGACCGCTCCAAACACGGGCATGAAGCCGCCCGCGAACTCCTCCATCTACGCCAGGGATCCCGGTCAGTCTCGGACTTCGCCATAGACTTTCAGACCCTGGCAATATCTTCAGGCTGGGGTAAGGAAGCCCTATTCGACACTTTTTTAAACGGTCTTTCAGAAGATCTCTTTCGAATTGGTCTCGCATGATCTGCCTGAGTCTTGTGAAGAGCTGATTAATCTAGCCATCCGTGTCGACACAAGACTCCAGCAGCGTCGACGTTTTCGGGCATCCGGAACTGTGAGGGAGAGAACCGCTCGTTCTGCTGCCTCTCCGCCTCCTGCACCTCCTATCGTGCCTACACTGAGGCTGTTCCCTGCGCCGGAGCCAATGCAGGTGGATCGGACTCGCCTGACTGTGGAGGAGAGACAGCGAAGATTGCACTCACGTCTCTGCCTGTATTGTGGCCAGCCTGGACACTTCCTCGCTAACTGCCCGGTAAAAGCCCACGCTCACCCGTGAGAGGGGTACGAGTGAGCGTAACGCCGACTATCCCCTCTCCTATTCCGCGAACTCTCTTCCCTGCCGTCCTGACCTGGGGAGACCTTCATAGACGCTGATCTAATAAATCAATGGGGTCTTCCCACCGAGAATCTCAAGCAGGCTCTAGTGGCCAATGCATTAACTGGGGTTAAGCTGGCTACCGTACATCGGATCACCATACCGGTGAGTCTCTGTTTTTTCAACACACATTACGAGACAATCAAGTTCTATATCATTGACTCTCCTGATACCCCAGTAGTTCTGGGACTCCCTTGGCTACTGAAGCACAACCCACACATCGACTGGGCAGCAAGGCGCGTAGTAGCATGGTCCCCATCCTGTCAGTTTCGTTGCCTCATCCAGCCCAGTATTTCTGTTAAATCCGTTCCTGTTCAGCCCGAAGAATTCCCTGACCTGTCTGCCATACCCCCAATTTACATGACCCTTAAACCCGTTTTTAGCAAATCCCGTGCCTCGTCCTTGCCTCCCCACCGGTCCTACGACCTCCTTTCTGGCGCTGCTCCTCCCAAGGGGCGCCTGTACTGCCTATCCCGCGCTGAGACGGAGGCTATGGATAAATACATCCAGGACTCTCTCACGGCAGGCTTTATCCGTCCGTCCTCGTCCCTAGCCGGAGCGGGTTTCTTTTTTGTTTCCAAGAAGGATGGCTCGCTCCGTCCTTGCATCGATTATCGCGGCCTGAACAACATCACGGTCAAAAACCGTTATCCTCTCCCCCTCATGTCCTCGGCCTTTGAGCTCCTGCAAGGTGCCAAGGTTTTTACCAAATTAGACCTGCGGAACGTTTACCACCTGGTCCGCATACGTGAGGGGGATGAGTGAAAGACGGCTTTTAACACCACCTCTGGACATTATGAATACTTAGTCATGCCTTTTGGACTCACTAACGCCCCTGCCGTTTTTCAGACATTTGTGAACGACATCCTTAGGGACATGTTAAATCGTTTTGTTTTTGTATTTCTCGATGACATTTTAATTTTTTCTAAATCTCTGTCAGAGCATGTCTCACATGTACACGCAGTCTTGGAGCGTCTCCTTGACAACCAGCTCTATGTAAAGGCCGAGAAGTGCGAATTCCATCAAGAAACCATATCTTTCCTTGGCCATGTCATCTCCCCTGGATCCATCCATATGGATCAACAGAAGGTTAAAGCTGTCTTGGATTGGCCTGCTCCCTCCAACCGCCGAGGCTTACAAAGCTTGCTAGGATTCGCAAACTTTTATCAACGCTTTGTGCGGAATTTTAGCACTATCGCCGCCCCACTCACTGCCCTGACCTCCCCGAAGACCAAGTTTGCCTGGTCATCCGAAGCTGAGAAGGCCTTCTAGGAACTGAAGAGGCGGTTCACCTCGGCCCCTATCCTGACCCAACCTGATCCGGATCGTCAGTTTATCGTGGAGGTCGACGCATCTGAGGCGGGCGTTGGAGCTGTGCTATCTCAGCGCTCTTCCGATGACAACCGTATTCACCCGTGTGCTTTTTTTTCCCGTCGTCTCTCCCCGGCGGAACGAAATTATGATGTGGGCAATCGAGAACTCCTCGCAGTCAAGTTAGCCCTCGAAGAGTGGAGACATTGGTTGGAGGGCACCTCAGTTCCATTCCTCGTCTGGACAGACCATAAGAACCTTCAATATATCAGTCAGGCCAAGAGACTAAACCCAAGGCAAGCACGTTGGTCCCTCTTCTTTTCTCGGTTTAACTTTACCCTTTCCTACCGCCCTGGCCATAAGAATACTAAACCCAATGCCCTTTCCCGACAGTTTACCTCATGCAAAGAGGCCCCTGACCCAGAACCGATCATTCCACCTCACCTTGTTGTAAGGGCAGCTCGGCTTGACATAGAATCCCTCGTTGTTGCGACCCAAGCAGACGAGGCGGGTCCTAGTCAATGCCCCATTAACCGTCTCTATGTTCCCAGTTCTGTTCGTCCGCAGGTCCTGCAGTGGGGTCACTCGTCCCAGTTCTCCTGTCACCCCGGATCCAGTAGGACCCAAGCCTTCATGGAGAGACGAATCTGGTGGCCTTCGATGAAAGATGACATTATCCGTTTTATCCAGTCTTGTCCGACATGCGCCCAGAACAAGACCTCAAACAGACCTCCCACCGGACTTCTACAACCCCTATCTGTTCCCCCGAAGACCTTGGTCCCACATTGCCCTGGATTTCGTTACGAATTTGCCATGGTAACACCACGATCCTGACTGTTGTTGACCGTTTTTCTAAATCTGTTCATTTTATTCCCCTGCCTGGTCTTCCCTCAGCCAAAGACACTGCCCAACTGATGATTCAACACGTTTTCCGAATTCATGGTCTGTCTATAGAGGTGGTTTCTGATAGGGGTCCCCAGTTCACTTCCTCATTTTGGAAAGCTTTTTGCAAACTTCTCGGTGCTTCTGTTTGTCTGTCTTCAGGTTTTCACCCGCAGAGCAATGGCCAGAGAAAGCTAACCAGTCCTTGGAGACCGTACTGCGCTGCATGGTTTCTCAGAACCCGTCCGCCTGGAGCCAACAGCTGCCCTGGGTGGAATATGTGTCATGATCTTGCTCTCGACTATCCGGCCACCTACTGGACTATTTGAGTTTCGCAGTCTCCGTGTTTTGTTTACCTTGTCCATGTGCTTTTGTTTTGCTGTCTGCCCTGCCCCTTTCCCCCTTCCTGTTCTGCACCCGGCCCTCATGTCCTTGATTGTTGTAATGAGTTTCACCTGTCCCTTGTTTGTTTCATTGCTCTCTTCCCTATATATTCCCCAGTTCTTCCTTTGCACTTTGTCTGATTGTCTGACCGTGTTTCTTGTCGTGAGCCGTAATTCTGATGTCTGATTCTCGTGTTTTGCCTGCGCCAGTGTTTTGCTTACCTGTGGATTACCTGTGTTCTGAACTCTGCATGTTTTGTCACCTTGGATTTATTTATCACGAACTATTGGATTTCTGCTTTTTGCTTCTGCCCGTTTGTGTTTAGTTTTTACGGACTTGGTCTTTTGTGAGTTTTTTTCCCCCAAGACTTATTTGACTTTTTCGTTGGATTATCTTTTGAATTTTGGATCTTCTGAGCTTTGTCCCTTTTTGAATTTTCTCCCTGACTTGCTGTAAATAAACTTTTGCATCGATCTGCTTTTGGGTCCCATTTAAGTCTGTCA
Source organism: Tenualosa thibaudeaui (assembly GCA_027481765.1). NCBI lineage: Eukaryota > Metazoa > Chordata > Actinopteri > Clupeiformes > Clupeidae > Tenualosa > Tenualosa thibaudeaui. Next base: position 7,661,222 of record JAIFZK010000023.1, on the reverse strand, counting down.
CAATATGCCATTAATTCGCACGTCTCCTCCGCCACAGGCAAGTCCCCTTTTGAGTGCTCCTTGGGTTACCAACCCCCGCTGTTCCCGGACCAGGAGGAGGAGGTCGGAGTACCATCTGCGGAGGTGTTCATCCGACGCTGTCTCCGGACCTGGAGGCGTACCCGTACCACCCTTCTCCATTCGGCTGCCCGGATGAAGACCCAAGCCGACAGATGTCGGACCCGAGCCCCACCCTATCGCCAGGGTCAACGGGTGTGGTTGTCCACCCAAGACTTGCCTCTGAAGGTAGAATCCCGCAAGCTCTCCCCACGGTTCATCGGCCCTTTCCCCATCACCAAAGTCATCAGCCCCACAGCTGTCCACCTCAAGCTTCCCTTACCCTTACGCCGCATCCACCCCACTTTTCATGTCTCCCGTGTAAAGCCCTTTGTTTGCAGCCCCATGCACCCTTCCCCTGCTTCCCCACCACCCCCCCGCCTCATTGATGGTTCAGAGGCATACACGGTAAAAAGACTCTTGGACGTTCGTCGCCAGGGACTCCAGTACCTCGTAGACTGGGAGGGCTACGGCCCTGAGGAGAGGTGCTGGGTCCCGGCTCGGCATATCTTAGATCTAAATTTGATCAAGGAGTTTCGCCGCCAACACCCCACCTCGGCCAAAGGGACGCCAGGAGGCGCCCGTTAGAGGGGGGGTACTGTCATGATCCTGCTCCCTGCAACTCCGGCCACCCACTGGACTGTCTATGTACTGCAACCTCTGTGTTTTGTTTACTCCACCATGTGCCTCTGTTTTGCTGTGTGTGTCCTGCCCCTTTCTCCTCCCCTGCTCTGCACCTGTAACCCATGATTCCATTCCCCGTAATGAGTTCACCTGTTCCTTGTTTGTTATAGTGATTCCCTTCCCTATATATACCCCAGTCTTCTCTCTGTTCTTTGTCTGATTGTCTGACCGTGTTCCGTGAGTTCAGAGTTACGTACCTGTCTACTAAAGCCTGTTTTCTTGTGCCTGTTCGTGTATCGCTGTTTTTGCTGTTCCCTTTTTGATACTTTTGGATTTGGATTATCAGTTTACGTTTTTGGATTTTTGATCTTTTGTGTGTTTGTTCTCTAACCCAGTTTGGATTACTTACGTCTTTTGTTTTTTCGATCTTCTGAGCTTTTCGCTTTTTGCACTTTGAACATTGTAAATCATTTTTTTGCATCGATCTGCTTTTGGGTCTCAGTCTGTACATTACACATTAAGGTGAATCACACGTAGCAATGCCCCGGGAGCAGTGAGGGTCAGGTACCTTGTTCAAGGGCACGTCAGCCATGCATGTGGGCATAGGAGCACAGTGCTCAACCCCTTTCCACGGCCACATTTTTCTTACTGGTTGAGGCTCAAGCCCAAAGGCCTAATCAGGTCATGGCTGCCAGTGACAGGCAATGTAACACAGACAGAGGTCAGCACTGTGACATGTGAAGGGCCATGTAGCAGGCACAGAGATCGGCAATGTGACAGGGACAGTGCCAGGCAGTGTAACAGGGACAAAGGTTGGTATTGTGAGAGGAACAGTGACGGGCAATGTAACAGGGACAGTGGTTGGCACTATGAGAGGGACAGACACACTGAAGTAGAAACCAGTTCTGGGACAGGAGCTCCTGAGAGCATGCAACACTGCTTTCAAGTCCGGGGACAAAGACGCCCTCAGATCAGCCAGGGCCTACCTGCACCGGGGCGTGAGAGCAGCCAAGCAGGCCTATGGACAGAAAACTGAGCAAAGCCATCATAGCAGAAAGCTTCAAAGCTACCACCATCGTACCACTACCAAAAAAATCCCCAGCTACATCACTAAATGACTACAGACCCATAGCACTCACTCCAATAATGATGAAGTGCTTTGAATGGTTGGTCAAGGCCCACATAACATCCAGCCACTACTCCATACCAGTTAGCCTATCCCCCCAAAGGCTCCACTGATGACACCATAGCAACAGCACTCCACCTATGCCTGGCTCACCTGGAAAACAAAAACAGTCACATACGGATGCTGTTCAAGTTCAAAGCTCCGCTTTCAATTTCTGGTAGTGCACATCACAGATGACCTCACATGGACTACCAACACCACCTCCCTGGTCAAGAAAGCACAGACACTTTCTGCGCAGAATGAGGAGAGCTGATCTCCCCACTTCTGGGACACCACCCATCCAGCACACAAACTGTTCTCCCTCTTACCATCTGGAAAGCGCTACCACAGCATGCGGTGCCACACAAATAGACTGAGAAACAACTTCTTCCCACAAGCCATCAGGCTAATCAACACAATGAAGAAGATTCCATGAACATTCCATGAACATGTTACTGACATCCAAAATCTCACACACACTGATGTCCATGCTGCTTTCACACTTGCACTTTACTAATGGCACCTTCGCTTATTGCACCTTATATATTGCACATTTCACTTTTTTTCAGCCTACACCAGCTACCAAGAAGAGCTACCTCGAACTTTCCTTCTTGCTGGAAGCATATATGTTTACCTGTATATCGTATGTCTTATATCTATTTATTGTGAATGTCTGTGTACACTTCATGTCCATGACTGTAGCTGTGTGTTTTTGCATGTGTGTGTTTCTAGTTTAAATTGCACATTTGGTGTCTGGTGAAATGCAATTTCAGTCCTCTGTGTAATGCCTGTTACAAAGTGAATTGACAATAAAGTACACTTTGACTTTGACTTTACAGATGCAGGCCACTTAGAGAGGCACACGCATATCCATTCACATCTTCACTCAGACAGTCAGGAACAGGCACACTCCCACAATGATACACAGACATGGACATATTTACTACCTCAGACAAACAATCAGATAAACATTCAGCTGAACATCTTACATTGAAGCAGGTATTCAGGAGCCAAATCAGGGTGAGGTAGAGGCTCTGAAACTTTCTTCGCTAGAGTAGGAGCAGACTTGGTAGCTACTGGGACTGACTTGTTTACAAAGAACTGGGCTGCAGACAGGGCATGCACTGAAGACTCGGTCAGACTGGGTCAACTGGATGTCACGAAAATGCTGACAGGGTGTTAGCCAACTTGGAAACTAACGTGCCATGAGCAGATTTTTGATCCTTCATCTTCCACTCATCTTCAGTCTGACACTCTTTCTGACAATCACACTCAGTCTGTTGACCACTCACCATTGGTCTCCAGAGCATATGAGACTCTGGCTTGGGCTTTGGCCAGTGAACACCCTAGTGCTGGCTGGCTGATGGTCTGGGATTCTGGGCGACTGGGGAACATGAGGAGTCAAGATAGTTCTATGGGTGATAATCTTGAATGTGCAGTCTGATCAGATTAGTGGTGGTTTGGCTGGTCATCGAAAATATGAGTCACTGACTGACTTCAAGAGGACTTGGGCTTTAAACACTCTGAAGCTGGTTGCAGGCAGAGCATGGCCCCCTTTACCACCTGTGTGATGCTCTGGGGCCTTGGCTGCAGTCTGGTTGCTGCAGGCGAGAGGTTTATTTGCTGAAGGCTAACTGACCTGGAGTCAGGATGTGCCAGTAGGCAGGAAGGCCTTATGCTGAGCTCCTCTTAGGTATCTCGGCTTCTTCAATTCTGTGCTGTCTGTGACACCAATTCATTGTCCTCAGATGCCCCATGAGTTTTGGTTTAACTGACGGAAGTCCTTTCCATTTATTACAACAGCAGTCTTACACTTAAGGTCAGTGTGCCATTCAAAATGTAAGTGTATATGGTGTGAGTCACATCTGTACAAGCTGCCTTAAGGACGGGCTCTGAGACTGCTGTTTCCTTTCTGGCCAATTTGTAGAAAACTGGGAGGATTTTCAGGGCATGACCCAAGAGCTAATCTGTTAATAAAACCAGCCTCTTGTACTTACACATTTGTTCTCCCGTGTGTGTTATTGCTTATTGGCAATAGACCAGATAGGCAACAGACCAGATAGGCTTTGAGTGCACCCCCCCTCTTCTTCAGGAAACCATGTCTGTCCATTGACGTAGATTATTCTGTAATGCCTTTACTTAAAAATATGGGCCAAAATGTGTCACTTATCTACCTTATTCATCAACATTCAATACAATACTGTGTATTGTGTATGGCATAAACAAAGGTGGGAATTGGTATCAGTTCATGTTAGGGTTAGGGTCACATCTAGAGGGAATATGCTTTGTAAATTGCATGTTGTTTAATCAGCTCCCCCTTAATTTTATCCAGCCGAGCCAGATCTTTAAAAAAATGGTTTGATTTGGAGGTTTAAGTGAACTTACTCAAGTTTATCTGGCCGACAGCCTAATATCTTTCAATTAAAATTTTTGTTTTCATATCAACTGTATAGTAAAAGGTGTTCTATGAAATCTGTTGTTATTACATGTATCCTAAATATAAAACAGCTCACATAACCTACTTTGTAATACCATTGAATTTGTCAACATTCCTCTCACCACTCACCATAGACTTTGCATTGGAGACTTGATTATGTCAGTATTTTGCTTTCTTTCATTTGAGACACCTCACACTGAGGTAGCACCCTGATTGTGCATGCTATATTTACACATTTGGTATGGCTGGGTTCAGCACAACCCCACTTTTCTAACAAGCTATGTGTTTGACATCCAGATATTCACATCCAGGTACAGCAACATCCTGCCTACAAGCATGCCAAATTTCAAAGCTCTCACAACTTGATTAATTCTCTGTATCAGTTTATGTCTTATGGCGAGGCTGTATTTTTGGTATTTCTTAGTTTTGGGGTGTATAGGAATATCAATCAATTTTACAATCTTTAGTAAAATTGGGTTTAGTTCTACTTTCAGTGGGGGAATCCCCTTTTTGATGGTTTGTCACAAGCCTGTTAGCCAAAAGATGCCAAAAGGCCGCAGCTGTATAGGCTATGCACTGTGTATACATTTTTAGGTTTAAAAATGATTAAAAAGAGCTTGACAACAACAAAAATGATTCCAAATAATTGGAATATGCCTGCATCTTTACAAAAGTGACCTCTGTTGATATTTGTGTTTTACATTAAAATAAAACAAATCTGTGAATTATAGTTCATAATAGTTATGTAGGGTTTATTGCCTGCTTTTGTCTTTATTTTTGCAATTCCCTGGCGTTGAAATAGACCTTGTTAATGCCGCTGTAAATCTTTTCATTTGTATCAACAACTCATAAAAACCGTGTCTTTACAGCCTCAACCTTTACTGCAAAAAGTTAGACAGAAAGGAGAAACTTTCAGTCTGACATGGTGCAGAGTTCTCGCCGTGTTAGGCACTTGCTGTTAGATGGCCTGCGAATCATTGCCTCTCCCTGATGTTCTTAAAAAAATCACATTTCCAACTGGAAATAATGTTTCATGGTTTATTTTTGAGACACAGACATCTTAGGGGTTAAAATATGACAAGATCAAGGAATCAAAAAGGGTCTTTTTCTGACAAGAAATACAACTTATTGAAAAGGGCTTAAAAATATATATTGTTCTTTGCAGTTGTTATTTCTCTATTTTTGTGTACACCAATCGTGTAAGTATCCTAGACCATTCAGTAAGATTTGAGATGCAAACACGTTTTTGTCTGTTATAGCCTAATTTATGCAATGGTAGAAGTTTTTGTCCCCAATAAAATCTCGGGGCTGACATTATGCATGTCTGGCGTGGAGCGAGCTGGTCTTCGATAAGAAAAATAAGTGGATGCGATTAGATCACTTGGGCACCGAGTGTATGAGCCCGAGTGTCTGTATTCCTATGGGCCTTGTGATGAACCTCAGCTGCAAGGGGTTACGAAGATGTCATTGCGCGAGGGAGGGGATAGGGCGATCGCCTATGCCTTGGATGCGATCCTTCTGTCAGTGGGATTCAATGATGTCAAAAGCTGAGTTATTTAGAACGTTATCTTCGTTAAGGTTTACATTCCAGGACTATGCATGTCTGCAGTTTAAAGAGTAGCCTAATTTTGACCGAGAGCAACAAGTTTCCATCGACTTAAGGCTGCCTGTGTGCGCTTAAGGCTGAAATCGCAAAATCAGCTCAATTATCCATTTTGTTGCACACTAGACTTGTGCCTACTACATGAAAATCCATTGTAAGAAAAACTAAATTCTAAGGAAAAGTTCTATTATAAGGACAATATGAAACGGAAACAGCTCTTTCACCGTTTTCACAAAGATATAACTGAAAACGCAGCGTTTTTAGATTTTCGATTTACAGTTGGAAATCCAATGAACTGAAGGTACGCGGACCCTGGCCAACCAGTACCTTAGCCAATGAACTAATGCACAGTCCATAGGGCAGAACAGTTCGTGTCTCTCTTGCCCTAGAGCTTCTGTGTGAATAAACAACACAGACACCATTATGGGTGATGTTAACTATTCAGAAATAATATACAACTAAGTGTCATTCTTTAAAAAAAAATCAGTTTCACTGTTGCCAGTAAAAATGACAAATATTCTATTTCTGCTCCGGGCCACTGCCACTGTGCTCAGTTCTTGGCCAGATAACCTGTTGTGGCATATGCATCTGTTCTCGTACTCAAAGACATTACATTATGGAATCAGTCAAAACAAAATACACGTGTTTGTGATGAACCAACGGCAATCCACGTCGCGCAACTTTGTAGCCACTCCCCTACCTGAGGATCATGCAAAGTGCTATCTGTCCACTTCAGCAGAATAACTAGCCTCATCAGGAAGTTAACAGGCTCAGTTCACTTGCATAACGGCAACGGATACGTATCTAAAGTTTCAAAATGCAATTTGATCTTCTACTAGAATCGCTCAACTTGAAAAGCGTATTGCTTTTTGTTGTCATATTCTTTGTGATTGCCGACTTCCTCAAAAATCGAAAACCTCCTAATTATCCTCCAGGACCACTGGCATTACCCTTCGTGGGAAACATCTTCAACATCAATCCCAAAAAACCGCATTTGCATCTGATGAAGGTGAGAGAACAGCCTGCAGATGACCTAGGCTATAAGATCTCAATAAACTGTGACATATCGCGTTTATAATCCCGATTGCCTAAACTATTTCATTATTTTGATAGTATGCTGTGTCATTATTTTACCACTAAGGCTATTTTGAGAATTGAGAACAGGCCTCATCTGGTAGGTGCAGACAGGGTTGTATTATTATGAGTTTAACTATGTCAGTGCGCTCTTGAAAACATAAATGTTGCTGTAGCCTAGGCTTTGTCAACCAACTGATTAGAGATAACTTAGTCTCTTACTGTACCATTGTTGCAATGTATTACGGATACAAGGAAATGTTATTCTCACATGCATATGGCTACTGAGTGTAAAAAATGCAGTAAAATTGTGTCTTGTTTCTCAGCCTATTTGTACATAGGAAGGGGCAGGATAGTGCATGTAGTGCATAGGGGAGGTGGCTTAGGGTTTCATTAAGATGGGGGGGGGGTGATAAAAAAAAAAAGAATAGTGTTGACAAAGGGCAAGAGCTATGTGCCTTGCTTGGGGGTGGGGGATTACGATACTCCCACACATTAAAAAAGGGCACCCAAGAGCAACAGGGGCAAGGAAAAACTCCATTGTCCAAGGAAGAAACCCAACCGCCAGGGGTCATGCAGGAAGAGGAAGTCTGTGTGTGTGTGTGTGGGGGGGGGGTTTCCTGAGGATGGACATAGGTGATCTATGGGGTGAAGTGGGGGGTGGCAATTACAGTGTGTATGGGAGCAAGGGGTAGTTATGGTAAAGGCAGGGGTGGACGCAGTGCGCTGTGTGTTTGTAGGGCCTTGCTGATAAGGAGCTGTGGGGTGGGGGTGGGCACAGTGTGATGTGTGTGTGGGAAAGGGGCTTATTGGTGATGCAGTGGGGTGGAGGGTGGGAGGGAGTAGTGTGCTGTATATGTGGGGAAAGGGCTATTGGTAATGCAGTGGGGTGTAGGGGGGATTGTCAGTGTGCTGTGTGTATGTGGGGAGTGGGCTAACTGGTGATGGAGTCGGGGAGGGAGGCAGTGTAGCCTATAAATAAATATCCTTGGTGCGTTCTCTCAGAGTGAGAGGCTCTTTTATCTCATGGGCACTATGGAGAGAACTTTCGCACACGCACATTACTTGCTTTATACTAATGGATCTTAATTTGCTGTCATTGAAAACACTGATTTGCAATTCACACCATATAGGTTAAAGGCTAAAGTTCATGTTGTAGAATGGCTCTTGAAATGTCAGGTTTATCCTTTTGGAAATAAATTAAAAGTGAAACTATACATATTTTGTCTTTTCAGTTGTCTCATATATATGGGAACATTTTTTCTTTGCGCCTGGGCCGGGAACAAACTGTGTTTATCACTGGCTATAAATTGGTGAAAGAGGCCCTAGTGGGTCAGGCTGAGACCTTTGCAGCTCGGCCATTTAGCCCAATGGCTGACAGAGTCTACCACGGAAATGGTAAGAAATACTCTGTCAGTTATTGCCATTACTTGTGTCTGTTTGGCCTATAAGGCTGTACACACCTGTCCACACACACACACAGTATTGTATTAGATTGCCCTTGTAGGCTATGGTTGTAAAGCCAGTGAGTAGTAGTAGATAATTCACTCTCTCTGCACAACAGCGGGACTGTTCAGCAGTAGTGGACAGAAGTGGAAGAAGCATCGTCGCTTCACTCTGACCACGCTCAGAAACTTTGGCTTAGGGAAGAAGATGATGGAGAATGCCATCTGTGAGGAGAGTCGCTACCTTCAGGAGGAGATGGAGAGGCAAAAAGGTACAGGACAGGAAGAGGAAGTGACCTAATGGCAGTCATGTGACTGGTTAGGATTTTTGAGGTTATTTGTACACATTCACTTATTATCACATATTATTTATTTTATGAAATTGCTCAGATATTTTTTTCTCTTTTTGAAGGTGATCCATTTGATCCAAAAGTTCTTCTCATCAATGCTGTTTCCAATATTATTTGTCAAATGGTATTTGGACGACGCTATGAATATACTGACAATACTTTCCAGAAGATTCTTCAGTTATTGAACATTGCAATACGCCTCGAAGGAACAGTATGGGGCCAGGTATTATTAATAAGCAAAATAGCAGGAGAGAGAGCATTCTTGGTGATGGATATATCCCCATGGTTATATTTCACAAGTAGGCTGAGTTCCACCACCAGGTTATTGAGTGAAAAGACTTCAAAATTTAAGCAGTAATGAGATGAGGCTGCAGCGTGTGCTTAGGATGTATAGTCCACTTTAAACAACCTGAACTCAGTCTTCTAAAAGTGGACCAAAAAGTGAACCCAAACAAAAAGAACTCAGTTCTGTTTGTGTTCACATTGTCAATTTATTTGAAAGAGGACCCGGGCCTCTTTCTGGTCTGCTTCAACTCTAATGAGGCCTCAGCTTTCTTTCTGTTCACACTATTGTTCTATTCAGGTCTCAGACCTCTTACTAGTGTTTTGGATTATGGGGGTTGTAGTTGCACTGGGCCATATATTTTCATCAGGCTGTCCATTGGCAGGTTCACAATTATGATAAAGATAATGGTGTTTGATGTGGTCTTTTGGGCTTTTTCAGCATTATAGATGTGACAGAATAAACGCAAGCAGCATTTTTTGAGAGTAGGCCTACAGCAAATTCTCAAATTTAATATATTAATTTACAGAATCAGAAAAATGTTATTTTTAGAATCCACTTTGCATTAAAATGAATGTCCAGGATTCTGACTGGATCTGATCTGAACATTTGTCACTCAACACAGGCCCACTACCAAATCACACCAACTCCCACTGCATTAGGTCTATCCCACCTGATTAAGCACTAGACAAGCTAAAGTAGTTCGTAGCTGCTAACGTCCTAAATGAAAGCGACGACTGTGTTTCAGTTTTCTGCGCTGTGCTTCTAGTCACATGCATGTAATGCATGCGCTGGTTAAGTGAAAAAGCGACAATGGTAGCCATGGCGATAAGTAGCGTCATAGTCACCTTATGAATTTGGAATTGTTTTGTGTTTTAGTACGCATGTGTGGAGATATTTTCAAACCAGTTGCCAGGTAAATGCAATTACTGTAAAACAAAATGCATAAAATATTTGGTTACAAAAATATGAAGATATGTGTAAACAAACCCTAAATTTACATGTAACCTACGTATTTACACTATTTTCTCAGTAGATTACAGCCAAATTTGATAAAATCACTGCTCTAGCTTGGAATTAACCGGAATGTTTGGGTCTGATATTTCAAAGCAAAATGCAGTTAAGGCCCGTAAGTCTGCGTGGCCTGATTCATAATAACACGTGGAATCCCTCTCGCTCAATCGGAAATAAATAATTCAACCAGAGCCAACTGTTGTGTAATATTCCATATTCTGATCAGAACAATTTAATAATTACTCATAGCTCCTTTATTTTTTTTCAAATTTGCATCTAGGACACATCTTAGTCACTGATGTTTAGTGTGTGGAAAAAAAGGACTGATATAATGTCTTCTCTCGACAGCTCTACGAGGCTTTCCCGGCTATAATGAAGCACCTGCCTGGGCCACATAATGATATTTTTAGCAACTATGAAAACATCTGTGACTTTATAAGGAAAGAGGTGGAGAGACACAAGGATGATTTTGACTCAAACAATGTCAGAGACTACATTGATGCCTACATCACTGAGATAAAGAATGTAATGTATCTGCATCTGCTATTATCCCGACTACATATTTTACATGAATGTAACATGATGGTGCTTAATTTTACATTCTACACCCTTCTTAAGACTTTATCTTTTTTAGGGATCATGTAACCCTGCTGAGGGCTTTGATGAGACCAATCTGGTTCTAAACTCTATGGACCTGTTCCTTGCTGGGACAGAAACCACCTCCACAACTCTGCTGTGGGCTCTGCTGCTCATGATCAAATACCCAGATGTACAAGGTAATTTATCCCTTAAAAAGCATTTAGTTGTCCTAAGTTATGTAGTCCTAATTACAAATGACACAGAGGAATTCTTCTTGGACACAACAAATGCAAGGGTAAGGTGAATCACACTACAGGTAGATTGATGGAATTAGTATGTATGGGGCAGGGTTTACCATTATAAAAGGTTTCAGATGCATTGCTAAAGGCAGGATGTTTAATGCATTTATCCTGTTCTACTGCAGAGAAAGTGCAAGCAGAAATTGACAATATAGTAGGTCAGTCACGCCAACCCAGCATGGCTGACCGAGCCAACATGCCATACACTGATGCTGTGATCCATGAGATTCAAAGAATTGGAAATATTATTCCACTGAATGCTCTGCGGATGGCTGAGAGGGACACAACACTGGGGGGATACTACATACCCAAGGTAGGGCTGTCTCTCAGTTAAGCAGACTGAGAGATTTTCATTCTTTGTTTGTTAGAATTGATATGATTAGCATTATAGACCTATAGAGCAGAAAAATAATAATTTTCTTCAAAACCATCTCTATGATTAATAGATATACACAACTTATCATTACGTGATGGGTTATTATCTTACATGGTGCACCAAAGATGTCTATTCTGACATTTAATATGTTTGTTTGTGTTTATGTGATTTTACTTATTTAGGGAACTTCTCTGATGCCTATTCTGACTTCAGTGCTGTTTGATAAGTCTGAATGGGAAACACCAGATGAATTCAACCCAGGTCACTTCCTGGACTCTGACGGCAAGTTCAGGAGACGAGATGCTTTCTTGCCCTTTTCTGCAGGTAAGTATTAAATGTCAGTCATGCACTTGCTACAACCTAAAGACATTGCTTTAGCTTTTCAGTGACTGTCTACTAGTCAATATTTTTTGCCAGTGTGCATTTATGACAAAGTAACAAAATTTAAATTAAAAGTGAAGTAGAAAATAAATGTATATAGGTCACATAACCAAGCATCAAATCTAAATCGGTTAATGGTTATTAAATGTAATCTAATGTAAACTTTGATTCAGTTTTGTTTGAAGTTGTTTGAAATTAATTGAAAATGAAGCTGAAGTTATTTGTGCTCAAACATTACATTTACATTTCCCTGTCCCATTTAATTCAAACGTGTATCATGTCCTTTGAGAAAGACTTTAGTTTTAGGTTGCACTTTCACCTGTCAGTCATATGCCCTGCCCACCAATACAAATCTGTCTCGATTGAAGTGCCTTCTGGTGTTGTCTGTGCGTGAAAGAAGACATTTCCGCTTAATGGAGCAGAAGCTTTTACAAAATTATGCTATTTCAGTGAAGGTGTGGGATAAAGACAAAATAATGAGCAACATGTCAGAGACTAAATTCTGTGCCAGTTGTACTGTTTTATTATGGCAAAAGTAGGGGTAAGAATTGATAGGATGTTATTAATATCAATACTATTGTCTATTCTGTTTATCTGTCCAATTTTTAATCAATTCTTGTATCTATTCCTTACTGTTTACAATGTATTCTACTCAGGCTTTCAGTATCAGCACACAGGCTAATATATAGCCTATACCACTAAGGTGACCATACCTTAGAATCAGGAAAACTATGTAGAGCTGTGATGTCCATTTCAATTTTGTAGCTGAAAGTAGCTGAAACTCAGGCAGCAGCTGCTATGCAATCTTCCTAAGAATTGAGTCTGTAGTTATGCAATTGTTACTTGTTGAGGGCTAGAATCAGATCAAAAGATAGCTCAGACTGACTAACCTATAAAGCCTTCTGTAGCACACCATAGCAAGATAGAAATTTAAATTAAATAGGCAGTAAGCATACAAACCAGTAGGCCTAATATCAAACTGCAGATTGGACGAGTAGCCTAGCCTACATGCAAAATCTTTGTGCTAAGATTGCAACTTATTACAACCGCTTGTTTCATTAAGTGCAAACGCATCCATCACCTAATACACTGATTAAAACTGTCCTAATGCACTGACAGAACCAGATTATTGTTGATGGGTGGGGCATTTGATTGACAGGTGAAAGTGCAACCTAAAACACATTTGAAATAAATGGTGGTGCATGGTTTTATATAATGGAATTGCATAAGGCTTAAATATAGAGCTTTATTCAACATCGGGGAAATGTAAATGTAATGTATGAGCTCAAATGAATTTAACCTCTCATTCAATTAAAAGTTCAAAGTTTAAAGTAATTCTAACTTAAAATGAAATTGAATTAAACTTCCAATTAGATTACATTTAATAACCATTGATATATTAACATTTTGCACTTGGTTGTATGACCTATGTGAAATTAACTTTTAATATTTTTTTGTTACTTTGACTTGCATGCATTTATTATAATTAATACATGCTTTTTACAAATCATAACAGACATTGTAAAATGTCTTCTTATTCATACGCATTATTTTATGTGACTGTTGTTCTTTGGACTATCCTGATTGAAAAATGACAGTTTATTAGATCACACTACAAAGGTCACGTTCAGCTCCACGGAGTTACTTAATGACTGCAGTCTATCACAGACACTATCCTTGTTTTGTTTTATACAAGATATTACTTTTGCTTTACAAGTAATACCTTGTGGACTGAAGAAAGTATGGTTTTATATAATGAACACACACTGGGAACTCTGTTTCTTTACAGGACAGCGAGTGTGTCTCGGGGAACAGCTGGCTAGGATGGAGCTTTTTTTGTTTTTCGTGAGCCTGTTTCAGAAATTTAGGTTTTCCACCCAAGATGGAGTCGAACTAAGCTTGGAGGGTGATACTGGATTCACAAACGTACCCTTGCCCTTCAAAATCTTTGCATACACACGCTGATCACTGATGTGTGCAATCAGTTTTGTATTTTTATAATTATTTCCAGCAGTTAATTATTATAAATACATTTATTTACCCTGACACGAAAATCTGTAATAGGAAAATTAATTAAGAAAGGTTTGGTGGTGCATTGCTAGTGTTCCTTGAAACCATTGGTGCTCTTGGAAGGCGATGTACTGGAGACAAAGAGATGAAAAGAAAAAAATCTAGGCTAGGCATTCAGTTGATACATGGAATTTTTGAAAAAAAAAAACAGGATACAGCATTATAACAGCAAATGCACCAACATGTATCAGCCCTGAGTGCCGAGACTTGGATTTTTCCCATTTTTTTCTGAAAGAAAATAAATTTAGTAGAAGTTAAAGGAGAAATCTGGTGTGAATCAGTCAATCAATAGCTCTGTTGTTCAAGGTCATTGAATGTTGTCTGTAGGAAAACCAATAACAAACCAATATCTAATGTTAACTGAATGGGGCATAGTGAAATTAAATTTACTGTAAGTTACTGTGCCCCATTCACTTAGTGTTAGTTGCTGGTTTGTTATTAGGTCTATGTTGTATAAAATTTTCTTATTCTTTTTCCTACTCACAGCAAACAGCAATATCAGTAGTGTGTTATGCAACATGAAAGGCCTGTTAAAATGACCAAGCAGTCTATAATTCCTGATTTCTCCTCACGAAACATTAAATGAACATGTTTCCTACCATTTACACAGAGCCATAGACAATAAAAGAAACCACACAGCTTTATATCTTTCAATGTGCCTCTATAATAACACTTCAGAGCTTAATAGTAGGCTACGAAACACAAGTGATATAATAGCAGAGACTTTTTAAATATTTTATATTATATTTGTTGATAGAAATTAGCCTCCCTTGTAATCGAAATTATTTGAGTTACAATGTACATTTTATTTTCAGTCACATGCAGTTGTTATGCTTGAGATAGGCCTGACCCAACTGTCTTACATATGACACGACTTTTGTTCTGTTCCTATTGTTTCCGTTATTAGAGATAAGGTGGAATATTATATTCCTGAGGTGTTTCGCTACTAGCTCTGTCTAGGTTTGTCCCCTGTGTCATTGGCAATCTCCTCAAGTGTACCACACTAGCATTAATCATGGTCTGATTCAGTGCGGTCCACATCAACAGGGATGACCAACACCATCTTCTGTCAACCTGGAACTGTACTTAAAGTCAGACAATTTACTGTCTAGTTAGAGTGGCTGATGGATCTTTGTGAAGCATGCTTTGTCTCCCTTGATGCACATCATTGTAAATAAAACTCTGTTACTGATTCTTTTTACCGTCATCTGACTTGGTCTCCTGTTCTACTGATGTAACCAAAACATTACTATCACAGTGTACATGCTAAATTGGTAATGAACTTGTCCTCATAACCACACTCATAATGACAAATGTGTGAAAACAACAGTGTGATCAGGTGCATTGTTCAACATTGTTGGACAGGCTGGAAAAGCACTGTGGCATTGTAATACCATGTCCAGCACAAATCACTGGAGCAACATAGCCTCATTCTGCTGTTCACACTTCTACCCCATGACTGCAGCAACACACAGCTCAAACCACATCATCAAATTTGCTGATGACACAACTGTGGTGGGTTTGTTAAGCAGAGACAATAAGGACCTAAACAGAGAGGAGGTGACTCATCAACCTGTCCCTCAATGTGGACAAAACAAAAGAACTAATCATTTATTTCAGAAGACCTCCAAGCAAACACACCCCATTGTCCATAAACAACCTTCCAGTTGAGACTTCAGGCAAGGCAAGTTTATTCATATAGCACATTTAATTCCAAAGGAATTGCAAAATGCTGCACAATAATAAAAGCAAAGTACAGTAGATGGAAGACAGTTAAAGCACACAATAAAATTTTAAACGTTAACAGGTATAAAAAGAAAGATAAGAAAATAATGTAAAAAGAAAGATAAGTGAATCATTCATCAGAAAGCATCTGAGAACAGTTTGGTCTAGATTTGAAGCTGCCAACAGTAAGGACATTTTTGATGTTTTCAGGATGTTGGTTCCACAGGTGAACTGCAAAGCAGCTGAAAGCTACTTCACCACACTTTGTTTTGACAGCAGGTTTTACCAGCAAATTTTTCTTCCGTGATCTGAGAAACCCATGTAAATCACAAATAGACTGCATTTATATAGCCCTTTTTTACTCCTACGAGCACTCAAAGCTTTACAGTGTATGCCTCACATTCACCCATTCAAACACATACATGCATCCACACACCGGTGGCGGAGACTGCCATGCCAGGTGCCAACTTGCCACCGGGAGGAATTTGGGGTTCAGTATCTTGCTATCTATCTAACAGGGCTTGAACCTGTGCCACCATCGCCCCTGTAGTGTGTATTGCTAAAACATGTCACATAGGTAATTAGGTCCTGTGCTATTTATCGATTTAAACAGCAGCAGCAATGCTTTTCAGTCAATTCTGTAACTTACAGGTAGCCATAGCCGGGACTTTTTAATTGGAGTAATGTGGTCAGTTCTCTTTGTTCTGTAAAAAAACATAGCAGCTGCATTTTGGACCAGTTGAAGATGTTTGATGGTCTTTTTAGGAAGACCTGTGAACAGATTATTGCAGTAATCAATCCAGTTGGAGATAAAGGCATGGATACTTTTTTCTAAATCCTTTTTTGACATTAGATCTCTTAGTTTGGAAATGTTTTTTAGGTGATAAAATGCTGACTTTTCAAGTTTAGATCACTGTCGATGATGACCCCATGATTTTTAACAGTCTCTTATGCTTTTAGCCCCTTTGTGTTAAGGACAGTGGCAATCCTGAGTCTTTCCTCCTGTGTGACATCCAGTTGTTAATTTGGTCCATACACTGATAAAGACATTCAAGGGCGTCATAGTTTTTACGTGACAAAGCAAAGTAAATCTGTGTGTCAGCAAAGCTATGATGAGTTGTTTGTGATTATATGCTCCTACTTGGACAAATTAAGGTTGAAAAGTAATGATCCAAGGATTGACCCCAGGGGAACACCACAGGTCAAGGACATTGCCGTTGATAGCTGGGTGCTGAGTGGCCTCACATGAAACCTAACTTCTCAACAGCAAGTGAACGAGGAAGCCCTTGTTGGGGGCCCTTGTGCCCTTTCTGCCAGTGAACCGACTATGTCGGTAACAATAAATATATTGATCATGGTATTAATAAAAAAGAGTAAGATCTTTGACTGATCTTTGAGTTACATCTGTTCATCAATCACAGCATTACCAACGATATCAGCTGCCGTTGATACTGGTATCTACCACCGCTGCTCAACTTTTAAGCGTCAGCTGAAAGACACAAGGCTGCGTCAGAGCCATGGGTTTGCATGATTGGTGTTTTACTATATATAAAACTATGTAGCCTGAGGAGATTATGCTTAAATAGTGGCGCGAATGTGATGAATAATTACAGCATGATAATAATCTCAATGGTGTCCAAGTTTAATGGCTTATTAATTATTAGTAATAATGTTGGAAGTGCGTAGACCAATGTCAATGGCAGGCCTATTAGCCTTTAACTGTAGTTTCACTTAATAGAAGCCTGTAAAACATTTCTTCACCACCACACAGTGACATTTGCAGTGCTGCGGCAGAGAGAATAGTGCATATAAGAATAAAGAAACTTGCAATGCTCAGAAAAAACAGCCAATTACACTCACAGTGCTTTGTTGAGTGAACAAATTATTGCGCATGTTGGAGTGAATGACATTTTCGAAGAACAACTCAATGTGCAACTTGATTTAAGGGAACTTTGCCTTAAATTTGCTTGGGATACAAACCTTTATGAGTCCACTTCCAACACAGGGAAGTTTTGCCTTCTCTTGACAATTCAGTCTAAACAATGGCTGGCAAAGGCATGTTTCCCCACCTGACCACTACTGCCTCTCTCTCCACCATCTGCTGACTATGGGTCAGTTCCCTGATAAGCACTCTAATGGCACAGACAGAACCTGTCGTGATCAACAATAACTCTGATAAGCAATCCAAAGCTGCACAGACTCATCCAGTCTGATCCAGAGCTTCACTAATATCCTCTGATTTGGTTTTACCATCCCCATGACCACCCCGCTTAAAATTCCCTGCAAGTTTGCAGAGGATGCTGCCAATTGCTAGTCTGTCCTTATCCGGCCCAAGACAATCAAAAGAAGTAGTGTACACAGCTCTTCCCCAGAAAATTGATGGGTCAGTCTTTACTAGCCCTCTCAAATTTACTACCGCATGCCAAAAGCGCAGGGCACCACAGCCTCTTACGCCCTACTAACCAAACACATGCTATGGTATGTACAGAGATGTATGACACTAATAGCAGCAGCAACATAGACCTTGATGAAGATATCGTCTGATGTGCTCTGGGTCCCTATGCTGAGAGCGGTTTTGAAAACAAGCAGGGATCCAGGATGCTCATTCTATATTCCTGTGCTCACAAGAAAAAGAAGAATCTGTGTGCATCTAGCCAAAGGGGTAAACCAATCTAATCTCCTGTCTGTTCCTAAATAATCTCAGAGTGCTCTAGTGGATAAGACCTCCACACTTACTGTAAAACTAGCTTTTCTTAATATCAGATCACTTTCAGACAAATCATTTTTAATCAATGATCTTATCTGCATACATAATCCTGACTTCTTGCTTCTAACTACCCTGTAAAACATCTCCCCCAAATGTCAATTTCATGAGTGTGACAAGAACAATTAGAGGAGGAGGGGTCACAAAATATTATTTTCAGTGCAAACAGTTATCATCTGGTGACTTTGTATCTTTTGAGTATTTATGTGCACTCCTTAAGAGTTCTCCCAGTATCTTATTATTGACTGTTTACAGACCTCCAAGACTTTCAGCTAAAATTTTCCTTAAAGAGTTTGTTGAACCGTTATCGACTATTTGTTTGGAGTTTGACTACCTTATTATATCTGGGTATTTAAATTTTCATGTGGATAATGCAAACACCTATGCCAAGGAAGTACTCACACTAATTGACACTTTTGACCTAACACAATACATTCAAGTGCTGACACCCTCTAATGGTCATACTCTCGACTTTGTCATCACAAAAGGTCTTATTGTCTCTAAAAACTGTTAAGGACTTGGCTTTTTCTGATCATTTGTGTATTTTCTTTGATGTTTGTATAAGCCCTCACACTAAGCACAAGGCTATGACTGTAAGAATAATTATTCCGCAATTTCATGAGTATGCCTAGTAGACACTGAACCTAATTGAAAATTGAAAATTTGGTGTGATCCCTCTGTCTGCTTCTTTTATTGTCTATGGTCCACTCTGCACCCAGGGCTTCTTGAGATATCAAGGAATTCTGGACTGAGTCATCTTCCTGAAGTTGAGTCTTTTCGGTCCTTACTCTGTCCAACTCGACTGTCAATTGTAGGGTGACCAGATTTCCCAACACCAGGACATTTTGCGCGTGATCAGTGCTTTAAGTGGGGCGGTATGCACCAGTACCAGCACTTCTCAATTTTTGTGTCTGTTCTATTTCTCTCCTTGCGATTTGTGATACTCATACTCCTATCGCTATACTACATTACCCAGTCTGGTATGCGCCACACGCCTGCTCCTCGCGAGTCGAGTGTGCCAGAAAAAGAACGTGAAGAAGAAATCTCGCGAACATTGAATGTAAACATTAGAGCGAGATTGATTTACCGGTTGGTTTGAGATCATAGGTGCCAGTTCACTTGTGCATCAGCCTGTATGCTACTTGAGGGCCTCCCCCCTGAAGACCTTCCTTGGGCCAATATCCAAATGTAAAACATAATTTATCTGGAAAGTTGAAAATTCAATAAAAACAAATTCCTTTTCAAAAATCAGTAGCATGTCCTATTATTTAAATATATCACTTAATGATCTGCTGTTACCCACTGCCTAATTTATCTGACAACAGTCTAATAAGGGGAGTTCCACCACTTATTTTTTTTCCAGCACTGCGTGTGACCATAATGCTCGTGCACGCACACGCGTTTTTGATGTAAACACGCGCCAATCAGACAGGTGCTCTTATTTTGTAGAAGCTCACATTTCTCAAAATCTCAGGGAATAATCAAGTATTTTCTTGTTATCTACATGTAGGCTACTTCTATCACAAGTTAAATTAAGAAAGTCAGACAGCAGACAGATTTGTGATGATAGGGAGTAGGCCAGGCTATTTCAACTGATTTGTTTCACCTGTTTGTGAAGACGACAAGAAAATGCATATTGTAAGATCCACATTTTATGCACATTTTTTAAAAATAAAAATATGCCTTGTAACAGAAAAGAGTGCATTTGAAATCGCTGTCACCTATAACCTTTACCCAAAATGCCTCTTAATCTTAACCAGTGTATAGAGTACTTGGACAACGTGATGTAGTGAACTGTATTTACTGGCTGCAGCGGCTACGCCCACGCCGATGAATTGATTGCAGGCTGTAGGTCACACTAACCCTTAAGGGCCTGTTAAGGGTGTGTGTGTGATTGTGTGTCTAACAGTGGATTCTTAGTTGACAGCATCAAAGCAATCAAGACAATCTGTGATAGCCTACAATGCAAAAACAAAAAATGTTTCAGAAAAATGTTACATATATTTACAAGAAGAGTGAATCTGCTCGGCACAACTTTAGCTTGTTTGTGCGGGTTTGATTAGGAACTTGAAACTTCCTAATCAAACCCGCGGTGCAGTCCATGGACCTGAAACTTTGTTTGTGGTTCACCAAATTATAGGCAAAAGTACCTTCCTCAGCAGCCCGTTTGAGTTGAGCACTTTCAGCGCTAACTTCTGTAAGTGGCCACACTGCTAGCCTCTGCATCTAACCACTTATTGTGCATCGCCGATTTGAGGTGGTCTTTAACATGTGTGCTACCACGGCGAGCGATAGAGAAGGAGCACTTGCAGTGTGTGCAGTAAGCTTCGTGTTCATTCTGGACTTCTCAGAGGAATGGGTAAGTATCCTGCAAATCTTTTGAAAATGAACATTTTCTCATCGCATAGTTGGCAGCCACTAGCAAAATAAAAACGTTATAACACGGCCGATATACTGCAACATTGCAGGCCCACAGATAATGAGTTTAGAAAAAATATATGTTTTTACATATGAAAAAAACAACTCCTCTCCTGTAGTTCTTCGGCATTCTAAAAATCTCAAGCAGATAGCAGCCTTTGACACATCATTTAAGAGGGTCAGCTCTTGAGTTTATGTAGCTTTAAAACCATAAGGTTGTTTTCCACTGTATTTTGGCAGCAATTGCCAAATTCCACCCTCCTACTTGAAGCAGGCCAACTGCACACATTTTGCACACATTTTGCACAAGTAAATCATTAATATTATTAATACAATTGGGCATACTTGGGGTTACTGTAGCCTCATCGCAGCAGGACGTGTCCTGACCTCGCGGACTAGAGGAAAAACTAAATTCTCCTCATTGAATTGAAATGAACAGTAAATAAATGAGGTAATTTGACAATTAATAACTTTTATTACAACCCCTTGCTTGAAATTACCGTAAGGTGAACTTGTTGCTCCTTCAAAGGCTTCATAAAATGATTACAGAGTACCTGCAATGTTTGGCACGCAACTTGTTCTTTAAATGTTTCTTAAAGACTACCAAACGCAACAACAAAAATGCATAATGCAAAATAGCTTATTTATATGTCTCAGGCCTGCTGTACACGTCTAGGAGGTCCTATCATCTGTGCACAACACACAACTCCAGTAGGCTACTGATTTCCACTCGGAGACACGTATTTTTTCACTGGCCTATTAATTTGTCCCTGGCAAGATGGCGGTGCCATTGACGTACGTTCTGGACCAAAATGCTGTATCCAGGTTATTATATAATATCTATAGACTTTGTCTTATTGATAATACATTGAATATCATACCGCATCTTCTACATCAAACCACGTTATGTACATTGAACGTAATGTTTTCAGACCATAGGCTACGCCTCCCGGCACACTTCCCTGAATGTCAATATAAAGGTCCTCAAACCATAAATGGAATAGGACTACAAAGGACTTTCCATACTGATGGTAGCCTACTCAAATGTAGTCGTAGAGGGGAGAAGAGAATAGGGACAGTACCTAGGACATAGCCTAGTTTCACAGTTTATAGGAGTAAACAATTACTTTAACCTTGTGCAAGCCAGCTGCGCAGACTAATTCGTATTTGGACAAGTGTAACAATATATTTCATAATGCAGGGCCTGCTTACGTTACTGGCGTCAGTCGAGCTGAAGAGCGCGTTGCTTTTTCTCGTCATCTTTCTTGTAATTGCTGACTTCCTAAAGAGCCGAAAACCTTCCAACTACCCCCCAGGTCCACTGGCTCTACCTTTCGTCGGAAACATCTTCAACATCGATTCCAAACAGCCGCATATTTACCTTACCAAGGTGAGAGCTTCCTGACTAGGCTGAAGGCTCATTCAGGATTGCTTTGACGAATCAATTGATATGCTATTTTCTGAATATTTACAGGTGCTTTAAAAAACTGAATATTGTGTTATTCTGTAACTTAATTAATTTCAGTAATTTAATCCAAAAAGTAATACTTACACATTAGGCCTATATGGACCCAAGTAGCAAGGCAAGCACAGTTGATAACGTCCAGTATGCTGGGATCATAATTTAATTGGCTGTCATCAGCAACACCAATAACAGGGAGTTTGTAAGACAAGTTCTCAATGCATATGAAATCACATATAGAGATAGGCTTTCAGAAAATATGTGATGCTGTTCAACCTTAGTGCATACATGAACTTTACTCGGCTAACATTTATGTAAAGTCCTTGTTTTTTATTGCCATTATGTAATACTGAGATACTGCATATGGAGTTTTATCAGCTGTATAAGCTGCAGTGTTTGTGTTTTATCACAAATAATGCCTAGAAATATTTCACTTCAAATGTATGAGTTTCACTTTTTATATTAAAAAAAGTTATTAAATTTGACTGTTATGAAGACATAATGTAGGCCCAGAGATGTATAGTAATTAAGTATACATCGCTACAGTACTGAAGAATGTTTTGAAAGTATCTATACTTTACTTGAGTTATTCTGTCAGCTTTTACTTTTACTTCACTACATTTCCTTACTTAATTCCATACTTTCATTCCACTACATTTTCGATTGGCAGCATATTTACAAGTATCAGTTGAAACCGAATTTGGTTAACGGAGTGACCACAAAATCATTTTTTAGGGAAGCACACTTGTCATTGGACAGTGCAAACTAAAATTCTCCATTAAATGCATTTATATAGCGCTTTTCTACTCCTACGAGTACTCAAAGCGCTTTACATTGTATGCCTCACATTCACCCATTCACACACATGCACTCATACACCGGTGGCAGGTTGGCACCTTGCATGGCAGCCTCCGCCACCAGTGTATGAGTGCATGTGTGTGAATGGGGGAGCAATTTGGGGTTCAGTATCTTGCTCAAGGACACTTAGATGGGGTCAGCCAGAGGCCCTCCGGTTGCCGAACGGCACCTCTACCACCTGCGCCACCATCTCCCCATTAAACCTGTAAACATTGTTTTTAGCCGACTTGTACTTTAACTTTTACTACTTAAATACATTTGATTTTAGATTGCTTCTCATACATACAGTGCCCAGCATAAATGAGTACACCCCCTTTGAAAAGTAACATTTTAAACAATATGTCCATGAAAACAAAAAAAATTTACAAAAATTTTGCTAATTTTTAATATCACATCTGCATAACATACAACACAATATAACTTAGATTACATATTTTTCAGTTTTACTCAAATTGGGGGGGAGCAAAAATGAGTACACCCCCAACAAAACTACTGCATTTAGTATTTTGTATGGCCTCCATGATTTTTAATGACGGCAACAAGTCTTCTGGGCATGGAATGAATAAGTTGGCAACATTTTGCAACATCAATCTTTTTCCATTCTTCAGTAATGACCTGTTTTAGAGACTGGATGTTGGATGGAGAGTGATGCTCCACTCGTCTCTTCAGAATTCCGATTGGGTTCGGATCAGGTGACATGCTTGGCCACTGAATCACTCTCACCCTGTTCCTCTTCAGAAAGCCAACAGTGGCCTTAGATGTGTGTTCATTGTCATGTCAAGTGCACCACGACCAAGTGCACGGAGTGATGGTAGCATTTTATTTTTCAGTATAGAACAATACATCTCTGAATTCATGATGCTATCAATGAAATGCAGCTCCCCAACAGCAGCAGCACTCATGCAGCCCCACATAAGGACACTGCCACCACCATGCTTCACTGTAGGCACCATGCCTTTTTGTTTTGTATTCCTCACCTTTGCGAGGCCATACAGCTTTGAAGCCATCAGTTCCAAAAACATTAATTTTGGTCTCATCACTCCACAATACAGTCCCAGTAGCCTTCATCTTTGTCAGCATGGGCCCTGGCAAACTCTAGGCAGGCTTTTTTGTGCCTGGGCTTTAGGAGAGTCTTCTTTCGTGGACGGCATCCATGCATACCATACCTCTGCAGTGTACGGCGTATTGTGTCACGAGAAGCAGTCATCCCCGTTTGGCTTTCTACTTCTTTAGCTAACTGTAGTGAACTTGTGAACTTTCTTCAACCCTTCTCATTTGAAGACGTTCCTGTCGAGGTGTTAACTTCCATGGAAGACCAGGACATCTCTGTGACATGGACGCGGTTCCATTTTTCTTAAATCTTTGTACCACTTTTGCTACAGTATTCTGTAAATTGCTGCTTTTTTTTCCTTTTTTTTTTACGCCAATTGTAGTCTGGAGCTCCGGAGGTTAAAAAACCACAGCCATGTCTGGTATTCCATTAAAAACTCAGAACAAATGAAAGGAAATTGTAACTCATCTGTTTTGTTTGTTTCAGTTGGCTGAGGTTTATGGCAACATTTTTGCTTTGCGTCTGGGTCGAGATGAAATGGTATTTGTCACTGGATATAAGATGGTGAAAGAGGCCTTGGTGGTTCAGGCAGAGAACTTTGTTGATCGGCCTTTTAGCCCATTTGCTGAGAGAGTCTACCCAGGAAATGGTGAGAAATTGGATGTTTATGACTTTGTTTGTGCCCGTTTTTTCTGTTGTATGTCTGTATCTCCACCTAAACTAAATGAGATGTAAATTTCAAGCACATTAGTTTGAATCCCTGGAAAACTCACTGATGGGGACAATACTCAGTTTTATTGGCCAAGTATACTAATATACACAAGGAAATTGACTTCGGTAGATGTTAACTCTCTATACATTCATCATGTACATTATACACTATGAATTAGTGAATATTCACAATGTTCAAGCCATCTGTTTGTCTCCATACAACAGCGGGTTTGTTCTTCAGTAACGGACACAGGTGGAAGAGACAACGTCGTTTCACTCTGACCACTCTCAGAAATTTCGGCTTGGGGAAGATGATGATGGAGAATGCCATCTGTGAAGAGAGCTGTTACCTTCAGGAGGAGATGGAGAGGCAAAAAGGTTCAGAGCAAGAAGACAATAAGGAAGTAACCTAGTAACATTGTATTGACTCATTACTGCGCTTGGTGTGGTAATATCCCTACTCTCTGATAGCTTCATGGAAATGAATCCTGGGTAAACAACAAATTGTGTAAAGACAGTACAACTCTAATACAGTATGTTGCTTTCTTCACATTTCTCAGGTGATCCATTTAATCCAAGAGCTCTACTCAACAATGCAGTTTCCAATATTATTTGTCAGATGGTATTTGGACGGCGCTATGATTATACTGATCATACTTTCCAGAAGATTCTTTTGTCACTTAATGATTTAATATATATAGAGGGAACCATATGGCTCCAGGTATGAAATCACACCCAACATCCATGTTCTGTTCAGGATTATTGAATGTTTTTACTGCTGACTTTTTCCCCCACCATACGCGTGTTCTGTGAGCTGATTTAAACCTGACCCATTACATACTGAACAATGAAGGTTAGCGTTGATTATTTGAAAAAGAATGCACTTGTACTTCAAATACATAGGCCTACATTTGTGCAAGATGTTTTGTCAATCTCATTGAAGCACTGTGGCCCTCAAACTATTCCCAAAGCCCCTATCTTTTTTCCCTGATTTTACTGTTGATAATCATAGGGAACAGTACACATAGGGCCATGCACTGACATTTTTGAGGGATAAATGCTCAAGTTAAAAGACCGAGCTACCATTCATTTTCAATGACAGCCAGCGACAGGCAGCAATTGAAGGCGATTTGGCCACCCTTCACCAGGTGGGCGGGGAAAAAATTGAAAAGCTGTGTCTTTTATGCAAATATCGGGCGACAAATCCAGGCGGTTTTTCATAACAGCCAATCCAAGTGAAGGCATGCATGACGAGGTGCTTTGAACTTTGATGATGACGATGATGACGTGGAGGAGGTGGGGCCCCAACTGCAATGAACCAGTCTTGGGGGGACCCAGCTTGCAAAAGGTTGAGGACCCCTGTGTTAATGCATTAAAGAAATGATTTCTAGTTGTTTTTACCTTTAGTGTCCTTGAAATAGGGATCCAGAACCCCCTGCCACCCCCAACACAAAAATGGTTAGGCCTTTGTTCAAAAATGCAACGTCATTTGATTAGCGCTTCAGTATGCCAACATGTCTCAGTATAAGTCAGGGTCAGAGTCAAGAGTATTTTGTAAGAATGGAAAGGGGATGGTGCTTGAGCATCAGTGGTGTGTGTGCACACATTTCTTGAACTGTAAAATAATTAGAACCAGTCATTTCACAGATGCATCCAGTTTCTAGTGTTCATTTTGTGCGTACAGATTCATGACTCCCTTTCTTCTCTCCTGCCAGCTCTACGAGGCCTTCCCTAGCATAATGAAGCACCTGCCTGGGCGACACAATGATTTCTTTACCTACTATAAAAACATTGGTGACTTTATAAGGGAAGAGGTGGAGAGACACAAGGATGACTTTGACCCAAACAACCCAAGAGACTACATTGATGCCTACATCACTGAGATGAAGAATGTAAATATCTTCTTACGCAAATAGTAAATCACCAGTTAGTGTGGTTCATATGATGTCTGTGTGTACATGCTTTATATTCGTGATATTATTTAGTATTGTGTTACTATACACTGTGCAGCTGAAATCATTAATACTAATATGAATGCCTCCACTTACACTAGTTCTAGGGTTCATCATGTTTTCTGTTCTTTAGGGATCATGTGACCCCATTGATGGCTTTGATGAGACCAATCTGGTTCTAAACACACTGGACCTGTTCCTTGCTGGGACAGAAACTACCTCCACAACTCTGCTGTGGGCTCTGCTGCTCATGATCAAATACCCAGATATACAGGGTGAGATGCGTGGTGGTCCTTAAAAACAAGCCAGTGCATTGATCACCAATAACAGCACAATTAATCTAAAGGATTAATCAGTTAATGATGAATTACAATGTTTGACCGTAGAAACAGATTGAGAAGTGTGTGAGGAGTAGATTTTGCAGTCATTAGAGGTTAAAGTGCATTACTGAATATAATTTGTGAGATTCATAAGTTCAACTATGCATGTTTGCTTTTCTGTTGAATTACAGAAATGGTTCAAGCTGAAATTGACAATATAGTAGGTCAGTCACGCCAACCCAGCATGGCTGACCGAGCCAACATGCCATACACTGATGCTGTGATCCATGAGATTCAAAGAATTGGAAATATTGTTCCACTGAATGCTCTGCGGATGGCTGAGAGGGACACAACACTGGGGGGATACTACATACCCAAGGTAATTGCCCTCCCCTCCCCCTGTCTGATTTTAATTTCTGTTGGTTTGAATTTGTATTATTTCTTAATGTACAGAGGAAATGATTATTAGATAATGAATTGAGTATTCAGTCTGACATGGTTTTGCTGTTGCATTCAGGGTACGGCACTGATGACAAATCTGACCTCAGTGCTTCATGATAAGTCTGAATGGGAAACGCCAGATGAATTTAATCCAGGTCACTTTCTGGACTCTGAGGGCAAGTTTAGAAGAAGAGATGCCTTCATGCCCTTCTCCGCAGGTAGGAGAGGTTGTGCATGAAGCATGGTTGTGCCACTAAAATATGGGTGAATTAGAACAACACCTACATGTGATGTCAAATATCACAAAGCAATTGTAGTTCTATTGTGGTTGTCAAAGAAGACATGATATAGCCAAAAGGACCAATACCCAGTCTAAATACAAGGTTTTAATTTGGCTTGTAAAATTGCACTTGAGCTTATTTTTGATAAATCAAAGTTGAATATATTATATTTTAGAGAACAAGGTACAATATGCCATTCATCCATTCTATGTCCACTTTAAGATAGGTGAATAAACACATTTTGGTTCTGTGTCTTCACACAGGAAAGCGGGTGTGCCTTGGGGAACATCTGGCCAGGATGGAACTGTTTTTGTTTTTCGTGATCCTGTTTCAGAAGTTTAAGTTTTCCACAGAAGATGGAGTTGAACTAAGCTTGGAAGGAGATGTGGGAGCCACACGTGTCCCATACCCTTTCAAAATTTTTGCACGTACACGGTTACATTGACTTTTAAGTTAATATCAATTAATTGAAATCTTAAAGATTCAACCTTCATAAATAAAACATGGTTTCTTGCACTGAAAATCTAGGACCACCATATTTTATTTCTTGTGTGAACTTTGTGAGCATGCCAGCAAAAGCTTTGAACTGTGTGGGCATGCTAGAAATACCAGTAGCTTTGAACTGTGTGGGCATGCTAGAAATACCAGTCGCTTTGAACTTTGCTAACCCATGCTAAAGGCTATGACTCAGCATAAAGCTTTTACAGTGTTGAAAATATTTATAGCTCTCAGAGAGGGTTGTGACACAGGCCATAGGTTAAGTGATATTGACTTAACTACTGTTGTGTATTAACTAGTTCAAAAGTTCATTTTTCTATGAACTCTGAATTGAATTTGTGAATGAAATGCATGAATTTTATATTTTTTCTGTCTGAGCTTTGAACTAATTCATGTGAAGTGTGAACTTGAACAACCCTGGAGGTAACCTTCAGCCTATTAAAGTGGTTGCTTTCTCTACACAGGACATTAATCATATCAGGTATGAGTGATGACACAAGTGCATTAGGGCTGGGGTGTTAAAGGATGTGTCTAAAGGGTGTCTAACTGGTCTTTGAAAGAAATACAACAGCACTAGGGAGGACAGTGAAACATCTATCAACACACTTTTGAGATCCTCCAGGAACCTTCACATTATTCTTTTAGGAATATGTCTGTGTAGATTCTCATGGTAGTCAAGGTGTTCAGTTGGACTTCTTATATATATATATATATATATATATATACAGTTTATACATCTTTCGTTACCCCAGTTATGAGGAGCCATAATACTAAACATGAAATAAGACATAAGAACATAAATTACAAAAGGGATAATGTCCTGTGAGGTAGTCATTATTTTGAAATAAGACAGAGAGATGCTGGAGCCGATGCTTAATGTCCTATAGGTTTATGTCAAACAAAAAAGAATAGGCCCCGCCTGTGGTAATTTCACAAGACCCTGCACGCTGAACTTCAGAAACAGGCACACAAGCCGAGCTCCCCCATCCTTCCAGCCATGCATCTAATGTCATTTTTCGAAGGGCTTGGGTTTATGGGGAGTCTATTTCTCATTTTTGTTTTTCTCCTCTGTGTTGAATACCTGAAGAATCGCAAGCCTTCTAAATATCCCCCAGGACCAACTGGACTTCCATTTGTTGGAAACTTCCTCAGCATGGATACCAAACAACCACACATCTACCTGACTAAGGTGGGGAATGCAGTGAAGCATGACAGCAGATGATGTGTGTAATTGTGAAGACACATGATGCCATGATGGCGTATGTGTTTTCTGGGCGGTGGTGGCGTAGCGGTTAATGAACCTGGCTGTCATGCAAGTTAGCCATGCAAGGCTAATTTGTCCCAAATGTTATGCTGGTGGGAGTAATGAGCACAATGCGATTGGGCTCTATGCTGATTTCTAGTAAGTCTATAGCAAACTTTTTGGACCCCCCTGACAACGTGTTGCGGACCCCAGTTTGAGAATGCTCTAGGGGAGACTGGTCCTGAAGTAGTAATAGTTGACAAATGTAAGTCGCTTTGGATAAAAGCGTCTAGTTAATGTATAAGGTGGCATGTGTAACATCTGTAATGTAAAGTAGGTAACACTTACAATAACCCCTTGGTCACACGGGCAACAAAAACACAGGTGCGTGGCGACCATTACCATTTGGGATTTATGACCTGGTATTTTGTAAAACGACATGAGAAATGTTGACTGTTAAATCTGAAAACATCCAAAATTGCATCTGTGGTGATATACGATGCATCTACCAGCCACCTACTTGATTAGCAAGCAACCAACTACCAGTGGATCACTACCTGTTTATGAGCTAGCAACGCCTCCTCGGCCCAACGTGTTGCCTGCTCAAATCGCCTAGTCGCTCGTACGTGTGACCATAGGGTAAGGGTACATGAACAAGCATTCATTAATGCTTTCATTACGGCATTAATAATAAGTTTAAAATTAGTGTACACCTGAGTTAAAAAACTACGTTACACACTGAGTTCTATATAGATTTATTATGAAATCACAGTTAAGGAATGCTGGTATATCAGACTTTATATCAGATGTTTATGATGAAATACAATGGTTAAGATTGACATTTTGAGGAATGTCTCTGTTCTGAGAATTTTTTGGTTGTTGCGGTAGCACCCCATCTACAGAATGGCTGCATAGGTCCACTGCTGCGATCTTTCCTAAAACGCATTACTTTCCTTTGTACAGACGTGAAACTGACCGAGTGGTTAGTAATGTTCACTGATATGCTGCAAAGTATGGTTTCCAACAGGTTTTTGACCATTCATTGTCAAATGCCACCAAAAAGTTTGTCAATAAAATCTAGACTACTAATAGGTTACTGGTACTTAAATGTGTGCAGACAAACTTAGTGTGTGTCAATTTTGTTAAATGAAATATTCGACAAGATCGTCATTTATACCACGTCGTAACTTCATGTGATTTCGCCATTGAAATCCTGTTGCTGCACCTCCCATTGAAGCTAACTCGTGCGTCATCGTCTATACTTATTAACAGAGAACATACATACATACATACATTCCAATAATAAACACAAGAATTACAGCAATGAAAAGACCAGACAGTAAATAACCTATGTAAATAAATAAATATATAAATAAAAAAAAACAAAACGAAAAGAGGAAAAATGGGAGATACATAAATGCTAATTATCTGAATGGGGAATTGCAAAGACCTTATTGTAATGTTTCAGCATCGCAGCTGCTTTATTTATTTTACAGAGATTTAAAAAAAAAAATCAATGTAAAACTGAGCAATATTTGGGGTGGCTGATGCACACTTTTGTTTATGAATATATTTGGCTATCAAAATAACAAGATCACAAATTAATTCAAGGGTGGGATCTTCCTTCTGATTACAAAAAAACAATTACGTCTTCCAAAGATATCTGAAGATCTGGGGATTGGAAAATAAAGAACTTACAACATTGTCCCGTAGCTTAGATACCACATGACAACTGTAAAACAGATGTGTCAGGGTTTCACTGTGTTGTTTACAAAATGTGAGTCTTGTGTCAAAATATGCTGAGACCAGAGAGTTAACAGCATAGATGTATGTAGTATAAGAGGCAAGTATAATAGTTGCTTGGCCATTGTGTATGCATATGTGAATGTGATCTGTGCAACAAAGACTCTGCAAGTAAAGTACCTGAAAAGAATGGGTGAGAATTCTCACGCACTTCATGTGTGTCAGGCCCATATGGTTAAGTGTGGGCAGATAGCTCCAGGCCCTGTGTGAAGTGTCTTGGGGCTTTGCTTAGGGTTAGAGTAAGGGGTGGCAGGAAGCCCTAGATTTGAGCGAGCCTAATGTTTGGGTTTGGGCTCAGGTGTAGGGTAAGGGCTGGCAGGCAGCCCTGGGCCGTGTGTGGTGGGCCTGCGGCTAGGGACTGGGCTCAGTGTTGGGCCTTGTGGGGCGAGCCTAGGGCTTAGTGCTGGGCTTAGGGTTAGGGTAAGAGCTGACATGGTGTAGACAATTGTACAGACAAAACATTAAATTATTAGCTCTGACTATATGAAATTTGCCCAAAACTCCTAATTTTTAATGATAGGCTGACTAGAAAAAAAGGGGGGGGAAGAAAAGTGCAGATATGGCATGGTGAAAATATTTGACCCCTTACACACAATCGATAGTGTGTTTTCAGTCTCAAAATGGACAACAACCTGGTGGATATGGTGTTTACATGTTCTGTTTTTTTTTTTGAACACCTTTCTAATTGGTTTAAAGAATGCGACACAGCCTTGGCAACTTCAGCAAAAACAAAAAGCATAGCCTACAAAGTTCAGATAATAGCTGCAAAATGAAGTGAAGTAAAAGTAAAAGCATTCATCAGAAATGTACTTAGGTACAGTAACGAAGTATTTGTACTTCCTTACATTCCATCACTGCCAGTAGGTGGTGAGCACGTAGCCTGGCCTTGCCTTCCTTGCACTTCCACTTGATTATCATCTCTCTACAGTGCTAGTCTGGATTTGATCCCATTGAGCTTGTTGTCTCATGAGGCATTTGAACCTGTACAGTCAGAGAACAGTGGAAGGCGTTGTGAATGCAGAGCTAGAATGGTATCATTCAAGGCAAGCTATCAATCAAGGGCTGATCCAATCTTTTTAAACTTAAACACCTCCAGCAAGCAATTGGATCTCACTCCTGAATGTCCAGACCCTCTGTACAAAACAAAAGTGTAGAGTGAGGGTCTGGTGCCACTGGTGTGTGTGTATGTATGTATTGTGTGTTGTTTATTTGTTTGTGGGAATGGTTTGTGTAATCAAGCACTATGTGTACGTTTGTTATGTGTTTATGTGTATCCTGCATATGTTTGTGTGAATATCTGTAGGTGTGTGTGTGTATGTGTATGAATGTGGGATGCACATCCACTGGACTGTGGATGGCAGTGTAGAGACAAATAATTCAATGACAGTGACACTGTAATAATGGCAAATAGTAGAATATTTGATTTGTAAATGGGAGAGGTCCCTTGGGACAGATTGACACAAAATTTGGCATACACCTGGATAATATCATAGTGTTTCTACATTCTAAGTTCATACAGTTCACATGATATTGCCAATTAAAATGTCTGTGTGTCCAACCACCCCGTGTTCCAAAGAAAAAGGAAAATTCTTCACAAGTTAAACATTCAACTAGACATTCTAATTGTTGTCTTCTCTGAATAGGTGTGTGTGTGTGTGTGTGTGTGAAATATATACATTTCATGAGCTCAGGTGCTACAGTTGTCAAGTTATTTCATGAAAACTGTGTCTGACCACTCTGTGTTCTAGGGGGCCATACTCCATCCATCCATTCTGTGTCACATTTAACTGAGCCATTGTGACCCAGACAATGAGAACAACAGCATGACTCTACCATCTCATTTTCCCACCAGCTTGCTGAGGTTTATGGAAATGTTTTTGGTCTACGCTTGGGCTGTGACAATATAGTGTTTCTGAATGGCTACAAAATGATAAAAGAAGCCCTTGTGGTCCAGGGTGAAAACTTCATTGACAGACCCTACAGCCCTACTGCAGCTAGAGTCTATGCAGGAAATAGTAAGTAGGCTTCATCTGTTTCACTGTAATGTGTGGACAGAGTTATCTTTTTGTTGATATTTGCCTTCAGCTCTATGCATCCCCATGCTTTTGTAATGCTTTCACAAGCCATTCTAACAGATTTGATCCATAGTAGTTTCTTACCTCCTAATATGCATTGTGATTTTTTTTAAGACACAGCACTTGCAATCAT
Source organism: Tenualosa thibaudeaui (assembly GCA_027481765.1). Classification (NCBI taxonomy): domain Eukaryota; kingdom Metazoa; phylum Chordata; class Actinopteri; order Clupeiformes; family Clupeidae; genus Tenualosa; species Tenualosa thibaudeaui. The sequence continues at coordinate 7,627,691 of JAIFZK010000023.1, read as the reverse complement.
GTAAATGGTATGCCAGCATAGAATTAGATGTTTCAGTTTTGGCAGAAAATTCACTCCCCGGTGCTATTTAGTTTTTCCCATCTTTGTCACTCCATCTCCAGGGGGTCTGTTCTTCAGTAATGGCCTGACATGGAAGAAGCAGCGGCGCTTCACTGTGAGTACCCTCAGACACTTTGGCCAGGGGAAGAAGACCCTGGAGCTGGCCATCTGTGAGGAATGCCGCAACCTCCTGCAGGAGATGGAGAGACAGAAAGGTCATTGTGCATAGGAATAGACACTCTCCGTCACTCTACCACTTCTAACGCAAATGAATCAGATATCTACATTGTTCTAAAACATATGTAAACTTAACATAATAGTTTAAAGGATTGATTGAGAGCTTAATTTTATAACCACTGAATAAGTCACTGGCAAAGATCATTTGAATATATAACTTAGTTTATTAAGCAACATGACGGCAGCAAGGTTATACGTGCATAGTTCAATTCACAGGGAACCTGCAGTTGCTATAAGGTACTGGCACCTATGCTGTCAGGTAGTTAAGATAAATGTATATGGTGAATATGTCCATGAGAATTCACAGTAGTTAGAGTAGAAATCTGATACCACTCAGTGTCAATTCTGTGCATGTTCCTCTTGTTCCCTTCAGGTGATGCTTTTGATCCAACATATTTAATCCACAGTGCTGTCTCTAATATCATTTGCCAGTTGGAGTTTGGTCACCGATTTGATTACTCTGATGAAAACTTTCAGAGGATGCTGCACTACCTGTCCAAAATAGTCAATCTGGAGGGATCCATACATCATCAAGTAGTGTATTAATTTTAACTAAATAACAGATTTAAAGATCAAAACATTTGGCTTACTGCTAATGAAAAACTCGATAGGGGCACATTCCAATAAAAGTGAAGTCTATATGTTGGATAGCACAAAAGATGCCGCTCTCAAATAGATTTAATGGTTAATGACTTTATGTAAACTTTTGAGGCCCAAACCCCTTCAAACCTTTACATCTCTACAGTAGCAGTATCTAGTGAGCGATCAGTCCCATTCAAAAATACTTTTGACACTTTTGATTCCTCTGCCTGACAGTTGTATGAGGCATTTCCCTTCATTATGAAACACCTGCCTGGGCGTCACAACGACATCTTCAGCAGCTACAAGCACATCACTGCATTTTTAACAGAGGAGGTGAACAGCCACAAGGATAAGTTAGACCCTGCCAACCCAAGGGACTACATGGATGCCTTCTTGCTCGAAATTTCAGAAGTAAGATCTTATAATTGCAAGGATCCCATGCGAAATTGCATGCAAAGTCTTCTTAGTTGTGTTGCAAAATGTGGTGGTGTGAAAAAAGTATGGCAAAGGCAATGTGTAACTACTATATCATAATCTGTACAAGGCACAGAGTTAGACATGCATAATCACCAAGGCTGTTCATATAAAGCTAGTCACTGACCTTTCAATCTTTCACATCACAATGAATGACTGTGCTTATAATTATGGTTAATTATTATAAGCTATTATGGTTAATTAACTATTCTGGTTATCATTATGATAATTTAAAGTGCTTATGCTCACACTCTCTCAGAAGACACATCATCTAGATGAGGGCTTCAGTGAGACCAACTTGGTGCTGAATTCACTAGACCTGTTTATGGCTGGGACAGAGACGATCACTATAACCCTGCGCTGGGCATTCCTGTACCTGATTAAGTACCCACACATACAGGGTACATAACACTTACATTTCTATTCACACTATGCCTATGTTGAATCTGTAAGGTTGGTATGTGTTTGTGTAAGTAGCCTTTGTTAGCATCTCCTGCAATTCCTTCCAAATATTTAGTGTAAAATTTGTAATTGAAAATAATTAATTACTGTCATGTTAATGGGGTAAGAGGGATTTTAAGTAGCTTCAATTTGGACATGGGGGAAAATTGCGAAAAAATTATAAAATTGTCAACACATTTTCATGACACCACTTCTGTTTATACTGAGGAACAGAGAGGGTCCATGCTGAGATAGACCATGTGATTGGACAGTCACGAGGACCAAGCATGGAGGACAGACCTAACATGCCATACACCAATGCTGTAATCCATGAGGTCCAGAGACTAGGCAACATTGTTCCACTGAATAGCTTGAGGATGGCCGCCAAAGACACAATGCTGGGAGAATGCATCATTCCAAAGGTGTGCCGGCTAGAGGATTCTATTTTATACTTCTGACTGTATTTTGACGCATTGTGTAGTGACGTCATTGACATTTCGCAAATCTTCACAGATACAGAAACCAGAACCATTTGAAAGTCTGTAATGGTGGAGATCCACTGGCCACTTCAAGTATAACACGCGTTGTGATTTTAGTTAATTTTCAATGGAGCGCGAATCAAAGCATCTCGGGAAGGTGGCGCATTGCTCTGTCGCTTCAGAAGTTGGGCTCTGCTTTATAAAACTTTATGCAAATAAATCCATCAAACGTGACACCATTAGCCAGTGAAAGAAGAGTGTTGTGCTTATGCAGTAGAACTCAACTAATCAGGAGCAGCTAACTGAAATTTGAAACAACAGGCCTCACATCCAAAACGCAGGAGGATTCACGATTGATACCGTAAGAGTAATTTTTCTTGTTTCCTTTTTCCTGTTAAAATGGTTTGTGCAATGTGTTTTTTTTCTGTAGGGAACATCTGTAATGCCCATATTGACCTCAGTGCTTTATGATAAATCTGAATGGGAAACACCAGAGGAATTCAACCCAAGTCACTTCCTGGACTCTGATGGAAAGTTCAGGAAAAGAGATGCCTTCATGCCCTTCTCTGTTGGTAAGATTCCTCAAAACTTATGAATGATGCAGTGGTCTTCTTTTGCTCCCAAGAGCACAAAGAATGTAAAGAATAATGAAATGTGTGCGGCCAAGAATGTGACAAATGATTCAGTCAGTATCCAGTCTCAAATTTAGGCCTATAGTTTACCAAGTTTTTCCCCAGATGTTCACTCCTATGTTGAAATAATTGTAATTTTGTTGGATTCATGCAGTCTTGATCACTACTTGAACTAATAGCAGTCTTTCATGAACTTGCATCCTATCAGATAGAGCAACCCTGATGTACAGTAAAGTGGTTTTAGAAGAGAAACACTCCATTTCTGTCTTATAGGGCACCATACAAGATGGATATCTGGGTAAATAATAAAGAATGGCACTTAATCTCTTAAGTTGATTACATGCTTCTTTTGTGTTCCAGGGAAAAGGATATGTAGTGGGGAACAGCTGGCCGTCATGGAGCTCTTCTTGTTCACAGTCAGCCTATTTCAGAAATTCCGGTTTTCCACTCAGGAGGGTGTGGAGTTAAGTCTGGAAGGTATAATTGGATCTGCACGCATGCCCTACCCTTTCAAGGTCTATGCTCACACAAGGTATCAGTGATGGTCAAGACAATCAACTAGGGGTGGGCGGTATAAATGGTATAAACGATATAAATTCGGCCAGTGGTAGAGATTTTGACTATACCGGCCCACAGCAATAGCTCAGACTTGGTTTTGATTTGCATTAGCATGTATTCATACAGTATAATATAGGCCTTCACTTTCAAATGAACATTAACAAGCACAGACACAAGACATATAGCCTACTTTTGATTTCATACAGAGACATTATTAACCATCATGTAGCGGTAGCAAAGATGATGCGCCTATCCTATCTTTTATCTTACATCATAGTGCAAAGGGGGTGGTTTATGGTATGGATGTAGGGCCCCCCTAGGTAGGGTAGTGGTCCCCAGTAGTGATGCGCAGGTCAGCAGGCTAACCCGCAGTGCAGGTTGTTTTTTAGGAGGAAAATGTGGGTTTCGGGCGGGTTGGGTCAAAATCTAAATTTTACATATTCCAATTATGTGTATCAGTTCATTGGTTTGTTTTTTGTGTGAGGATAAAATGTTCTCTCTTACCCGCTCTGTCTCACATGCACGCAGGCCGCACATCTCAGACTGCAGGATCTCCCGCTCATAAAGCCTCAAACTATTTGTGTAGTGACACGCATCCACGCATCTCCTAACACTTGACATATTCTGATATAGCCGAGCCAAATGTGAGATTATTTTTGGAAAAAACTTGAGACTCTGTGCGAGACATTTTGTGCCTGCCTAACCTTGTTCTTAATGCCTGATTGCAAAATTGTAAAACTTTTCGGCTTCGTATTTTTGAAGCATTTATGATTGATAACTAAGATTCAGTAGTATTGTGAGTGCCCTTGGCTATCCATCATGTAAAAACAGCAGTGCAAGGAGAGCAAATTCCTCTCGTAAGTAGGCCTAGGTTACCACATGTTTTTCCCTGCTTCTTTTTTATTTAGCGGGTTGAGTCAGGTTAAAAATTAGGCTAGTGCAGAATTTTGTGGGTTGGGTGGAGCAGGTTTGATGATGGGTTGGTACAGGTGTTAAAAGTCCTTGACCCACGCATCACTAGTCCCCACCACTTATTTTGATATAAACTGTACATGGGATGTACGTTGCGCGTATTAGTTCCGAATTCACATCAATTCTTTTTGATTTACTCGTCACACATCTACATAGGCACTCGTCTGAATCTACCGACCAGAGCGACCCAACTGTGCTGCTAGTTGCTATGACAAATGGTTTGCTAGAAAATGAACATTAAATCCACATTACATGTATATATTCTGAAATCAAATCAATTAGCTCATAATTTTTTTATCTTGTCTCCTGATCAATACTGCACATTTAAAACGGTATTTTAAAGGTTATATAGAATATATTGCATACCTTGTACCATCTATGCTTGAAATTATACCGCAGTATGAATTTTTGGCCATATTGCCCTCCAATCCACCTCAGTCTGCTCTGCCCGTTTTATTATTTTTCCCCCTTCCCACTTCAGATGAAGTAATCAAACATGGTGCCCCATTTGTAACTACAGAGAATTGGGTGAATAGCACCTTGGCTTTTCTTTAACCTGTGAACTATTTGGTCACAGTATAGTGTTATATTAAAATTGCACTGTTTGATTCTAACAAAGACACTAGGGCAGAGTCATAATTATCCCAGCCAGTCCATGCAGTGCTTCAGCAACACAGAAAGGAGAGGTCTAATCTGGCTGGTAAGGGAAGCTCAAGTGTCATGAATCTTTTGCCAGAATCAAAGCCTCTTTCATCTGACTGCAGTATCAAATGGGCACAAAAAGCTTCATTGTATTTTAAATAGTCTTTTATCTCATGTTTTGGTATTTTTTTTTAACCATTATGACATGTCAGTCATGTTTAAACTTTTTACGCCTCCTTGTACCTTTGCTTCACAAATAAACGATACATCAGTTAAAAGCCATTGGAAGCCTTTCTGTATTTGACTAAGGCAGCTGAATAGACTACATAAGCTGAAACTGTCAGTTGGAACTAACTGTAAAACTGACTTTATTTACAGTTCCTGAATGTATGTGTTTTATTTAAACATAAAACTAGATTTGACAGTGCATGCAAAGCAAACGTTTAAAAAAGTGTACAAATTGACAATAAAAAAGAAAAAATGAAGAATAAATAGGAGAGTTGTTTAGACAGTCAAACAATTACTAGAAAAGCAGCAAGTAATACATTACAAGGAATTCAAGTAATGTTACTGGAATAAGCATTTGAAAGTCAAGTGGTAGTTGGGGTAAGGGGTTGGGCTCAGGGGTAGGATAAGGGCTGTCAGGCAGGCATATATATTTTTTTTTATATAAAAAACAGTTTATTAATAGTTGCTTGTCTTAAAGAACAACCCAATTTAGTTTCTGTACATGAACAACAAAACATCCTGGAAACCTGAGGAAAGTCCATTATTAATGTGGAAAGTTTCTGTTTACTTGTCTTTGGAGACTAGAGTTCTGTTTTGATGTTACGTAACATGACATTCATTTCCATAGCAGCACATTGTTTGGGAATCAGTCTCATGGACTGCCACCAGTGCCTGAGACAATAAACAGACTGCCTGAACTAAACTGACCTCTCCTCGCCCCTCCCTGTGGGACTGCAAAATAAGTCTGTGCTTCACTCACACTCTCCTGTTTGTGAGGGCTTGCAAACTGGCTTGACCAGTGTTTAAACTGGACAAAAGTTGAAACAGCTGCACTTTGGCATTTTTTGAGTTTCAGCTGCCATATCAGTACAGAAATCACAGAATTTCAACCTGATGAAGGGTAAGATTAGCCTCACGGCTGAAGCATTGCGGTGACTGAGCGCAACAAGTTACCAGTTCCCTTTCTGGCTATAGACTGTAGAAAGTGCACTGGATAAAGAACAACATTTTTTTTGGGTGACAAATTATTCACAGTATTTGATACTACACACTACTAGAAGCTATACAGCCGTTATAGAGCTGGATAACAGTCACTGTTGATGTGTATTCATTCTCTATTTAGATTATACAGCTTTAAATTGCCTTTGACCCTAACGGAGGCCTAATGAACTATTTTGTAATTGGGATTGAGACGACCACAAGACTTGGTGTGTGCTGCCATCTAGTGGCCAAAGCTGAGTATTACAAATTGTGCACTGTTTGATTCTAACAAAGACACTAGGCCAGAGTCATAATTATCCCAGCCAGTCCATGCAGTGCTTCAGCAACACAGAAAGGAGAGGTCTAATCTGACTGGCTGGTAAGGGAAGCTCAAGTGTCATGAATCTTTTGAATCAAAAGCCTCTTTCTTCTGACTGCAGTATCAAATGGGCACAAAAAGCTTCATTGTATTTTAAATAGTCTTTTTTTTAACCATTATGACGTCAGTCATGTTTAAACTTTTTACGCCTCCTTGTACCTTTGCTTCACAAATAAATGATACATCAGTTATGACAACATTCTTGAAGTTGTTGTAAAACAAGTGTTTATTTTTTGTCATGAAAACAAAGGCTTTGTGTTCTTCAAAACCACAGATTTACATAATTCCATCTGTAATTAGCAAAGGCCCAAACATAAACAACCACAAATTGTTTTATAAAGATTTCAATCACATCAAGTCAGAATAAAACAAAACAAAACAAAGAAACCAACAAACAACCAAAACAGCATTGACTTTAATCCCAGCATTTGAAGACCACTATGAAACACAGCTTAGATCTGACACCAGAAGAACCAAAGCACAAAACCCCACCGCCCTGGAGGAGTACTCAAATCATACTACAAAGTATCAGAGCTTAGGTACTGTTCTGAGTCAAGACGTCATTTGAGCGGCAAAGCCCACACACACACACACACACATACGACCCGACAGAGGTCAGAGGTGAGCAGCGGACATTCAAAATGTACCCAGAGAAGTCTGACAGTTTGTGACTGGATGTGCTGCTGAGATCTGGAGCTGGTGTTTGGAAAAAAAGTCCTTAATGAGGGAAAAAAAAAAAAAAAAACATTTGATGCTGGAAGGTACATAGGCCTCTGAGTATCCCGGGGGGAAAAAAAAGATCATGCTGGAATCTGGTATCTGGTCACAGTTGATTGCATCATCTAAAATAAATACTATACATAGCAAATCCCAGTTGATTTTAAGATTTCAGATTTTTTTTCCTACAATCCTACAATCAGCATCTACAAAATCTACAATTTGATTCTTTTACATCCCAATAGAGGTTATTCTTTTTATTTAAAGGACTGAGATAGTTACTCAATATGGAGAGAATATTGTACAGCAAAAAAAGCTCTATTGGTGTCCAGCACCAGGTTTTGGTCATTTCCCATGCGTCTACAGCAGATCTGATCTAGCTAGTATCCTATGAGTGAAGAGCCAAGCTGTGGTATACTAACTACTTCCTACGTGTGATGAATGTCACTGTTGAAATTGTGCACAAATGACCATTTATCCTTTGATCTTTACTGCATAGTATGGTTATAGATTAGAGCAGACATGCTAGCCATTGTTGTTTAAAAAAAAATTAGTTACTGTTATCCAATACTATGTAATCATGCTTTATCTTTCCCTGTTTGTACTGAGGTTGCCTGATTTGTAATGATTGTGATTTAATCGTTGTGATGAAAGTGATCTTACAAAGGCAAAGGTGGTGTGCCCTGGATAAGTATATTATAGACATCGCAGGGCAGGAGTGTGTTGGTGCTGACATATAGGACATGTGCATGTGTGCTGGTGTGAGCAAGTCTGCATTTGCCCAGTTGAGTGTATAAAAGATTGTGTGATCTTTGCCTGAAAAGCTGTCAAGATGATTGCGTCTGTGCTTGCATGCACATATTTGTGAATGTGTGTGTGTGTGTGTGTGTGTCTGACCTCAGTGCTTGTGTGTGCAGAAGTGCCAGCTGTGGGATACTGACCAGTTTCCTTAAGGTCACTTAAGTGCACATCAGAGGGAGTGTGAAAAGAGGTGAAGAAAAAGATAGCAAGAGAGAGGAAAGAGAAGAGGAGGATGTGGAGAAGAAAGGGGTGGAAGATTCCTTCACTTGGAAGTGGAAGCAGGTACGTTGACTGAGAGCGTCCGTCGGGCATTGGTCACCTGCCGTTGCTGGGCCAGGAAGGACTGGCCTGGAGAGTACAGGGAGTTGGTGCGACCACTCAAGCGAGACTCAATCGCCAGCTTCTGAAAGTTCAGGCTCTGTTTTATGTGTGTGTTGTATGTGTGTTGTGTGTGTGTGTGAGAGAGAGACATAGTGTATGGAATGAGTGAGAGAGAATAAGAAAGAGAGAGAGAGACCAAAAGATTGTGTTTACACATTGAGGAAAAAAACTTTTTGAATAAATAAGTTTGATATTAAATTTGATTACTTTACATTCCAAATCAATAAAAAAACATTAATTTCATTATTATTTATTAGGCATACAATTCTGACCAGAGAGAAAAACATACCGGCTCAACAGATACTCAGAAAGCAGAGAACAGTGACATGCAGCTCACCTTATTGTACCATGCAGTAACAACTAGCTTCTCTTCATAGTCCCTCAGCTTGGCCTGCTCACACTCTCTCTGGAGTGCAGACAAAATATAAAACCACGTGAGACAATGCAACTCTGAGGCACATTCAAATTCTTTGAACAAAGACAAAAAATTATGGTGAATTTGTTTTATTTTAACTGTTAAATTTAAACTATTTTGTGATGGCATACCATTTCAATGGCATCCTCTTTGTGTAGCATCCATATACCACCCTTATAACAGCCTTTATTCAGAACTACCTCTTTAGACTGTGAACTCAGGATTAACATTAACGATTTTTACATTTGCTAATATAACATTATCCAGTACTGTATCTGTCATCTACTGTCGTCAAATGTAACGGAGAAAACACCTCTCAACACCCTTAGCATTGGCTGGATAGAATAACCTCACCTCCAGGGAGCTGATCTTCTTCTCCTTCTCAGTGAGCTGGTTTTTCAGAGACTGGATCTCTGCAGAGGCTGGGTTCAGCTTGGGGTCCAGAGCACGGATTACCTGGGGAACAGAAAAACTATTAGTCTCTACTCCATTAGACTTGACTCAAATGAAAATAAGACCAGAGAGCTAGAAAGTCCTGCCTTCATGTGTTTTAATCTCACCCTCATACAAGCCCTCAGGAGAGGACAGGTGGCATTACAGGACGGGAGAAGTAATATTGAATGGAGGAGCCCTCCTTTCAAGAGCCATAGTTCAGTTTTTTAAATGCATTTGATATCCAACCACTTCTTTTATTCTCAAAATGACTTCCATGGCATTTAATCATCTGAACGACAAACACTTTTGGCATTCTACTGCATGAAAATATTTGAAAAATTAAGATTTTTACAACAAGATATTGACAACTATATTGTCAACATGAAATTAACCACATTGACAAGCATTATTTTCAGAGCCAGCACTTCCTCTTGTTGAAGATTTGGCATTTGTCTTTTAAGAACTTAAGTTGCTAATTTTCAACCAGAACTTTTTCCAGTTAGTTGAAGAAACTCTGAAGACTTACAAGCACAGCAGAATAATGACAATAATGATTCGCCATGTGGGCCTTACATTGCGAGCCTTCTCCAGGTACATTTTATATCTCTCCTCCATTGCCTTCATGTCCTCGTCCTTCTTCTTAAGTGCAGCGATTAGTTCCTCCAATTTCAGAGCTGAGAGAGAGAGAAAGAAAGAGAAAGGCAGAAAGAGAAAGAAAGAGTGAGAGAGAGAGAGAGAGAGGTCTCAGACATACATTGGCCCACTTTTTACTCAGCACAGCAGGAGCGAGAAACCCCCAACAAGGGGGTGGCCCAAAAACATAAATAATGCAGGACAACCATCAGACTGGGCCAGAGGTGGCTTTCAGCCACAGATGAGACATATATCTTTGTGTTGCCAGATGACAAGAACAAGTGACTAACTAAGGTTAAATAGTAACATGGGCCATACTGATGTTTGCTTAACATTAGCTGGACTACTGTGTGGTGTCTTATACAAGCTTTTTCCATGCCTGGCTATCTTACCATTCTGGTTGGCATCTGGCTGAAGGTCCTCCAGAAGCTCTTTCTTCTTCATAATCTCATCCTGGGCTTGATTCAGCTGCACCCTATGACCGAAGAACAGCTTCTGTCAGTTATTTAGTCTTAGGTGTAGGAATACGATTAAAAGTAATGTAAAGCAAAGTAATAAACAAACAAAAAACTTGTACATACAAAACTTAATTTAATATTGTCTATGCCCATTAGAGGTGCCATATAAAATAAAGTAAGTGAATTAATTGATGGACGCCCAAATTGAAATATTTTCACCAAGATTATACTGCACGTCTATTATCCACAGTATTTGTCCCAGTGTGGACAACATGAGGAAAGGGGGTCCTTTCCTCATGTTGGGATATAAGACGAAATGTTGACTGTATTTGCAGTCATCACGTTATAATGGTTATATTCAGTGTTATTGATATTTAAAATATATTCATAATTAAAAATGATTTAATGATTAATTTAATGATTTAATGGTTCAATTGTCCTTCCTTTACTCTGACGTACTGATGAATCAGTCATTGTTACATTCCTACTCACATGTGGGCATCCAGTTTCCTCTTCAGGTGTGACTGCAGAGAGAAAGGCAGATTGCAGAATGAAATTCCAAAATATAGTAGCTGAGAGCCCAAGCAAATGTTTTATGTACAATATTTAAGAGTTTTTGGTACTCTTAGAAAAAATTAAGTACGTTTCTGTGCAGTCCATTATTGTTTTAATTCTCTCTCAAAAAACCCACAGCGTATTATTGAAATGATAGCTAAGGAGTTAAAATATTTCATGAGATATTAGTAGAACGCTTTGATACTATGAATTATCCATGTGACTTTTTCTTGTTCACAGAATGCAAACAATGACTAAGACTTAAGAAATGATGCTGTGCAGTAATGCAAATGAAGTCACATGGCTATAAAATAAATATGACATGCATGTGTAAAATGCACTCACGTCCTCTGGCTTGGTCTCCTGGCCCTGCAGGGCTTTCTGGAGGTCCTCCACCTGTTGCTGCAGCTCCTGGATCCGCTCACTGTTTAACCTGGAAGTGCAGAGGATTGATGGGGAGGTCAAACAATCAAATACACACAACTTAATGCTTTAGCACAACCTGATGCATTAGCTTTGCTTAAATACTTCTGGGATCACTCAAGTTAAATACTACTTAAGAGTATTTATTTAATGGTCTTCTAGTCCCTTCTTAGGCTGATCCAAACCATTCTGTTCAACCAAGTGAATCACCTAAGTACTTCACACAATGGACATCAGCACATGGATTCTTATTACTTTTTAGTAAGAAGTGTGGATACATTAAACATTCTCTAGGATTCTTTAACAAATGTTGCTGAGGGACGTTTCGTTCTAGAGGCAAGGACTGGCTGAGATGATATCTGCTGGTGTGCACTCCGATTAGCTGTACCTGGTCTCCGTCTCCTGCTCGCTGCGCTCGCGGTGCGCCGTCTCCAACTGCTGCTGCAGTTCGGCGATGCGCTCGTTCTCCGAGCCCTCCTGCTGCAGACGCAGCATCTTGTTCTCGTGCTGCAGTCGAATGAACTTCTCCCTGGACACAATCCCATTAGTGCACGAGAGAAGAGCAGACAGGCAGATTGGCATAGGGGTGGTGTGGAAAAGCAAACGTAAGAATATTCTGTATGTTCATGCATGTACACATCTGGGTAAGTTTTTTTGTTTGTTTGTTTGTTTGTTTGTTTGTGCATATGTGTATGCATGTGTTCCAATTTCATTATGAGAATTCTGTTGTGTCCAATTCTTGTAGAGTGTGTGTGTGTGCATGTGTATATATGTTCTTGTACCTGTACTCGATAGGCAACATCTCTTCTGCAAGGTTGTCATGGCTTGGACTCTCAGACTGGAACTTCCCTATGAAAATCAAGAAGCAAATCATCCACATGTTAACAGAAGCCACCACTTCAATAGTGTATACAAGTCAATGTATAATGTCAAAATGGCACACCTGCTTGTATGAGCTGGTCTTGCTGAGCCTGTGTGCACCGCAGTTCCTCATTGGTCTCTCTCAAAGAATCCCGCTCAATTATGATCCTCTGTAACAATCAGAAAAGGAGAACTTTTAAATCCGTCTGTTGCAGTATGGCAGTAACTCACAAATTTGAAACGGTGAAGAAGTTACCTTTGCAAGAAGTTACCTTTACTTTGCAGTGGGCAAAAGGTTATTTGTGTGCTCACCAGCATTAACATGTTTACTAATGTGAGCAGCGTTCAGTGTCTGTACCTCTTTCTCTTTAAGCACAGTCTCATGCTTTTCCTCCAGCTTCTTCATCTCAAAAGCCAGGTTATCTGCCCGGCGGGACTCTTCAGACAGCTTCTTGTGCAGCTCCTGGACCTGAGGGGCACAAAAAAATTCTTAATGTGAGCAGTTGCACAATCTGTGATGTACTGAATGTGTGTGAATGCATACATGGGTATATCATGTATACATAGGTATAGAGCTTAAAATCAGACTACAAAGGTCTCACGGCCTGGAGGATGTGGTCATTTTTGTGGATTTTTTTTCCAAAAAAATGTTCTTGAAAAATAATCCCTAAAATAATAGAGAGTAATAGACAAATTGACTGGCATTGCAGTGGAACCCAGGTGACCGATGACTTTCCACCTCTTTACTGATCAAGGCTATTATTTTGGCTCATGACTTTCATAGGCACTCATTGTAAGTAAATCAGGTCTGATAATAAATGCTTATTTATTGTCCCTTTTTATCCTAACAGAGTTAAAAAAGACCTACAACTTGGTCCGGTTGATGCACAGTAGATATTATCAAGACGGATATACATCTCAGGGGTGACAACTTTTTTTAATTACAATGGTAAGTGATGCCATAGACATGTTTTATGCATGTTGATAGCTTTGACTGGGATTAAGTGATGATAAAACAGATAACATTTTGTTTTATTTTCGCCATGACAAAAACAAAATAATTCCTGACCATGGATGAAGCCGTCACTTTCTTGGGAACAAACTCTGGCTCTCCCCCTATCGCTGCACTGCTGTTTGACTCATGCATGGGGAACACTGAGCCCACCACTCTGAGTAGTGGCGGAGGCTCAAGATAAAATCAATTTTCATAAAAATACATTGTCAGCAAACAGCAAACTTGAATTAATCGATAAATCAATTTATCGCACAGCTCTACATAGGTATATAGGTATATGTACACAAATACATATGTGAGTGAGTGCATGTGTGAGTATGTATGTACGTATATACATGGATATACTGTACACTGTTGGGGGCAGCCGTGGCCTATTCAGTGTGTGTGTGTGTGTGTGTGTGTGTGTGTGTGTGTGTGTGTGTGTGTGTGTGTGTGTGTGTACCTGTCTCTTATAGGTCTCAAGCTGGGCACGGGCTGCGTTGGCTTTGCGGAGCTCCTCCTCCAGGCTAACGGTGTTCTCCATGTAGGTCATGTTCTTCTCCTCCAGGGCCTTCATCTGCCGCCGCAGATCCCCCAGGTCCTCCAGCTTCTTACGGTAGGTCTCCACAGATGCCTCTAGCTTCACTGCCCGGTCCGAGCTGCTCCTACACACACACACACGCACACGCACACATGAATGTAAGGACATACATGTATGCATGGCATGTACACACACATGCACAAATGCACACACACACACACAGAGTAATCTAAGCCCACCTAAGAATGTCCAGTTCATCTTTGAGTGCACGGGACTCTTCCGCCAAGCTAGTAAGTTCATCATTGCGGTGTTGGATCTCGATCAGCTGCTTCTCCAGGTCCTCACAATGGATCCGATAGTCATCTTTAGCAGCCTCCAATCTACACAAACACACACATAACCAAATACCAAAATATTTGATTTATATATTATTGTCATGTCTATGTAAAATAACTTTTGATTCTCCCTAAAATGAGACACCTTTTGAATTATATTGTAGAACATGTGCTTGTGGAGTGTAATGTATCACTGCAACACACATGCTCTCCATTAAAATCAGCTACCTCTCTGCCTCAGGACCTGCCTAAGGGGTGTTATCTGTCTCACCGGAAGTTGTCCTCCTGGAGCTGTTCCAACTGGAACTGTAGCTGGCTGTGCTTCCTACCCGATGGGGTGCTGGGGTCATCGAACGTGTCGAGTTGACTGGCTCTGTCTGTCAGGACGTCGTTTTCTGCAAGGAGGCTGTTCCTCTCCTCCTGCAGCATTGTGACCTGTTGATGGCCAAGGTCAAAGGTCAAAAGTCAAACAGTCACTCACTCTCCATCTCCCCCACATCTCAGATATTTAAAAGTGTGAAGAAACCACTGTGTTTTTTTTATTAGTTATTATTTATTTTTATTAGTATATTCAGAGTTGTTAGGAAATGCTGTAATGAGCCGTGTGAGATTACAGTCGAGCTGTACCCAGACCATAGTGCGAAGACCAGACTGCCTTCCACCAGCTTTTATTTCAGTGCATCACTGTATGTTCAGCTAATCAAAGAAATTGTCAAATATATTGTATATGAAATAACATTTGAAAAACACAACGTTAAAGTTTATTAGGATAAAGAGAGACAGAGTAAAAGATAAATCCCACCCATTGCAAACAATCCAAATAAATTAAGATTCAAACACAAATTAAGCATCAATACAAACATGCACAAATACACACACACACACACACACACATACACACACAGAGACCTTAAACATGACCAAAGTTGAGACAACCAGTTCTGTTAAGCTCTGTAAGGTCAGCAGAAATACCCCATCACAGTTAGATATGTTAGAGGCATAAAGGTGGTGATGGTGTGGGGGGGCACCCATAATGCAGATGCAGGATTAAAACAATACAAGTTAGACAAGTTAGGCCTTCACTTCAAAGTGCACAGCCATGGTAGTTACTCCCCCTGAAAAGACAGTTGTTTTTAGTAAGGTTCCAGACCAGTGCCCCTGTCGACACTTACCTCCCAGTGACCATGGGACCATGTCGTTTGTGTACTTTATAACTCTGTTAAAAGTCAGTTTTGTTGGAAGGTCAATATTCAGGCAAAAAAGTATTATGCATTAAGATCTTTGTGGTTTCATACAACAAGGCCTGCAAAAAAACTCTTTTATAATCTTACAGGATTTATCTCAAAGGGTGAGGATACATTGCACCAACCACCTTCAAAGGAATGGCTAGAAAAATAAAACACAGCCTTGCTTTCACAATTATGTAATAGCCCAATATATTAACTTAACAGAACAGTACTTCTGACTAGTGCTACAATTGGCTTCAGCATTTTTTAAACCTAGAATAAAGACGTTTCTTGATATCAAAATGGCAGGACAATAATCACAAAGATTGTTGTGTCCCAGAAAAAACAACAACAACAACAACAACTATTAATGGCCAACTTTGTTGCTGCAATCCTGGAATCACTGGCATGCATCCATGACATAACCAGTGGCTCAGCAGTGCAGGGAAAAGAATGCAGTCCAGTCAGGCCATCCACAACACACACCTCATTACGGCAGAGAACCTCAGCTCTCGCTCTCTTGTCACTGCTCAGGACAAAAACGCTGACAAAGCAAATTTGTGCTTGCAGCGCAAGTCTCTAACTACTACTGAAAATTATTTAAATGCTGACAGCAGGCCTAAAAACACTTTGAGAATGTATCAGTATTAAAATGGGACAGGAACTTTCTGGCAATGTATTATGACAGTCTCCTCTGTGGGGAGTGGTAGTGGCAACCTGGGCTTCATTGTCTCTCTGGCAGCCAGTGTCTACAAGCTATGTTTCCATCTGCAGCTAGGATAGGAGGTGAATAGGTACACTGGGCTCACCTGAATGTCAAGCTCCTGGCAACGCTGAGCCAGCTCCTCCTTCTCAGACATCACCTCTGCCAGGTCCTCCATAGTTTTCTTTAGCTAGAGGCAAGACACCCATAGGGAGGGAGAGAGAGAGAGAGAGTAAGTATGTGGTTGTGTGAGTGATTGAATGAATGTTTAAAAAATTAAGCAATTGAATAAGCTCTGAATTATGTCACAAGAATATTAAATTTCTTGAAGATTCATTTAGCCACCATACAAATACATGTGCATCTATGCAGGTACCAGCAGACTCAAGGAGTAACATCGGGTACATCAAGAGGAATATGTACAGAACAGTGCTGTAGTCTAGTTTGCTGTAGTGGGTATACTGCCTGTGACTGTTGTGGTTATACTGTCTTGTACTACTACAGAAGTGTCAGTATTGCAGCCTATGTTTTACTGGATATACGCAAACCCATGAACCTTTTAAGCGGTTATATGGCGTACACCTGGGTAACACATAGACTACAGCCCTGGTACAGAACATTAGATATTACAGTTAGAAGGATTCTTTAGAGCCTAAATGAACTGTCTCTGATTGTTAATTAGACTATGCTGAGTTACATGTAAAGACAAACATAAATACTTCAACTCACGTAGACATCATAATCACAACACTGCCTAAATCAGAAAACGATCAACAGTTGGATTATTGCTGTCCATGCCAACATGGTCAGTGTAGCTCTCTATGTCAAGCTCCAGGCATTAAAATGAAATACTTTCAGAGCACCAACCTGTTGCTCCAAGTCCCCAAGTGGCTCAGCTCCAAAGTGGGTCATGGTGTCCTTGCTCATGAGCTGAACAGGAAAAAAAAACAAGCAGATGGGTTCATTAGGCTTCTACCAGCGCAAGGCATGATCGCATGCTTGAAAGAAGGTATGGCTAGGGATACAAAGCCCCATAATGCTCCAGGTCAGATTGATAAGCACGTGTGAGAGATGTTGTCAAGGGTGGGTGTCAGACACAGACCTCCTGAATAGCCGTCATCACCACGTGCTGCACAGACTCCTCCAGGGTCATGATAACTTGGATGTATTCTGAAGTACAAGAGTCATAAACAAAGAAAAATAGGTTTCTGAGAATAAAATTTCACACACACACACTTACCATCTCTATCACAATTCAGCTCAATGCATGAAAAAGTTCCCTGCGGCATTACAGGATAATCTTAGCCTACTGTACTCTAATCCGAAGGCATTTAGAGTGTCTGCACTACAGGAAAATGTGTATAATTCTAGGACTATGTCAAAGGTACAAGAGGGAGGGCCTCTTGATTTTAACCCTAGTAAGTGATCTGTGATAAAACTCCCATTTTAACTCTTTTAAGTGATCTGTACATTCAGACAAACAGACAGACAGACAGCGGCAACATACCCTGTTTGCGATCACAATTTACAGCACAGCCCAGGATGAGCTGCAGAAGGCGGCCCAGTTCTACTGGGTCAGAGTGCTCAGCGACCCGGACCAGATCAGGCAGCGGAAAGTTGGAGATCTGCTGGGCCAGGACCTGAGAGACAGAGTGTGTGTGTGTGTGTGGGGGGGGGGGGGGTAGCTTACCACAGCAACTCTTCCACATGTACAGCTTTGACTAAATATGCACATAGCAGGATAAGGACTTGTCCACATGACCACTTACCTCATTGTAGTAATCAACAACCATCTGCTGGATCTTTTTCAAGTTGTTCATCTATTTAAAGAAAAATTAACAGGCTTTCATTACAGATGCTCTCCCCACAGTCCGTCAGGAAATGCAAAGTGCAAACACTACCACTGTCACAGGTCGTATTTCTGGGAAGCATTAGCACACACAGTGCAAAAATGTGACACTTCTCCAACTGTAAGCTAACTTCAAGCTAGCTTTTCAATTTCATTTCAATTTCAATTAATATTGCTGTGTTTTACAATGTGTAGCCTACTTACACTTGTAATCTGCCTGGAACAGAATCTGCACTGGAAATGTACTTCCACAGATACTTTTGCACTAGTGTTACCATTGCATCCTCCTGCACATCCACACGACTTCCACACCAAACAACTTAGTACCCTAAATGATGCACATAACAGGATTTTTCTATATATTTATTATATCTATTTATGTATGTATGTCATGTGTATGCCATGTTGTGGAAGCTTAAGGATAACTGAATTTTCTACGGGATACTAAAAGTATCTATCTATCTATCTATCTATCTCGAACAACCAATCATAATTCCTGGAGTAGAAATGCACAAAACACCCACCCACTCACAGACAAACAAACATGTCTCCTATAGCCCCAATATGCTCATGTGGATGAAGGTTGATGCCAAGTAGAGATAAACACAAAGTGAGGAACACACATGAGGTGAGGAGGCGTCAGCGGTGCCTATGATGACATGCTAATCTTGTGGGAACTATCAGACCCAAAAAGTAGCTGACTGAAACCCAATCAATGCCAGGCTCCAGTGTCCTCTGTCTGCAGGTCTGCCCTGCCCTGCCCTGCTCTGTTTTGTCTCGTTTGTCTGTCCTATTCTATATGATACTGTCTGTCTGTCTGTCTGTCTGTGTACCTTTAGTCTCCAGTTCTCCCCTATGTCCTCCTTGATGCGGTTCAGCCAGGCCTCATTGAACCATGAGGGGTCTCTGCAAATGACATGACATAAATATCACATCAGATCAATTCAGCTGAGCTCAATAACTCACAACATACTCATGTGAAGTGCATGGTATGTCTTTTCTGCTCTCTCTTCCAGTCCTAGAACCTTACCCATTAAACAGTGACAATGGGGAACTAGAGCCAAACACTGTAATATGGTAAAATGGTCCCCATCAATATGACTAAATCAACCCAAACACTATGTGCAAACAGCAGGTAAAACACACAAACACACACACACTACTGTAATGGGACACCACAAGCTTCCCACAATGCAACAGGAGGCTGTTGTTAAATATTCAGCCAGCGACAGGGCAGCTCCCATGTAAATGAATAATGCTGCTGAGGCAATGGACAGAGTGAGTGTGATTTATGAGGGTAAAAGGAACACAAGCAGTAGCAGAAACTGTAGTAGTAGCAGCAGTAGCAGGAGGAAGAGGAGTGGCAGGGGCTGATGGGCTTACATTTGATGCAGGGCCTGAGATATGGCTGTTCCCGTGGTTAGGTCATCCACAGTTCTGCATGGTGCTGGGGTATTGAAGGTCTGGAGCTGAGAGCAGAGTAAAAGGCATCTTTAATTTCACTGCAAAACAAGGTCTTCTTACATGAAAACAAATATAGGCTATAGGCTATAGACAGCACACTATACACTCTATAATGATGCCACAATACTTAAATGTTTGGCCTCATAAGATCAGGCCTGCGTTTGACTGGGCACAGCTACACAAAGCAAACGTGTTCCATTACTACTCTGGTTTACTGATTGAATGACTGTCCTGTGTCTGAAAAGCTGTGATATAGCAACTTAAACAATCAAATTAAATAGCTGCTTGAATCAAAGCGTTGTTGGTGCTCCTGGCAAACCTTACCTTCCAGTGACAAAACTGGAAATACGCTTAAATTATCATGAAATGAAAGAGAATGTATGTGCCATTAGATCTAATTATCTCAGACTGATCTCTAGGTTGTAGGCAATGGTTTAAAACCTAAGGGGGAACGCTGCACACCAGTGACCCGCGCGGGTTAAGTTTACAAACGACCCGCGATCATCCGACGCTTTCAATCAACCCGACCCACCAAAATTATAACAAATTACACCCAACCTGCTGCATTACCAACATTGTTTCCTTCTGAAATATAGCCCTAACAATAAGTTAAAAAGCGCTTTATCATTGCCTTACTATGTTATATTATAAGCAAACACACAGTATATACTGAAATGTTATAATGCCATTTAACGTGGGCTACTGGAGGTTGGCCTATTTTGGATGCAAAGGCTAATCCGTGCGCATTTGTGGCGATGTTCGTCATGTTCGTCTTCCTGTTTTGTGGCTGTCATACGTGTAGGTGGCACCACAGCAAGTAGACTAAATAAAACAAGACCTCCTCCTGTATCATCTTAATTTAGGCTAGCCTACTATTTCCTCAAAGGTTTCCCAAGCCTAGCTAATTCTATCTGTGCCCTAACCCCCAATTCCCCCGTCTTCAACTATTCCATGACCGTCTCCATCTCTCTGTCACAAACGCATGCACCATGTGTGGAAAGTAGCGATGCATATTGGGGCCACACATTCAACCATTTTTGTATGACTCGAAACGCGGGTGACCTGGGTGGACAGCTCAATTTGGATCAGCCCGCGCATCACTGTGCACGACAGACAATATAAACAAAAGCCAGACTCTGTGCGCTATTCATGCCAAGTTCAGGGATTCTAGGATGCCTCAGCATCTCACGGTCTAAAAAGACATAGTGAGTATATATCCTGCTCACCGCAGCCTTTCCCCACCGCTGCAGATGAACCACGGACAAAAACAGCACGAGTTTTGATTCGCTGCTACCATAGTCAGTAAAAAGATGAAGTACTGACCTAATGACATTGCCTATGAATATTCCGTAAAGGCGAGAGGCCTGCTATCGCGGCCAAAGAGGAAAGCTACGACTTGTTACAAGTGCCTCGGAGAGACAGAGTCCGATGCAACGCTCCGCGAGATTGAAACGACGGTCGGAGCGAGCTTTTTCAGACCATGCAAAAAATAATATCGGTCATGCTCAGACTCGGATGAAGGCACAACCACAAAAGAACCCATTCTATTGATCATCATGCTGTTGTGTAGTCTAACGTCATTGCCCGCTAGCGCCATGTGCGCTTGCAAGGGGAACAAATAAAGATCGAATGGAGGAATTCCACAAATATCCCCACGCTAACCAGATTATACGGTTAAATCGGATAAGGATAAATGAAGTTTGGTGTTGTTGCAGTCGCTGTTTATGTCTTGGAGCTGGCCTTCTGATCTGCCAGCATCTAGCGTAGTAGCAGCAACATGCTAAATAAAATGAAATATAATGTAATGTTGGATAAATTCACCAAAAACGGTGCAACGCACCATGTAATATCCTCATAAATGTTGCAAATGGGTATAGCCATGCATCGTACTATGTAAGAATATGCAAAAAATACAAGCCTGCTCAGATTTACGACGATAGCCCACCATTTCCTGATTGTTTTGAACAGTAAGGAAGATAAACACGTTGGTGTAAGCTACTACCTGAGACAGGTGAACACTACCTCATTCGATCGAAACACAGGAGTCATGATACGTAGCCTGCTACATCAACATTTCAGAGCATAAACATACCCAAACAATCAGGCTCTCGCATAGCACCGTTTTGTTCACATCCATCTCTTCCCTCCGAGTAGGACAGGCAGATATTTCCGTCCACCTGTCAGCGACGCGCTCTCCTTTTCCACATCATTTGACCTCACCTGAGGCTGTACTTTATTTCACATGCGTAAGACAACTGGCCACCAGAGCACTAACGTCGTTAAATGACCGCAGTCGGTTCATGAATAGCAAACACGACGTACATTCTTTCGGCACCCACTCTCGAGTGTGATTGGGGGATTGACGGGATAAAGAGCGCAATGCCGTGCAATGAAACACCAATGCTCCCTTGCGCTTAGCGAATCACAATAACCAATTATATTTTAGATCGGTTGAGACCCACAGCGCTGTTACTGCCAAGGGACCAATCGTAGTGGACTAAACAGACATACTCCCTATTTTACATGAGGTATATGATATAATCTTTGATTTCAGAGTACAAACAGTAAGAACAGTTTATTCGCTAGCAGTTATTCGTGTCGTCTTATTTTCACATAAGTATAACATATTTGTACACTCAGACAGAAAACCTAAGTATAAAGTAATTTCTTCCCAATACATATAATAATTGGTTAAAAAAACTTTACAACTGGGATAGGCTAGGATATATTATATTTTCATTTTCTTCGCTCAATCTTTCAGTAGGCCTATTTAAGTGTCAACATTTTAATTTGCTCCTCTGGAGAGGTGAGATGCAAGACAAACATTTTTAATTTGCTGAATGTTGTGAGAGATTGTCCTCTATAAGGAGACAAGTACCTAATAGTATTGTCAGTAGTATGTGTTCCACTCTGTCAGTTTTTTTTTGCCTGACTGTTATCAGTCGTCAGCAATTAATGGTAGTGTATGTACTGTCCTGTCCTGTGTCCATAAAGGTAGCCTACAAATCAGAAACAGCTATTGCACTTAAGAGAATGTGGTTTTAGCGCGTATCTGTCTCAGGAACGGTATGACCTGAGCCATAAATCTACCCAATTAAGTACACATACCCTCATGTTCGAATAGAAATATTTTGCTAATCTGATTATTTTTTAACTCAACTCTGCACATTATTGCAGAACAGCAGTCAATGAAGTGTAAACTGCTGTCCCCATGATTCAACTGAGATAAAGGTGTGATCAGCAACACAAGTTAAGAGTCCTTATGAGTCAAAACGTATCTTACCCTGTCCACTTTTAAGCATTTTTGTTCTGAATAGTTCTACAGGGTTCTATGTAGAGGCCCACTGTTGAAAATATTACTGACTGTCATGACTGGAATAAGATAGCTAAATGAAAAGGAGACTTTCAGAACCAAGTTTAAATGTGATAGTTCTTGCCTATGCATTTCTACACATCACATAGATTTATTCCAGGTTGTTGAATACAAGGAGGGTTAAGCTAGCATGGTTCTGTGCAACCAAGACAGTACTAGTGCCCTCCTGAGTATGAACATGTGACCACGTGAGGCTCATGCAGAATATGTATCTAAAAAGTAAGAAAGATAAGATATGATAAACTCACGTGCACACACAGAGTGGTTTGGGGTCACAAGAATGCACTCATTTGAATATTCAAAAGGAGACCAAAAATGGAATTAGATTACAAAATACTAACTGATCACCTAGTAAAATATAAATATAAACTAATATATAATAGTTTAGTTCTATTCAATAGTACCAAACTATTGAATAGAACTGTTATCTGTGGGGTTTTGTTATATTTTCTACGTTTTCAGAGAATGTTTTCATTCTTTCTTCTTCCTTAGGCATATCAGGTACTCAGAAAATGTAAGAAGTAAGACAGATGTTATTAATTTGTTGAGTGAATTTAAAACTTGGTCAACCTAGAGAGGCAATTAAACTGGTGCCGCTAATTATAATACAAATTTTACTTCTGGCCTGTAGGAGTATTGTACTGTATATGTGAGGCCATTCTAATTATCAAAGGCATAACTGCATTATTTTAGTTGTACAGGAGATGTCAGTTGTGTCATTATGGTCAGTAGAGCTCAAGTTAACAAGATAAAAATAGTCAGTCTAGGTTTAATCTGGACACCCTGACCTCTGTTCTTGCGATATGACCGATAAGACATGTTGACTAGACTATGATGACAGTGTGGACATTAAACATATCCATGCTGTCCAACCAATGAGGACAGCCTCTATTCTCTGATAAAAGAAAAAGGAAAATGGGCAGCTGTTTGTTCAGCCTGGATCTCTAACCGTGCCATATCACCTTGTCTGATGGGGTCGATACTAACTATTTTTAGTCAGTTTGACCTTTGGTGATTGGGCAAGACGTGAAATGTTTGCTGCATTCCTTAAAAAAATATATTAAAAGCCACAACGCTCCCTCTCAGTGGAAAAAATTAATGCATGTCATGGTCATGTCCTCTGGGATCAGAGCAAGATGCTGGACATTTAACTAATACAACAATGCTCTTGACTGTTGTGAATCATTTCACTTTCCTATTAATTGGTGAAAATGGCAATAATGCAGTATGGCCAGTGACTGTAAAGATGTTGGTATTATGATGGCGGTAAAACCTAAAATGACAAAATAATTAATAGGAGTCCTTTATGTCCTTCCTGTAAATGGGGCATGGTTCCAGGTTGTGTAAACTTGTGGTAAATGATTAGTTAGCTTTTTTGTATTTATTGGAGCTAACCTACTTAGAGTATGTGTAGGTGGAGTTAGACGGTCTTTGACCTTACACAGGCAGTCACATGACCAAAACAGAGCATAGCAAGCGAGCAGAGGATGGGCTCAGTGAATTTCTGCGCATATCCTGAATTTTGCATTGTATGCATTTGTTTGTGGCTATAGCAAAAGCATGCATCTCTTATGCCACACAATATCACCACTGCGTGGTATTGATTTAACTCAGACATCAATCAGTGTGTGTAAATTTAGTCGGTCTAACAGGATCAAGTGAACTGGCAGCCTTTGGGGCTGGGGTTGATCATTAACCTGCTTGCTGGATTTATTGTGTACAGTGATGCTGCCAGGAAGCATTTCTCTCTCTGCTCTCTGTGAGGACCTGTGAGAGACCTGTGTCTGACCAAACGGCCTGACAGAGCCTGACCCATTCAACAGCAACACCCATTCTACAGCATGCTCACCTGTCATAGCTCTCGGTCCAGGTAAGGAGTTTAACTACCAGATTAACGTCAGATCTCAAGGTGTTGTTTAGTAGATTACTTCACTCTATTAATAACCAGTTGTTAAATTTTATCTGAGGTGTCCATGAATGTAAACAGCTCAGGCTTGGGAATATAATACATATTAAGATCGATTAACATTGATGTCTTCTCATTTGTGAAAAGAGAATAACTGCTGTTGTTAAACAATTGTTTTACCATGTAGTTGTGTGCTCAGTTGTTTATGCTGTTTGTAACTGCATTAGGGCCTTTGTCAAGGCTCCTGTATTTCTTGTAGTATCTAGATGAAATCATGGTTTACAGGAGCATCACTTTTGATACATAGCATGTCAGATACCACTGTTCTTTGGAAGCATGATTTACTTAATGAATGGGTTTGACTAAATATGTGTTAAATAGCAAATATTTTGCTTTATCTCATCCCTGACAATGTCTTTGCTCATCTGTTTATGTTTCAATGTTTTTCTCATCTAAAAGGGCATCCCTGACCACAGAGGTCAGAAGGGGCCAGAACCAGCCCAATCATTCTTGTAACACCCTTGAACTCAGAGGCCACCAACACGTGAGCTGTGGCAAGGTCAGAAAACACACACACACACGTGTACATACACACATGTGAACATATATACCGGAATGCAAACAGACAGACAGACACACACACACACACACACTTCCAGAGGATTTTATCCAAAAAACAGGACTTTGAGCTGACAATCTCTTAATCTTAATTTTAATTTAGTATCTACTTTTAGACCAAAAGAGGACTGCTGTTAAGAAACTACTCTGTGAGGAGATCCTCATTTAATCAATTCTCTTTATCTCCTCTCTCCTCTCTCCATGGACAGGACCTATGTGCCTCTGGTGTCGTCAAAGACTTGCATTGCCCTGTGTGCCTGCAAATGGCCACATTCCCAGTGGAAACCAACTGTGGACACCTCTTCTGTGGTAAGAAACCAGAGCACCTTTACACAAGGGGGAGGGGGGTGGTGGCCAAAATGCATTTTTTTTTTTCAGATGGATGACCACAGGTCTTTGAAGGATAGTCTCTTACAAGCTGGGATGTTGATTCTGGAATTGGATTTTGTGTGCAAGTATTGTGATGGTTATGTTGAAATTTGTGATTTTATGGTTGTCATCTCCCAAAGAGAAAGCCCCACTGTATACAGATCCACAATTACAGTACAGTTTCAGTAATGCTGAGTGAGAGAAGGTGTCTGCTAAACCATGCCAGTGGTGGTGAATCAGGGGACAGGTGGGCAGACGGTGGGAGACCACTCCACAGTGTTGAGGCAGTGAGTCATGTGACTGCAAACTGTTTAATGTGTAACTGTTGCTATGGAGACTCCCGGGAGCGGTGTCTGCTTCCACCTAAAAGAGTCACAAGGCCCAGAGCAGAGCTGCCCACAGTCACGTACATTCATCACTGACAACCTTCAAGAGCTATGGGCAACACACACTCTTAGCAGAGCTCTCTCATAGGAGACAATATCAGAGACAGTAGAGAGTAGAGAGGGAGAGAGACAAAGAGAGAGAGAGAGAGAGAGACATACAGGCATCCAGACAGACAGGGGAATGGGAGAGAGAGAATCCAAGAGAGAGTAGTAGGAGAGATGGGTAAGGTGATTCACCTTCCGGTGAAAATGTTGATGTAATCAAGCGGACGTGACTCTCGCAACACACTCACCGAGACAATTTTTTCTAAGTAAATTTCCCTCTTGCTCTCTGGCCTCTGGAGCTGTGATATCCATGCAAATCATGCTGGACTGTTTCCAGCTGGACTTCTAGCTGTCGTCGTTGTTTCATAACATGACGTTTTGTGTGGACACTGAAACGTGGTATTTGTTTTTTGCCTTTACATTTTTCGCCTTTAATTTGTTTTATGACTAAATGCTGCTGTCCATCATGATTCTTGTCAGTGGTAATCATGTTCTGTGCAAGAGTCAGTTAAAGGTATACAGTCTGGGTTGTCAGGGCACTTTTGTTTGGTGAATGATTTGCATAGGATTAACACACACACACACATTCAAACATAAACACAAACCCACAGTTCAGAGAGGACTGTAGCATTGACTTAATGGGTAAAAGGCAGAGTGAGTGCAGTATCATCTGTACAATCCAATTAATACTCCCCAGATTACCACACGGCTCAACACAGAGTATACAACTGTTGATCCTGATCCTTTACGCATTACCTATTTCTCACTCTTTCTCCTCCCAGTGAATGATTATAAATGTTTGCCTGGGAACATCTTTGCCCTTGAAGCCTAAACCCATATTAATATCACCAACATGACCAAGCACTTTACGTAATGTTACTCAGCAGCAATTGTGTTGGTAGCATTGCCACTCAAATCATATTACAAGGGCATATTTTTTAAAAACAGAACTGACTTATATTATATGTCTTATATTCCCATTGGGTCCACTTCCACCCTTGTGTCTGATCCATGCAAAGTGATTCCTATCAGGAACTAAGTTGTGTTAATTTTTTCCTGGTATTTTAAGGCTTACGTTTTGTACTTTGATGTCTGCTTCCTCGCAGCTCCGTGTCTGATATCCTACTGGAAGCATGGCTCCTGGTTAGATGCCATCAACTGCCCTCTCTGTCGACAGAAGGTATGACTAAATCAATTTAGTTTATTGCTTCCCTATCCTTCTGGGCTATATTATAGTGTACTTACAGTAAACTGTACATCTATAGCAAATTCTTGTTTGCAAAGCAGAAATCACATTTAGCAACATAATGATGTGTTCCAAGCACCAATCAAAATGCACCTCTTACTACTGGTTTAGCATTTATACATTCTGAATGTATGCATGTGTCACAGGTAAGCGTCCTGTGTCACCTCTTCACAGAGAGTCGCTCTGACTGTCAGCAGCGGGAGGTTCTGTGCCACATCAAAGACTACAACAAACGCTACTCTGGGGCCCCCCGCCGGGTGAGTGCTATGCTACAATATGCTCACAGAGGCTTGATTAAGACAACAACACCATCCTTTTTTGTTGCTGACTGCCAGTGTTCTCACACTCTGTGTGTGTGTATGTGTGTGTGTGTGTGTGTGTGTGTGGGGTTATGCTTCCATTTACAAAGCCCTACAAAGACTAGGATCATGTTTTTTTTCACACACCATTTAATACCACTGACAGGAAACGTTTGTAAACCAAGGCTACATCTTTGTAACTGTGCAGTAAGATGGCAGTGATATCCTCATTACACAACTGCATCACTGTTCCTAGGAAACAGAAGACAGGTGCCCTCTGTAAATGAACACGCATGCACACAGAAACTCCCTCAGACACACAATGCTACTATCTCCATTTCACTTGACCAAGCTTTGTAAAGAGGGATAAAAACAAGACAAATTGAGTGAATAAAGGAGAGAGCGAGCAGGGTAGCTTGTTATATAAGTCTATTGCACCATCATATTAACTTCATCTTTTTCTTGGGGGATTTCTCAGGTGACAGACTACTTGTATGACATGCCCTTATTCCTGCATCTGGCACTGCGTGGCTTGGGGAACATTGGTGGCCTCGTGTTGCTCTTCCTAGTGAGGGTGGCTGTCTGCTGTTTTGGGGCGGCTGTGTCCCTGGCCTCACCTCTTGAGGGTGCTCCAGGGCCCCTCAGTGGAACACTGGGCCTCCTGGATGACCTGGTGGTGGTTTTTCTGGTCCTCATCTGTGTCATTAATATCAACCAACAGATGGCGCCAGACGTGACAGTCAGGAATCGTACAACAACACACGGTGTGCTGACTGACACCTTATTGTGAAATCTCATGGATTATTACAAGGACTGACCAACGTGATTGTTTACTTCCTACTAACTATACACTATTCCTAGCCATATACAGTGTCCTAACAGAGCTGTGTACTGAAGTATAGCACAATGTGCAGTGTGTGCCTTGTAAGTGCACAAGGATTTGTGTGGGGGTGGTACTGGTTGAGTATTTACTTAATTTAAATAGTTTGTCATGAAAGATAGGCCTACGGGCAGTGATGTCACCAAGTGGAACATATTTGAAGAATCTTGTAATAGGCTTAAATGAGATGAACTGGCCTCTGGCCTCTTAGTATTACTCGGAGTTTAAAACTCCTATGGTTTACAGAACTGAATATTCCCTCAGTGAGATCTATGGAGTACAAATCAAACTACTAGGTGACCTGCTCAAATCCACGGTTGAAACAGTCCACAAACTACACTGAACCATTCATATGTGAATCCTTTGGCAAGCATTGCATGCCTTTTGATGACGCTGCGAGTAGTGTAATTGTACCCATTTTAATATACAAGCATTTTGAAAAGGATCATACAGTAATGTTATAGCTGAGATGGCTTGGTTATTGCCAATAATAACAGTACATGTATTGTAATATTGTAAATATGCTTATATCGTTGTACCTATATGTAAATAATAATGTAATAAAATATATATTTATTGTTGTATTTTAGTCCTGTTACCCATTTTGTTGCAAATCACAACACAACCAATGCTTACTCCAAAGTCTAGATTTAATTCAAAAGACAGTACAAAAACATGTTATACCTGTAGTGTTTGACAAAAATCAAAACATTGCGTCATTGGAAAAAAATGTTAGTGCAAAATGTTTATTACAGTGGACACATGGAAGTAGGCCTACCGTTTTGGAGTTGCATGTACAGCTAGTTAGTCCAGAGTCAGCACTACTAGGAGGACATACACTTATGGAATGTGTTTAGGAGCGGGAATGATTGATTTTTAAATTAATGCTTCATCATGTATTTATGATTAACAAGGATTATAAGCGCACCTAAAATTTTTTCAAGATTGTGTTTAGGCACACATGATTGATTAGGCACACATTGGCATGTGGCTCACTGTGAGGCCTGGCACCAGGCCGCAGCATTCTTGAACATGCTGAGCCAAGGAGACACAGCCATAGAGGAACGGAGAGATCTGGGCACCCACGCCCACTGCCAGCCCAGCGTGGCACGCTCTGGGTGGGGCATCATGGCCAGGTGACGCCCGTCGGCAGAGCAGACCCCGGCCACACCTTCGGGAGAACCATTAGGATTGAGGGGGTACTCCTCAGTAGGGTGACCCAAGTCATCCACGTAACGCAGGGGGGCGAGAGAGCCATCGATCACCTGCTTGCGTGCCTCATCGGAGCGGAACTGCATCAATCCTGAGTGAGACAAACACAGACCGTGCCAGCAGAACATCAGAAAAGATTAACAGAACGCTTACAGCAAACTTAGAGATTTAGTCACAGCACCAACCATTAACTAATATCACAGTTGAAAAAATAATGACCAGATGACTTCAATACAGAAGCAATGTCAACTAAGCTTAAAGCTGGTAGCCTCATAACATTCATCCATATGTTACACAATACACAATCAGCCTGCACAGCCAACTATGCCAGGTGCTGGTGGGTTGCAGGTTCACAATTTATAGATAAAAAAGTGGTCACCACCGCACCCTGGTAGATCTAGTTTTCTTTATTGAGCAACGCATTTCGGAATATGCTTCATCGGGCTCAGGCTCTGACTCAGGAGCCCGATGAAGCATATTGGATCATTGGATGCATGGATCAGTTAAGAAAAGCAGATCTACCAGTGTGCAGTGGTAACCCTTTTTCATCTATGCATCCATATGTGTTCAGTCTGTACATGGTGATGCCTACTAGATGCACAGAATTGCCATGTCGATCTTCTCTTGTTGCTGATGTTGTGTGTCTTGTGACTGTGTGAGCGACTGAGCGAGTGAGAGTGAGTGAGTGAGTGTGAGTGTGAGAGAGAGAGAGAGAGAGAGAGAGTGTGTGTGTGTGAGTGAGAGTGTGTGTGTGTTTCGTTACCTTCTCCGTGAGCCACCCACACACCCAATGCAGATCCCTCCATCCCCTTCAGCATAATGGCTGGAGAAGGCAGGATGCTCACGCTCACAAATCGGGACTCAAAGCGCCCTGATTTATTATGGGTCAGAATCACATCAGACTCTAAAGAAAGAGATGGAAGAGAGGCGGCAAAAGGGGGGGCACAGTCAGGCACTGTGTAAAAATATTAGCAACTCTATACCCATATCTCTGCGGTGCTTGCTGTACTGTACCCTTCCTTACCTGCATTGGTTCCAGTGCCCACCCAGCCTAGCAGTGCCAACAACTGGCAGCCGTTGCACACAGCCAGACTGAGAGTGTCCTCACGCCACCGGAAACGCTCAAACTCATCACGTGCCCGCTGGTTATAGGTGACAGTGGCCGCCCAGCCTAACAAAGGGGACATACACACACATGCACTAAGACTAGGAACTAAACAAAGTTTATTAGTCGGGGGCTTGGAAAAGAGATATATAATGAACTCAGCAGGAAACATCATCCATATTGCAGTTTCTGAAAGGCCTGCAACTGGGCTATGCTATTAGATAGCTGGATAGCTTCAAAGAGTCTGGACACTCACAATAGGCATACATTTACTTTACTGAGGGAACGAACTTTGTTTAAACTTTAAATGTTTTGCATTACACTGACCTAAATCTTTGAATCTTTGATAATTTGAAATTGATCAGTAACCCTTGCAACCTTTAGTTCTTACCTTTGGCTGACCCCAGCACGTCTGCATAACTAAAGCCACCCACGAACACCACTGCCTTAAAAGGATCCAGGGTGGTGGAGCCACTGCAGAGGTCCTGCATTGTGACGTCCCACACCTACAGATGAGGACAGAGGACAAGTCAGATAGGACAACTCATTTCAACTCTCTCCACAGTCCCCAATGATACAGATTTACCCTCTATAGAGATAAGGCTTTGCTCAAGGCCACTGGGGAGCATGGCGAGGTCAGTCACGAGTTACAATATGAATGATGCAATGGCAATAAATGAAAGCTTTTGAGTCTTACCTCGAATCCAGCCAAGAGCAGAGATACTGACATCTCTCGATCTCCATTGCTGCCCTCCTCTCGAACCACAGCTACTCGAGGCTTCCCAGTGCCTGAAACATGATAACATAACAAGAAATACAATCAATACATCACATCAGTCGTTTGGACTGTGATCAGATATTCCACTACAATCACTTGTAAGACATCAAAGAACAGGGAAGGGACAGGGGAAAAGGTTACTTTTTCTGTGTTTTCTTTCTGAATTTCATGTTTCTGTGAATATTGTTATATGTGGGATAATTACAATAAAGAACTTTGGCTTTTCCATTTCTGTTTATGCTGTTCATTTTTAATGTTATGCTAAGTCTTTGTACCAAATATACTCCAATTTCAATTGTATATTGTTAAAGCACCAGTAACACTCAAAAAAAAAAAAAGGTTTTAATGTTCTAAACGGATGTATTGGATTGACGTATGGATTTTCATGTATATATATGTCTATTCCCTTCCATTCCATGATTTGCCTCTCATTCCTTCCTAAATGTTGTGGCCACCATCATGCTGCTAGCCACTGCAATAATGAACAAGCTTTATTTTTTGTAGAAAGCCACTATATTGGGAGATTGCCTGCATTTATAAAGAGCTCTTGAAGCACTTTACAGAGTAATGCCTTATAGACGGGGTAAAAGTGGAGCAGTTGATAATCAAGGATCTCTGCCTCATATTCACATAAACCTTTACATTTACATTTATGCATTAAGCAGACACTTTTATCCAAAGCGACTAAAAGTACATTCACTCACACATTCATACAAGGATGGCAAAGGAGTGCATATAAGGCAACACCCAGCACATAAGTTGCAGTTTTGGGGTTCAGTGTCTTGCTCAACGAGCCTTGAATAGGGTCAGGAAGAATCAAACTCACTCAAGTTTTCAATCTTTGGTGTAATGGTGGGGTCGAAGGTCAGCTTGAAGTAGGGCTGCGTGCGATGGGCAAGCCTTTCCTCCTCCTGCTGGACACACAGTGGGTTGGCCTGCAGACGCTCCAGCTGGAAACTTGTGCTTTCCCACAATGCCCTGAGCTTGGGCAGAGGCTCACTTAGTACTTCTTGTCCATCCACTTTCACTCTGACCTAAGGGACAGGAGAAGAAGAGATAAAAATGATTTTACAAACTGATGTGAATGTGGACATTAAAGCAGAGACAATTATTGAACCTGTTTTGTCAAAAGTGTAAATGTTCTGGTCTGTGTCTGAATTCCAGCTCTGTGCCTGAGAATTTTAACCCGATTTCATATAATGTATAAAACATATAAAAAATAGTCACATTAATAGATCTGGATGAAAATTGCTATGACAAGGCAAATGCCTGCAGAAAGTGAGGAATAAGGTCAGATGTCACATCACTTCAAGCAAGCATGTGCTGTGTTCACATACTGCTAGCACCTCAGGGCCATTATATATATGTTATGGCATTGTTGTTAAATCTCTCTGCTTCACTAATGTACTGTAAGAGTGTCTGAGATGTGGAATGGACCAGCGGTGCTGACTGACCATGGACTCTGGTCCAAAGCCACAGGTTCTGCCAATGCGGTGACAGAGCAAGCCTGCATCCGTGTAGCTCTGACACACACGGGTCACATCATGCTCAGACACTTCCAGAACCAAGCCCAGTTCCTCCGAGAACAGCACCTCCAACACTGAGAATGAATGAATGAATGAAAGAAAGAATATATGAATGAATCAATGAAAGAAAAATTTACTACATATCAGACATCAATAGCAGTGTTAAAAGACATAAAGTACATAAAGCTCTTAAGATAGAGGGTTGGTCTGAGGACAGTAAGGCGCTAAGTGATGTTCGGAATGGTTTTCCACCCTAGAGTTAGAAAATAAATTATAGCATTGCATTGGTTCTAGCTTTTTGTGTGTTATCACCCTCTTTACGCCTATTATATATAGACATAAACAGGCTGATAAAACTAAAAAAGGTACCCTGAATACAAAGCCATCACATATTTTCTAACTCTACAGTGGCACACCTTGCCAAAAAACAATGAGACTTACTGCCTTTGACTGGTACCGACAGGTCAAATTTGGGGGTCTGGTTCAAGGACTAATACATCACATAATAATAGGAATCAACAAACCTCCAGCTCCTTCAGCAGGCAAGTCCACTTCAATCCCACGATTCCCAGCAAAGGCCATTTCCAGCAAACAGGACACAAGTCCTCCATCACTGACATCATGTCCTGCACTCAGCACCCGATCTGCCCCATACAGAAATCACTCGGTTTCAACAAACAGTAGAATCCATGGACATGTGATGAATATATGATATATGTGTGGTGTCAGTTGCACACCCTGTATGAGTGCCTGAGTGGTGTTGAAACAGGCTGCGAGCTTGTCTGGGTGGTCCAGGTCAGGGCTGCAGTTTCCCAGCTGGCTGAAACACTGAGCCAGTGCGGATCCTCCGAGTCTGTGCTTTCCTGGGTTCACAGGCACATAGAGCAGGACTCCTGCAACAGCAGGCCGATGAGAGGGAAGGGACGGGATAAGCACTTCTCAAGAGGGTGTAGTGGGTGTTGGACGCGGAAGCACGGAGTCCCCCCACTTCTTGGAACAAATAATTTAAGCATCTCACTTTTTTAATATTGGGCATTTATATTGATATAGTATCTAATATCTAATATTATATCTCGTCATAAACAACTGCAACTTAACATTATATGATGATCATAATCAAATGCTGTGATACTATCGACTATCAGCGTGTTTGGCTTTCTTTGCAATGGAGCTGGCCAGTGACGTCCTAGCCATTTTCGCAATTGAGAATTAGATTATAATCCACAATATCTGAACAACACAATGTAAACTTCCAACTAGCTATGGCAGGCTCATAACATAGGCTCAAGAGCTAAGACTCACACGAGTCTGACTAAGCCCATAATAACTTACTATTTAAGCCATGTTATACCTAGTAGACTCACCCTGGGCATCGGGGTCCTCCAGGTCAGGGGTCACCGTTGCAGTGATGTCAGGACACACAGCATACACAGAGATCACCAGAGCGCCTAGCAACGTAAACACAAAATAAATCAACACCACAGAAGCACACACAGCTTCTACTGGAGCAGGAATGTTGCACATGGGGGGGGGGGGATCAAAAGAATCAAAGAACCTAGAGTAAGATGTTATTGGGTCAAGACATTGTTGTTCATATGACCAAAGGCAATCACAGACAGTGAGACAGTGAGAGTTTTTCTCAGACATGACTGCAATCGTGTGAATAAACACACACACACACATACACACACAAGCATACCTGGGGCTTTGACAGTTTCCCCGCCCACACGAGCGGCCATGCTAAGGGAGTCTTTGCCCCCGTCTACGGCCACGCCCAGCTGCCCCATGACCTGGCACATGGCCTGGCACGCCTCCCAAAGGCTGGCTCCCTCTCCTGGCAGCTTGGCTGCCCACATCCAGTTCCCACTGCACTTCACATCCTGAGCAGGGATACAAAAGGAATGAAGACCACAACATAGTTTAATGCAGTGCTTCTCAATTATTTTCTGCCCCTCCCCCGCAACTTTAAATAGTATTATTTGTCTATAAAATTGTTATAACTGTGCATGCTCAGTGCAAAAAAAAAAAAAAAAAAAAAAAAAAAAAAACAAACACCAAAGAGCTAATACACCCTGCGTACACACTGACAATGAGAGCGCCGCTGTCACCTACTGTAGTGGATGTGCAATTACACTTTATTCTAGTATGGCAAAAGAAAAGCATGTTCCCCATGGTCATATGCCCCACCCCCCCGGCGCACCGCTCCCCAAGGACTGGTTTAATGTGAATGAAAGTAATACTAAACCATACTAACTGTATCATGAGGTGCAATACAGAGAAAATGGCAGATCTAGCAACAGCCAGGTAATTTATGGTCCTGTCTTAGAAAATTACTGCATCTATGGAATTAGTGTAGAAATAGTGTAGATATATTAATTAAGTATCGTTATAAAGCATGCAGTGAAACAATAAAATGATGCAATGACAGTAAATTGTCTGAAGGCTCTATGAAAGGTCTGTTGGTGGAAAGAACATTCCAGATGCTTGTACCTTAAGAGCCGTGACCCTGGCAAACACCAGGTTAGTGAGAGCCTCTCCCACGGCCATGCGTGCCCCTGCTGCTGGGGAAACCAGGCCTTTGATTGGCTGCTCTCCGATCGCTGTGGCAGCACCCTGCACACTGAAGGGAGATATCGCAACCACAGCGACGTCAGCCAGCGGGGTGTGGAGGGGTCCAACGCACTGTTGCTGAGCAATCAGGCCTGTCACAGAACGATCCACCTATGGGTGACAGGAGGCCAACATTCAATCATTCATTGTTTATATTGTTTATGTACTCCTAGGGCTCCCTGGCAAAAGAGATGTAATATCTCTGGGAGCTCATCCGGTTAAATAAAGGTCAAATAAATAAAATAAATACAATTGTTTTAAATTGTATTATGTTAAAAAATACAACAGGCCATTAGTGTGCAGATGTGACCTGGTATTATCCGGTATTCTTCGTCACAGACTGACCTTGTTGGTGAGATAGCGCTTGCTGGCCACAGAGGGCAGTCTTAAGACTCTCTCCAGAGCAGACAGCACAGTGAGGGAGGGAGGCAGAGAGAGAGGCTGGAGAGACGGGGTCAAACGCTCCATCACAAACTCCTGACAGAGAGGGATAGAATGTACACACACACACACACATACATACATACATACATACATACAGAGAGAGAGAGAGAGAGAGAGAGAGAGAAGTGGTGGAGGATCACAAATAAACACAAAACACATGTTATACACATAATCCACAACTCGTACACAGATTTGTTAACATGAGCCCCTATAGCCATCATATACCAGTTTCTGACATTTTACAAATAAAACCTCTTTCCCATTTGTTTATGGAGTCTAAAACCTAACCACATAAACGCCAGCAGGGGGCACTCGTTTAGTCTACTCTGGGGAAGAAAAACAGAGAATGGAGTGGCTCTGTCCTACTCACCTTCTGGGGCATCTTGCCAAGGACCCACTCCAGATCCAGATCTACAGGGTGACGCCCATTCGTGGTGTCACCCCGATTAGGCAAATCATCCACCAGAACAATCTAGAAAAAATAAAATAAAAAAAGTCCATGTTTGTTGAGTGAAGAGATCAAATCCACTGAATACATCTATGGGTTTGGGTATGGAAGGCCTATAATTACTGTGTGTCAAGAATTTAAATGCATTCTGTGTGCTTATTCCACACCTTGCCATCTCCTGTGATTTTGCCCACAAAGTCAACTGGGCACTTTTCACGTTGGCACACTTGTTCCAGAAACTTCCTGTCGTTAGGGCGGAGCAGGAGGGCATTGCTTTCCTGGTACTCAGCCCCCCAGAGCTCTAAAACACTCAGTGTTGGGTCACCTGTCTGAGATAAGGATGGAATTCTTTAAAAAAAAAAGCCTTCACAAAAATCCCAACATATTGGAACATATTCCTTGAGGGAATTAAAACATGGGTAAATAACCAAATATATAAAATAAAATGACAGAAAAATAACAAATTATTTTAAGATTATGTTTTGAATGAATGACTTTCAATGAATAGGTGAGATATGCACCTTAAACTTGCTGGTGTAAATTTCAGCTCCAGCAGGTTCACTCAGCTCCTTCAAAACATTCCCTGGAATTAAATATAAAATGCAAAAATTACTTTACACTTATTCAGAAAAAAAAACACTCAGTCATTTACACAAGGAATAAAATTACAGTGACAACATGTACAAGTGCATCTGCCCGGTGTTTAAGTTAAGTAGAAATTAAGTAGAGTAGAGGTACCGTTGCCCCCGGCTCCCTGGTCATGGATGCTACAGATGGGGTTTCCTGTTGCTCTCTCCAGGCAGGCCCTCAGCGCTCGGTTCATCTTCTGCTCCATCTCAGCATCTCCTCTCTGCACCGCATCAAGGTCGCGCCCACTCGAGTTATCACCCTGGACCTACACACAGACACACACACACACACACTTTATTTCAGTGGTTACATGAACCACTCACATCTACCATAGTTGCACTGCAGAGGCACAGTGTAACAGGTCATCAGATAAAATAAAGTCCTCATTCAACACATTGATGTACAGCAGGGAGAAATGTGTACCGAATTTGTCAACACTGTTTTCTGTAAAGGTATCTCCAGTTGCCCTTCTGACATGAAATGTTGACCACATGTGTGTAGTAACCCAAGAAATCTGCACATGTAAAGAAATCTGGACTTTAAAGCCCATAAATAATGCTATGTGTAATACAGTGAGATGAGAAGGGATAAAAGTAACATACCAAGAAAAAGCAGTAAACCAAGGCCAGAAAAGACAAGGACATGTTATTACAGGTCTGAAAGTATCACAACCTTAAACCATAAACTGTGTTCACTTAAATAAATACCTGTACAGAAGAGGCAGCCCCTCCTCCAACCCCAATCCTGTACACAGGACCACCAATCTTCACCACCTCCATGCCTGAACAGACACGAAAGAACAAAAACATTTGTGTGTGAGAGAGAGAGAGAGCATCAGACCAATTATAAAGTAGTGGATTTGATAAAACATGATGTGCAGACTCCTCACCTTGCTCTGGAGCCTCCTTCTTCACATGCTGGTCCTCAATTGAGCCCAACCCACCACTGAACATTATTGGCTTAATCCACTCTCTCCTCTCCCCATTGGCTAGCCGCATGCCAAACGACCTGGCAAATCCTAACATTCACCAAAAAAAAAACAAAAAACAAAAAAACACATAAGAGAGAGAAGAAACAATAGATAATGAATAACAATTTAAAAGCATGTCTGGGGTGGGACATCTGGGGCGAGATTCTAGACAGTGTCATTTCTAATGGCAACAGCAGTCTTAGGTAGTTCTGCCATTGGGTGAAACGGCATAACACCCCAACGAGCAGCGAAAGTTAGCAACTGCATTATCCCAGACCATCCAAGAGTCAATGCTCACATCGCCTCACCTGCAAGAACAGGTTCCCCGAACTTGTTGCCATAGTCTGAGGCACCGTCACTGGCTTCGACTGCCACCTGTAGTGGAGGGGCAAAACTGGAGGGGTACTCCAAGCCCTCCTCTTCCCAGGGCAGGGCAAAGCCTGAAGGGGGAAAACATGAGAGTTTCACCTTTTAGAGCCAGTCAACATGTAACAGATGCAGGTCTTCAAAACTCCTCGCTTTAGGGCACAGGTCTTGTTTCTTGGTCTTGAGCAGTCCGTCTCTCACCTGGAATATGCAGGTTACCAAAGCAGTACCCAGCAGTCCCGGCGATTACATGACCTCCCCTGCCAGCACTCTGCACGTCTCTGATTCTCCCCCCTGTGCCTGTGGTCGCCCCACTGAAAGGGGCCACACCTGCAACAAAGTAAGAAGAAGCAGACCTACTTCTTGAAAAATGTTTGAAGTTCATTTTCCGCTAAGAAAGCACACGCCCATGCACACGCTATGCTGATTACTCTTATATGGCATTATAGAATTTGATCCTGATTATGAACAGGCATAACTGCGTGTCATGGAGTAGTGCGTTACCGGTGGGGAAGTTGTGCGTCTCAGCGGTAAAGATAACATGTCTAGTGGAGCGTCTAGTTTCGTAGGCGCTGGCCTGAGCAGGGTCTCGAGGATACATGAACTCCAGCTCCATACCAATAATTCCACTGTACAACACACACATACACACACACACACACACACACACACACCTGCTTTTATCTGGATTCGAAAGGTAAATCAGGAAAACAATGCTGACAGTTTCAAATAACACCAG
Organism: Tenualosa thibaudeaui; assembly: GCA_027481765.1. Classification (NCBI taxonomy): domain Eukaryota; kingdom Metazoa; phylum Chordata; class Actinopteri; order Clupeiformes; family Clupeidae; genus Tenualosa; species Tenualosa thibaudeaui. The sequence continues at coordinate 7,588,306 of JAIFZK010000023.1, read as the reverse complement.
GTGTCCATGTACAAATACATACACATACACAATGATTCAAATCAGTCGATAAAATACCTGCTGTTGTCAGAGAATTTGATGACATTGTTCTGGTTGCTATGGTTTTGAGTTCCCATAATAAGTCTGAACAGGGTGTCTTTCTGCTCCTCTCCATCAATAATCATGCAGCCTCGGAAGAACCAGTGACGGCTGTGTTCACTAGGGATGCAGACGGAGAGCACGGCACATGTTGGACAGAATCTCTGTTTGCCAAAGTAGGAAATGCATGATGTCCATCTGCTAACTATTGCTTATGTATTGAAAAGAAAGACAGAGGGGAAGAGAGAGAGAGAGAGAGAGAGAGAGAGAGAGAGAGAGAGAGAGAGAGACCTGTTGGACTGTGCCAAGTCAAAGCACTCAACACTGGTGGGGTTCCTCTTCACCCTCTGGAACAGTGATGTGTAATAGTCTAGATCCCAGGAGTCAAATGCAAGACCTACACACACACACAAAGAAACACACACACACACACACACCAATCAGATAACATAAATACTAACCATATTTTAGCTAATGCACACCAACATTAGCATGCAATGTCAATTAAAAGAAAATCCTATTTATTCAAAGACCCATCGAGCAAGAAGATGAGAGCAATATAAGTTACCCAAAGAACGCAGTTCACAGAGTCTCGACATGCTATCTCCCAGGGACATTATGGTGCACTGACTTGCAACGCAATTGCTGAAACCTACATGTTTGACTAAAAACAACTGAACCATGGAGGTAATTCGCTGCACAGCAGGACAAGAAGAGAGTACACCAGCCCAATACTTACAGGCCTTGTATCATAGCTTTATTGCTATATCACTATTTCACCACAGCACTAATGTTGTGGTAAGTTAAGAAAGGGTCAGTGAATGTTAAACTGATTAAATGTCAGATATTCTAGTGATGAAATAACAGACAGATTATTTTTAAGTTCAAAGATGTAACTAAGCATTCTCTTGTCTTTCCATCTGTGTAACTGAAGAATTCACAAGAGAAAATCAGTGAGCTTCCAATTACCCACTGACCAAGTAACACACATAGACAGACACAGACACACACACACACACAGTGGATTGAGAGGATCTTGTGACCCCTCAGGTCAGGTGACCTCTACAATCAGTGTAATCACATTGGCCACAGACACGTGATAAGAGGAGAGACTGAGAGAGATAGAGGGAGACGGTAAGAGTGACAGAGAAGAGAGAGAGATGTGATAAGCTACCCTATACTCCTCATAACTCTCATCTTCCAAGAGCGCACACTCACAATGGAGGAGATGAATGCAATGGTTACAAAAATGAAAAGACGGCGCTAAAGACACAGAGGGACAGTTTCCTCTTTTAGTCTTAGATCAGAAGCTTCCAATGAAATTCTCTTGGATGACTATGCTTAACACATGTCTGAGCAATCCGTCCACAGTCTGCCAAGAGTTACAGTGACAGGCACAGCAAGGAGGAAAAGAAAAACGTAATTCTTCCTTTCATTAGAACAAAACTAATGGAAACTTTGTTACCAAAATCTTGTCATCCGTACCTAGCTCATCGTTGGCCTTTTCCAGGGCTGCACGGCCCTTCCCCAGAATGTCCACCTCAAACACTGCCTGTGGGAGGGTCTCCACAGTGAATGAGCTGATTGGTTGCAGGTACACACATTCAGTCATGCCATCGTAGAGACATTCAATCAGCTTCTGCATGTCTTTGTCTACTTTTGTTCCATTCTGTCCTTCCTTAAGCTGAAAGTAAAGCAAGATTATTTCCAGTATAACATTCATTATACAAATCTGTTCAAAACAAAACTCTAGACAGATACTGTCACTATAAACCCACTATCCCATTGTCAATGGTCATATTAAAACCTAATTCAAACTCAAAGTTGACCAAAACTCCCTGTGGAGAAATCCAACTACGCTATTGTAAGTCTTCAGTGGTATAAAATACTTTGCCAACCTTGATGAGATGTCTGCGGGACAGTTCAACTCGGGACACTTGGCTGAGGCCTGCACTCTGACAAATGGACACCACATTGGTGGACCAGGCAGTTGAAAAGTTCAGTCTACCATGGAGTTTATACAAAAAAAACATACAATCATATATGAAGAAATCAATACCGATTTAGACACAGTTCTAAAAAAGATTTAGTCATCTAGCCATGCACTGTAATCTGTAGATTTTGACTGAGAGTTGTTTCTGCTGAGATTGAAGTACATTTCCTGTGCTACCTGGGTCCAATCTCTATCAGCCTTTCTCCATCTCCAGCCTTCAAGGAGGGTTCCTCAGACAACCCACCATGTTGGGGAGGACTGAACAGCCAGCAAAGGACATCCTTCTGGTCAGCACTGAGAGATCCAGATCCTAAGAGAGGAAGATGGGAATTGCCAAGACGTGCATAACAAATTCACAAATGATTTTGCCGGATAACACCTAATCAACGTTTCTCAGTAACTTACCACTCAGTTCCACATTGTAGCAGAGTTCAGTTTCAGTGGAGACCCCTGGATACAATACTGTTACCCTCTGAAGGGCTCTCCCAACCTCTGTCTCCCTCCTGTAGAACCTCAACACAGGCATGACCCTAAAGAGAAGAGAGAGAAAGATGATGAAGGTCAAATGAAGAGCCATAGAACACAATCCTTTAGCTACAAGCTGTGTCAAAATGTCATAGTTTACAACAAATCAGCTTGATTCCAATTCCAAGTTCTTGGACAACTCTACCTTCTGTAAAAATTAATGGGATTAACGGGGTAAAGACCAAATTAATCACAACCCCCAAAAAAATCTAACCTAGAGGACCACATGGAAGAGCAATCTGGTCAAAGTCTACGTTCAGACTAAACTCGTAAACTAAATGTTAACCTCTATCTCGACTAGCCCCTAAACATTATGGGATGGCTTCGGAGTGCACGAGGATGAACTCAAGGCTTGGGTCATTGATTTTTTGCATGTTGCATCACAAGGCACATGTCGCGCGCACCTAGTTGCCTACCCTAAATGAATTAGTCACTTAGTGATTCCAAACGTTGCTGTTTTAAAAGTGTTCCTTGTTGAGGTGCAACAAATCGCGTGCCAACTACAGATGACAAAGAGGCAAGTTTAGAACTTGCATGGATGGGTAAATGGATAACTCCATCTAGAGGGTTGACCCAACTTAGCAAAAGTAAGTTAAGAAAATAAAGTACAACGACACTGACACCAAAAGCCTACACGTTTCACTGCATCAGGTTTTGCCTACAAAGAACCTCACAGGGCAATGCGGGAGTAGAGCAACAGAAGAGCAGATGGTGGGACAAGAAAAAAAAGAAAGATAAAAAAAAGTTAGCAACGGTCAAGTTTAGCACGTCAAAATTAAGCATAACAAAAACACACAGACAATGGAAATTCCAAGTTCTTTTGATAATCTCACCTCTGCGATATTCCGGCCACAGCTCTCCGTCTACTGACAGATGACCCTTTCAGAATTAGTTGAGCAGTAGCCCATGGACTAGGCTTCATACCATACACAACCACACACAAACCCACGTGCTCACTTTCGCGCACACGAACTGTTCCGCACCCTGCGCCTGCGCAATTGCAATATTGTAATATAAATGTGTTTCTCATGGTCTGTCTACATACTTTTGTAGTTCGACTAAAGTAATATAAGACATAAATATTACAATGGAGAAATACTGATAGTGTACATATTTTTTTGTGCTTGATATGTGTCTTTCCCATTTTCTCCCAAACTCCTTACTATAGCAAAAAAAGATCAATGTGGGCCTTGTTCGTACACTGTTAATGTACGAATATCGAAGTGTTTGTGCGTATGGCATGTTTGGTTCAATTCCCGACTTTGGCAGAGACAGTGTACTGTGGCGCAGCTTTAAGGAGAGATGTTCATTTTGTTCACTAGGTGGTGATGTTTCTTTGAAATGTACAACCCGGATATGGACAAATTTGTCGCTTGCTTCATATTCATGGTTAATGTTGTTTGAGGTCGGCTGCGTTGGCTGTGCATGCAGTGACTGACTAAAGGGGGAGGTAACAGAAAATACGGAAAATTCAGAAGAACAGCAAGAGGCTGCTTATCCGGCCGGTTGAACAGATCCAACAATACCGTTTCGTTGTCAAACGGGGGTCTATGTTTGTCAGCTGACATACTTTGTGTGCGCTTGCGAGGTCCTTCCTTGCAAAAAGACTTGTACACCGTTCCTAACGTGAACTGAACCTACTCAGGAAAGCTACTGTAGCATTAGCTAACATTAGCCTGCTAGTTATCCCACGACCAACTCATTGAAATGGCACTGTTGCTCTCAGTACAAACGAGAATAACACTAAGGAAACAAGGGAACTTCATAAATCCATCTGCTTCAACGGCCTTGAGGATTGCCTTACGAGAATACAGCAGTAACGATGGAACAGAATACTTGCACAAAAGTATTGTCCCCACAATGCACTATCAGAAGAGCTTGCCGAGGTTAGTAGCAACCCGCCTTTAAATAGTTTGGTGGTAAATAAAGTGGTTAAAACCGAGCTTTATTCGGGACAGTATTTGTTCTAATTGACTAGTACACACATGAATGACTTGGTCACCTCTTTCTGTTCAATCATGTTGAGTATGTAGGTGAAGGTTCATCGTGTTTAATGACCGGCCACTGGGGGCATAATGTCAGTCAGTTTTACTGGAGCGTTATGTGCTGCATTACTGTTGTAATAAACAACCCACCCCTCATAGGTTGCCTGTCCCTAAGCTGGAGGACACCATACGTAGATACTTGGCAGCCCAGAGGCCCCTCCTGAAGGACGACCAGTACAGGTAATGTAGACACAGTTTCAGTGTAACAGTATTTATTGCCTGACTCCATCAGGTCTGCCATCAGTCAGCTTCAACATTGTCTGATTCGTACCTTTGAAGGTTCAGGTTTAGTGGAGACATTGGGATTCAGACATTGTGTTTTTCATAGTTTTGACAAGCAAAGCCTTGGCTATTGTCCTTACAGCACCACAGAGAAACTGGCTCAAAGCTTTCAAAATGGTGTGGGGAAACAGCTGCATGAGGAGCTTGTTGCTCAGGACAAGAACAACAAGCATACCAGTTACATCTCTGGTGAGATTTCATTGCCATATCCATTATATAGTCTACACAGAAATTTCTGTAATTTCATCCCTAGTAAAGTACATTTTTTGTTTTGTATACTTGTTGACATGATACGTCCTTATCATCCCACAGCACCATGGTTTGACATGTACCTCTCAGCTCGGGATTCTGTGGTATTGAATTTTAACCCGTTCATGTCCTTCAACCTGGACCCAAAGCCAGAATACAATGACCAGCTCCTGCGGGCCACTAACATGGTGTGCTCTGCAGTGCGGTTCATGAAGACCCTGCGCGCTGGTCTGCTCGAACCAGAGGTCTTCCACCTCAACCCGGCCAAGAGCGACACAGACAGCTTCAAGAAGCTGATTCGCTGGGTGCCGTCCTCTATCTCCTGGTTCGGGGCCTACATGGTGAATGCCTATCCACTGGACATGTCCCAGTACTTCCGCTTGTTCAACTCCACACGCATCCCCAAACTGAAGCATGATGAGCTGTACACGAATGACAAAGCACGACATCTGCTGGTGATGAGAAAGGGTAACATGTATGTGTTTGACGCAGTGGACCGTGATGGCAATCTGGTGAAACCCGCTGAGATCCAAGCCCATCTGAAGTACATCCTGTCAGACACAGCTGCAGCCCCAGCATTCCCATTGGGAGTGCTCACCAGCGAGAACAGAGACGTCTGGGCTGGGCTCCGAGAGAAGCTGTTGGCTGCTGGGAATGCTGAAGCCCTGGGACTGGTGGACAGTGCCGTGTTCTGCCTCTGCCTGGATGAAGAGGTGATGCGAGACCATATCCACATCTCCCACAACATGCTGCATGGAGACGGCGTGAACCGCTGGTATGACAAGTCTTTCAGCATCATCCTAGCCAAGGACGGGCAGGCGGCCATCAACTTTGAGCACTCCTGGGGTGATGGTGTGGCCGTGCTGCGTTTCCAGAACGAGGTTTTCAAGGACAGCATTAATAACCCTGTTGTGGGGCCCAGCTCCCAGCCTGCGGCTGTGGATTCAGCGTCCGCCGTACGGCGACTGGAATTCAAACTTGATGCTGCGCTGGAGAATGGCATCACTAAGGCCAAGGAGAACTTCACTGCGGCCGTGTCCAAACTCAGAATTGAGGCCATTCAGTTCATGAAAGGGGGCAAGAACCAGTTGAAGAAGAAGAAGCTAAGCCCGGACGCCATCGCCCAACTCTCCTTCCAGATGGGTTTCCTGCGCCAGTACGGACAAACTGTGGCCACATACGAGTCCTGCAGCACAGCTGCCTTCAAGCATGGGCGGACAGAGACCATCCGGCCGGCCACCCTTCACACCAAACGCTGTGCGGAGGCGTTTGTACGAGAGCCCGGAAAACACAGTGTTGATCAGCTGCTGGGCCTGCTGAATGAATGCTCCAAATACCATGGGCAGCTCACCAAAGAGGCAGCTATGGGTGAGCACGTCTCTTTTTCATAGACTAACTGCATTCCATTCATTAACCCTTCATCGTAATTTTTCTTTACTTCACCCTTTACTGTAATCAATACATTGTGGTATTTTTGCTGATATAAATGATGGAGTGAAAAATTTTTGGTAATAATGGTAATAACTGGTAATAATACGACACAGCTCATTACTAATTATATATAAGTATAAAAAGAAACACTATTGTGTTGCATTTGTAAAAGTTTGGTTAATCTGTGTTGTCCATCTTCTCCCAGGTCAGGGATTTGATCGGCATCTATTTGCTATGCGCTACCTGGCAAACTCCAAGGGCATGGCATTGCCAGACATCTACCAGGACCCTGCCTACACTGCCATCAACCACAACATCCTGTCTACCAGCACCCTCACCAGTCCTGCTGTGAACCTCGGAGGGTTTGCCCCAGTGGTGCCAGATGGCTTTGGGGTGGGTTATGGGGTCCATGATGACTGGATCGGTTGCAATGTCTCCAGCTACCCAGCCAGAAACGTGAAAGAGTTCCTGCAGTGTGTCCACAAGTCATTAGAGGACATCTTTACCGTCATTGAAGGCCAACCTATCAGTTAAAGCACTGAAATACTTACCTCAGAGAGAAATTACCTACTATTAAGTGGACTCATAATTTATAGAAAGATTAATGGGTAATTCAGGCAGAGATCACATTGCCTTCTTAATATGAAATATGAATGTGCTTTGATTCACATCTGAGGTGCCTTCTGTTTGACAGCTGCATTCAACTCCCTCTTTTCCTCAAGTCTGTGTGTTTATATTGAATGTGTTCAAGTGAAAGGAAAGAGGAGCAGATGTCTTTGTTGATATGAGTAGGTTTATATATGTGTTGCGCCTTTTTCAGTTGCACAGATGTAGTTCAGGAAATTGAACATCTCAGAAGTATCCCCTCAGCTCTGTAAAGCTACACTACTTACATTAACCAATATTATGTGAATTTATCCCTGAAATTATCAGCAGTGGGCCATTTTTGTCTCTCTCATACACTACTTCTTGTGCTACATATGATCAAATTGTGGCATTTGTTGGAGAAAGGAACTAACAGAACAAAGACACTTGTTGCCATGTTGTGTAGAAATGTGTTCTAAGAAATGCTACAAAGATTATTTCAAACATTTAGGAGCTAAACTGGAGCCACAGTGCTCAGGAAGAGAATAACCCATGAAAAAAACTATTTGTAAAAAACAATACATCTCCAAACTGGGTATTCGAGGAAGGTGGTTAAGTGATAAACCTGGCCAAGTTAACCTAGAGGAGTGGCAAGTCTGCTAACACAGTAGCCTACTGGCGGTTTAGTGAAAAGAGCATGGACTCCATAAGTGGTTAAGTGATAAACCTGGGTAAGTTAAGGTAGAGGAAGTGGTGAAGTTCCTAATAGAGTAGGCTGCTACTCTCTCAAGAGAATGAGGTCTCCAGGTTCTTATCAGGCTTACCACTACCTCCAGTTTAACTTGCCCAGGTTTGCTACTTAACCACTTTCTTGGGATACCTCCCAGGCTCCTCTATTAGCAAGTTTACCACCATCTTTTTAATTTACCCAGGTTTGTCACATTCTGAACTTTCTTGGGATACCCCCTTATATGTAGTTTTATGAATGCTTGACTAGCTCATAATTCATATTTGATGCAGCTTCACACTTCACTTTAATAGGTATTTATTGAGTGCTGTTGACAATACACAGCTTCAGTGCTGTACAAAAATGTTTTCAAAAGTAGGCCAGTCAGCCTTGATATTCCTCAGTACAGAAGTGGATTTGTTGTCTAGAAATGAGAGAATTTGTTCATCAAAATAAATTCTAAAGGTTATATTTGGTTTACAAATGGCCTTGGTGAATCGGTCACAATTGCATCATAATTTAACTTTGCATTACCTTTGACAATTTGTTTATGTGCAACTTCATTAGTAATCTAATTACATTTGCCAGGGCTCTTTAACATATCTTTTGTATATAAACTTTTGATAACTAGCACATTGTTTGTCCTCTTGGTGGAAAGAAACAGGACAAGGGTACTCCAGATACCACAAGCAACCATTTATTAAAAAGAGAAAAAAGAAAAAAAAAACAACAAGAAGCAAATTTACAAATGTTCTAAGAAGAGAAAACCTAAAACAGCATATTCAACTTCAGTAAAAATGGGGGGGGGGGGAAGAAATTAGATCAAATTTAAATGGGCTTGATTTTGAAGTGAAGGCCAATTAAACTGAAAACCAGACACTTCAGGTCCTGCACCAGGTAGTAGAACACTCTGAGTCCCTCTGGATCCCTAATGAACAAAAAAGTCAAAAATAGTTCCAATTCAGTAATAGTATCACATGAAACTGTGAGGAAAAGCCATCTAATTACGTTGGAACCATAAATGTACACCGAATTACCAACATAACATGTTGATACTTACTTTGACTGGTTCACATCAATCAATGAACCAATCTTAGAGGTCGTAAATGAGATGTGCTCATCACCAATGACAATCTCAAGCTCCTTTTGAGAGAGAGAGAGGAAAATATGCTTTGTGAAACCTAGCAGTGTTTATTCATACCTTTTTACACGCACTCTTCAAACAAGACGGTGCTGTAACATTATGTGGGGAAAGAGCCCAGAACCAAGTGACAAGAACTACACTATGATGTAAACAAGCAATTAGCTTTTTGGAAACAATACGTAAAGATATGAAGGCCTACATAAACCTCAACCTCACCTGTCTGCCGACTCTATCCGGAGGAGGCCAAAGGGCATCGTCTTCTTTGGTGATCTCGCTGTCATCTATAATTCTTTTGAGTTCCTCCATGACGCTCTTGTGAACATATGCCTACAGGTAAACAGATGAACAAAAATGTTAGTGAATGGAAGACCTACTGTTACCAACGCGGAACTGTCCAATTGAGGAGTTGATTGTGCCATACCTCTTTTCTGATCATGACATCATTTTTGTAGTTACTGTTGTTCGCGTACCTCAGCTTTCCTGGGTTAGAAAAGAATGTCATTAATACATTGTTGCAATACATTGCAATCACATTAACACAGCTGAAACTGGAGTTTGAGGTGGTTGAGGGGGACCTTGCAAAGAGCGTAACGTTAGTTTTACAACTCCGCAGCAAAACGAATTAGAAACAGACTCGCCCTACTACAAAACTTTAAAAAAAAGTCTAAAAATGCTTCTGTACTATCGGAATAAATAATTTTGATGGCGCACACAATAGCTCATTTTGCATTCTTGTTGAACAAACTAACAGTAACGTTATCTCTCTTGGGCTCTAACCACTTACGCTAGCCCCCCGGTTGCAAACGCAAGTCCCCGGCGACAGAGACACGTATTGCTCACAATGAATTAGCTAGATCTTGATTGAATGATTCTCTTGTCATGTAGGACCAGAACTGTGATTCTTAAATTAAATTTTTGTATAACCAACTAAAATACATTGATATCAACCTCCCATGGTTGCTTTACCTGATCAATTAGCTAACATTAGCCATCCATACCTCAAAGGCCCAGAGCATGCGAGTTAACGCTAGCTAGCTAGCTAGCTAGCTAATACCGTTGATGTTTGGGACTTACCATCCGGCCGAAATTCAAATTCCAAAAATTCGTGCCCGAATTTGCCTTTATGACCGACATAATATCGCAAATAAAAGTCACTTGTGGACATACTGAAAACTGCTCATCCAAAATTGGCAGTTTCCGTCTACTTGCTGTTAGCTGGTGTTTAGGCGCTTTGCTCAATGAATCGTCCGCTCTGTTCCTGTAGTGTTCCACGCGTGCGCATGTCGGCGCCTGATTTGGACGTCAAATAAGCGAAGAGTTCAAAGCGCACTGCACCCTACTGATGCGGAGTGTAGTGATAGTGGCCCTAAAGTACAATTTGCCAATCTAAATTAACAACAGTCAGACAAGTGCCCCCCAAAAATATTTTTTAGATCACACACTTCTGCTGAGAAAATATCTTAACTCAGAGGTTCTCAAACTTTTTTGGGCCAGGGACCAGCAGACTTTTGTTTAAGGACTCATAATCGCAACAAAAATGTAACCATATAAGATTATAGCAAAATTTTCTTTCAGATGCTATTGAACTCTTATTCTAAAAACATATTTTGCTAATACCACAACAGTTCTAAACAGGCATGTTATTGCGTTTTGGAAAACTTGACAGTGCAGGAGCACTTTTAAAAAGGATTGTGTTTTTTGTCTGTGTTAATAATTTGATTCTCATAACTAATAGTAACTAATATAAATTTAGCTTGTTTTGACAGATTAATGTAATGTATCATGTAATGTATATGCTTTGTCACTAATATTAAGCTGGTAGGAGTAATGGACACAATGCGACTGAGCTCCATTCTGATTCTAGTACTTTTCTCCCTTAAGACAAGGCTATACTTTGTAGCAAACATTTTCACGGACCCTCTGACAACATGCTACAGACCCCTGGGGGTGCCTGGACCCCAGTTTGAGAACCAGTGCCTTAATTGATTATGTCAGACAAATGTATTGTCTGAAGATGGTTGTGGTGGCCTAGCAGTCTTTCAGATCAGGAATGCCTTTACAACCAACCTTAACGCAACCATATTTTCTGTGAAATGTTTTCTTTGCAGTTTAATATAAAGGGCAGGTAAATGCACAGATGCATAGTATAAAAATTTTTTTATTAGATTAATTGCATTTTCAGTAGCTTTTTTGTGAATTTGATTACACAGGCTGCATTCATGTACACATTTACAAAATGATACAAGGAAGGGTATGGGAGGAAAGGATTTTTGAGGTGGCACGGCTTTAATAGTGCTAGTGACAAGCTTGAGAGTGAGGGTAAACACTGTCTATCTTTGCCTGTCTTTCATTTCAGTAGAGTTCCTATCCTACTGTCTACAGATGCTATACCCTACAGTGGACAGATGTAAAGCTTTTCATAGTATTATATCTCTACCTCTTAAATTTTCCAAACGAACTTCAGACCAAAGGCCCCATTAAAATGGCAAAACACGGTTAAGTTTGTAATAAACCTTTTAGCATCATTAGTCACTGCACCACCTCTCTTCAATATTCAATACAGTACTTGATGCATGGAACAATGACCGACTGACGTTTTAAGAGGAAACAATTGAAACAGGGTTCAAGTTTAACTTTCCCTCAATAAAAAGAAAATACGCACAAATCACAGACAGACTGGATACATATTCACAATTATCTTGTACATACAGTGTCAGCAAGCCTATAGAACATACAGTAATGTAATTATGAAAGGGCTTGACTTTTATTACAGATCAATTCAAAATGCAGTAGTTGTCAGCCAATGTATAAATACCTTCAAGAGCAAACCAGTGAGAATATGCAGTCCACAAGAATAGCAAAGCAGGCTTGTCTATGTGTATGCAAGTGCTCCGATTTGGCTTTTTGTATTGTAAGTAGTGAGGGCCTACATTAATAAGGCAGACTGTATCTGGTGCCAAAGCTGGTGCTTGAATCATTGCTACACAGCCCTGGTTGATGAACATGAGTAGTGCACTGTAGGAAACAGACAAACTGAACTAAGTGCTTCTGATATCAGTTTTGTTATCTGCTTTTATTTGACTCCATGCACCCAGAGCCAAACAACAGTTTTTTCGTGCATTTGTGCAGACGTGACCTTTTGGAACAAAAGTAACAATATCTGAAGGCTTTTGTGTTTACAGCATAGTAGCAAAGGTTTGATGACTGCAAATGACCAAATTATTCCTGACAAAACTAAATTCACATACTGTAGAAGCCAGTCATTCAAAAAAAAACGTGTAGAGTACGTGGTATTACCTCATCCACATACAGTGGTTTCATTTATCTGAATCTGATTCAGGGAATATGGGTTGGCACCAATGTCAGTAGAGGATGTGACCATTCATAGCTTTAAAAATTCATCATTTAGCATTGCTTTTAGCTTTTAGGAAACCTGTCTCTGATATCAGGCGCCCGTCTCATTAGAACACGTATTTATTGTTATTAATCAACAATCATCAACATAATCAACTTTTTGCAGAAAGTGCAGAGAAGTCATGTTACTAATTAACTACCCTGTTTCATAACCATCGTTTAGAAAATAGGGCCATCCATAACAACAGTGTTTGAGGTCTTTGTATTGAAAGTCAAAGAGTGGCATGGACATTTCAATAGAAAGCTCCTTTAGCACAGATAACTGAGGAACACTGAGAGAAGCATCCAAGCATCCAGCTGTGGTCCTGAGAGAGGTAAGGGAAAAGAAAGAGTTTGCTTCCCTGTGTCTTGCTAAACATAACAGACAATACTGAGAAACTACTTTGGTGACTTCTGTTGCTTTGCTGAAAAAGTTTATTCAAATATTTGTTTCTGCCAACTGCATCATGGTCCACCTTAAGCAACGTACCACAGTCATTGTGAAGGGAGATCCAGTGAACCAATGATATTGCACAATGTATCCAATTTATCCAATTTGGAAACCCTCACCTGACAAACATTCGGGCCTCAGAGGGATTGCCTTGACAGAGGAAAAAAATGAACTCTTTGGAGCTTGAAAAAAGTAAACAACAGAGCAGGAACTTTTCAAAAGATACACACATAACAGAGTAAACATACACTGTCAAAGCCACTGGCCCTCTGCCTCGTGTCTTGTACACTTCATGGTCTCCAATCTATCAGTCTGTCTTGGCCTTGAGTTCTCAAACACACTAGGCACTACACCTGAGAGGCAACTCAGGCTTGGTTGTAGCCTGAGTTTTTGTTTATTTCTTTTTTTGGCGACCAAGTCAGTCATCTCCCTGGCATTAAAACTGGGAGACGTGAACACCAACAGCGCAACCAACAGCTGCAGAAGCTAGGGAAGCAATGGGGACGTGGCAGTTGGAAGATGGGATACTCAGGAGTGGGTCAAGAGTGGAATGGAATGGAATGGGAGGAATTTCTGCCAAAATGGCTGCATTTCCAGCCATCTCTGAACCTGATGTTTTGTGTTCTTGGAAAGGTGTGAAGGAAGTGGGGGGCCAGGGGAGGTCAGACATGGTAAGAATGAAAGTTAAATACAGTACACAGAAGAAGCACACCGTTCAGCTTTAACATCCAGTCCTGCTCTGGCAAATCTAGCTGAGTAAAACATCTCTGCATCTCAGATGGGTCACTGAACCTCAAAAAGTTTGCATGTTATTTTTTTTTCTTATCATCCACACACATCTGAGCTTTGTACTGTGAGCATAATAATAACCATAATAACATAATGAGACCCTATGACTAACTGAACCTATCCACCCCTACCCATCATGTTCAGTGTAGAGACATGGTGGCAGGGGCAATTATGATTGGACATTTATCACAGGTTAATGAAAAAAATTAAATAAAATAAAAACTAAAAGCAGTCCTCAAACAGCTCAGCGCTCAAGTACAAAATCCAACTTCCGAGGCCTGACAAAGTGTGCCTGGCTCCTTTAATTCACATCTGCAAGCACAAAGAAGGACTGGAAATAATTAAAAGAGAAAAAAACATAAATAAATACAATAGAAAAAAAAAATCATATCTGACCTACTAAAAGTTCCAAACTAGGAACACTATGTTGTCATCCATCATCCAAAACAAAACAAGGAAAAAAAGGCAGTTTTGCAGCTTTTGCGATTTTTCTTCTGGATTGTGTGAGTGATTTTTTTTTTAAATAGTGTGGGATAACTTGCAATATGTACAGGTATTCCATCCATTCATCCTTCTCTCTCTTGCCCTCCACCACTCTCTTGCTTCCTAGTCCTGTGGTTGAGTGGAGAGAAGCCGTAGGGTCAGTGGGGCCTGCTGCTGGACTCAGAAGGCTGCCGTTTGCGGGGTGTGATGTAGCCATTCACACAGCCATTCAGCCTCTTGGTCAGGCCACCATTCACAATGTCCTGGATGTGCTGCACGATTAGGTTTATGGCAACTGGTTGAGAAGGTAGTACACAAATACAGCACAAACAGATTAATTGTTGAAAAAAATGCAGGTTATCATTGGAAATCCAAAATTATAGCAACATTTTCTTCAAGATCAGATAGCTTTTGCTTTGTAAAACCAGAATTTTATGCACAGATTACTTTATGACTAGCCTTAAACCTAAAACAGTTGGCACCTGAGATCTAACATGTTATTTAATTGCATACAACTGAATGTAAAAGGAAAAGCACACATACACACTCACACAATACTGTGGATATAGCTCAATACCAATGCTCTTTTATGCATGTTTCAATTTACCATTATAATCTCATTAAACTTATTAGACCAAATCCAACAGAAACTGACTGAAACAGATCTGCTATGTTAGGTGGACATGCCATCCACTATCAAAGTGTTCCCACAATCTGTGGCAGACCAGACACAATAAAATAGTTTCACTCCAAAACATCTTTATCTTGGTGTCTTACAATCTCTACAAAAACCAAACACATCCAAATGCCTTCACATAACAACCATTTGACTTCCTGACATGGAAGTTAAAGCCTATGTTCTCTGTAGTACAGCATTCCAGTTGCAAACCAACGATACACTCCCTAAACACATTAAAATTCCGGACCAATTTCATGCGAGTATTATCCAGACTCACGTGTAACTAAGCAATGCTAGGTTGCCTTTCCAAGATAACTTTGAGGAAGTGATGTAGAGGAGCTGATGATGCCTACATTGTACATAAGAACCACGGACTAGGAAATACTAATCCTGAGAAAGCAAGTCTACCAATTTGTCTGGACAAACCGTCTCATTCTGTGGTAATCCTAATTGCAAAATAAAAAAAAAGACAGCCACTTACCGCTGTTGTCGGCCCCTCGTGGAATGATTACATCTGCATACTTCTTAGTCTGTGAAGAAAACAATTTTTTTTCCTTCTGAGAAACCAAAAGAATAATACTGCATTATATATATTTTTAAATGGTGAACACCCTCATGAGTGTCTTCTGTGAGCACATTTCTCAATAGCTCTTAGTGTTGTGAAAAAGGTCACAGATCGTAGTGATACGTACAATAGACAGTTTGTTAAAAGTATATACAAGCTGTGATTCAATGGACTTTGATCCTTTCATATTCCCAACATATATTTAGGCTTATGTCGTTTCAAATATGGCTGAGAGTCACATTCAGAAATCCTCTATACAAGTTTTAGGTACTTTAATTCAGAGAATTGACCATTGTTAATAATGGAGGTTAAAGTGCAAAGTGACTCAATAATCACTGAATAAAGGTCAACACATTTCCACCAGTTGAACTAAAAGCACTGTACAATATGGGAAATGTGGCAGTACTCACAGGCAGACAGAACTCCTCAAACGCTGGTTTGACAAAGGTGATGTACTGTGATAGTATCTGTTCCAGATCCCTACCTCGTTCATTAATGTCACGCAACACTGTCAAACATACAAGCAAGATAAGTAATTAAATTAAAAGCATCTCTGAATGGAAGTGTGGCATGTGCAACAACCCTAAAAGGTAAACTCTATACCATGCATGCAATGTCCCAGTCATGTCGATGGTCTAAAAAATACTATGCAAGTTCAAGAAATGTAGCAGTTAGTAGTTTGAATCCGTATTGGAAGTACTGAAGCTGGGACCATTTATGATTACTATTTTTTTTTTTTTTAAAGAAATGTAAATTTAAATGGGCCCGTTTATTTTCAGTCTTGGTTCATAGATCAGACTGACTATCAATGGCTATCATCATAGAAGTCAAACCGACTTGAAATGACAAGAAATAATATCTTTAACATCCCCTTCATCTGTCAAGTGTGAGGCATGTAAGCCAATACATAAGTGGCAGTTCCATATATTTTACTGATGTGAATCATTATGTGGAATTTGAAGATATGCTTTATTCAGCAGTAGAGGCTACATTAAGAAATAATAATTATTAAATGTTAAAAAATAGAAAAAACATTCATATATTTTATACCTATATATTAATAAAAAATATTTAAGTACAAAATATTTAAATAATACTATGGTTGCTCATGTTTGGTCACATTCATAATGGTGGAACTGCCTGTAAGCAAAGACCACTGCTGACTGTCATGAAAACCTAGGTGCTGACTTCTCACCTCGACGTGATAGTCGAGTGTCTGCATCTGTGTCCACAAAAAGTTTCATCTGAAACAGGTCCCGCATCTCCTGAGAGTAGAACATCAGGATGCCCTCAAACAACACCACATCTGCTGGGTAAACTGTAACTGTCTCCTCCTTCCTGTGAAGCAAAACACTGTTAACTGTGGTTAACAGACATAGCCATAGGGTGCAGTTACACATAGCCACTGGCTACATAAACTTGATGGCAGAAACATTTTTGAAATAGAAGTGGTTGATTGGATCTTTTGTCACACATTGATATGCCATTCTTTATTATCATATCAACTTATTATAAGAAATTTAAGGATATGTCTTTTATTCAGCAGTACATTTATACATGTACAAAATAAGTCAATAAAACTTCTGAAGCATTTTGTTTATCAAATATCCCATCCATAACACTGGAAATGCTCTACAGAATGTCTGTCAAATGCCACAGGGACAAAAATCCCTATGCCTCACCTGGAATGAGTAACAAAGTCGTATACTGGAATCTGGACGGTTCTGCCTTCCACGATGTCCCACATGGTCTTAACTATGAGCTCATTGTCAAAGGCATCTGAGTAATAATAACAGAAGAGGTGTTAAGGAGAGGGAAGCAGCCAAGACAGAAGCTGTGAGGATTAGCTGACCAGATAATACCTGAGGTGAAGCAGCTGAGAGACTGACACTGTGTGTGTGTGTGTGTGTGTGTGTGTGTGTGTGTGTGTGAGTGAGTGAGTGACTCTTTATGCATAAAACTGGCTGTCAACAGACACAATTTCACTGCATTTTTTACACCCAATAACTATATGCATGTGACAAACTTTCCTTGTATCTGTGTATCCTTGTATAGTTACTAGGCCACTGCATTATGCCATGGCAATTAAGTTATATAAGCAAAACTAACTATAACTTAACACCAGGAAATGTCCTTGAAATAGGAAATTACACATATCCATCTGGAACCTGAGGGCAGATTCATTTTTTTAGTCACTGTGAAATCCAAGGGCAGGTTTATATACAGTCATTCTATCAGAATATTATACCTCAAAGTAATGTCAAAAACATAAAAAAACAAAATCTTTTGGCTGTGGACACTACAAAGCTGGTCTTTTTATAACATATGGATGTGGTAAGACCAATATCTCCTCACATAACTGCTTCATTCACTTCCCACATGGCTTTCCCACAGGCCCTTTTTACGTTACACTCACATCCTCCAACAACAATCATTCTCTGCCTGAGACACAAACAAATAAACAGACCAACAAACATTCTAATCAGGAGATCAAGGTGCCATAGTGTTAGTGCCCTGTTCTGTAATGTAGGGGAGGATGCTGAGGAGCCTGATGTAGAAATTGATCTGTTGCTTAAATATCACAGAACAACATTGTTACTTTGCTGAATAATCCCAGCTACATCGCAATTCAGTACCAGTCACCAATGTGGAGGTACTGGTATGAATATATATTATAAGAATATTGTGTTGTTTTGTTTGTTCTGTTTTGTTGTTTGTTTGTTATTTACGTTGGGTACATCTACTATACCTACCTGGATGATCAAAGTTGAACTGGCCCTTGTGGGCTTTGGCCTTCTGCTCAGGAGTGAGGACCTTGTAGAAGCTGTCCTGGCTCAAGATTGCCACCTGTCTTTGGTGGTGGTCAATCTTATTCTGTCCAAGCAACTCCATGATCTTCTCACATACCGACGACTGTAAGGAGAGAAAGACATACAGGAGCATATTTAAAATCCAAATTTAAATATGATGGCTGCACAACCTAATTGTTCTTGTCTAGTCACAAGACTTGTCTTGTCGCATAGGGTTATACTGCAATGAGGTCTATGCTGATTAGCAATACAAATTTACTAGAGATTAAAACACTAGGCTACATCATTGGTACATTGTTTAGTAATGTTTGCATTTGGCAAAGAGTTTGAAAGGCCGGCAAGCCATTTTTGACTTCATTTGCACTGTTGTACTTTGAGCCTCCCCCACACTCCTACAGTTCCTGACTGCACCAGTGAAAGTTTGTCTCCACCCCCACCCCCTTAACCCATTCTCAAGCACAAGCTCGCTGCCTTCTCTCCAAATCTGCAGTCCTGCTGAAGCAGCGTCTGCTCCACAGGCTACACATAAAGGCGTAGCTTAACGTACATAACGCGTTGTTGTATACATGCTACTGCAGATCTGACATGAAGGTAAAAGACTATGCCTCTCTGTTGCCCCCCCCATTGTGTATTCACACACACACAGAAATACTACACTCCCCAATACACACACACACACACACACACACACAAATACTACACTCACTAACACACATACACTCACACACACATACATTTTTCTGATGCAAACAGTCCATAACCTATACACTGTCCTTAAATACTGCCAGTATCAGTATCATGCTGTCTGCATCATTCCACCTGTCACCTCTCTGCCCAGCTGCCCAGATACTGACTCATCAGCTTTCAAGCAACTGTCTGGAGTCTGTCACGAATAAGGTTTACGGTCTACTGCAGTGCCCAGTGACCTCTCATCTAGCCAAATAAAGGCGTGGGACTTGAATCAATAGATGATACAAACCAGAAGTGATTGTCACTGCACTAATGACATATAGCATATCATCTTGTCTTCCTTCCCACTTTCTTTTAGCAATAATCAGCAAACACACAAAGTGTTTTGCTGTGTCATCTAACCATTGGTAGTGGAGAAAGAAATCATTCATTTAATGGAGAAATCATTCATTTCCATTTTCCATTTATGCATTTAACAGATGCTTTTATCCAAAGCTACTTTTGTCAGCTATCAATTACTTCAGGGCCAGTCTCCCCTAGAGCAACTAAGGGTTAAGTGCCTTGCTCAAGGGCACAACAGTGGCAGCCAGGTTACAAACTCACAATTTCCAAGCTACAAGCAAACTAGCAAGGTTCCTTAACCTCTATGCTACCACTGCCCATCATTTATTCAAATTCAGCTTATACTACTATGCAAAACCCATACAACAGTAGGGTCCAACAACTTCTCTTGTCATTAATCTATAAATATATATATATAAATATATAAATATAGAATATAAATAGAATATAAATATTCAGTCTTATAAAAATCCTCTATAATTTCTGTACTGTGTGGCTGTTCAATGCCTGTGGCACCAGGACACATGACAGAAACAGGCGGTCAATGGAGAAGCACTATTTTTAGAAGCACATCACCATGTCAGAGAGGAGATTGTACTGTGGTCAGGAGATTGTACTGTGGTCTTACTCTTACTCTAAGGAAAACATCCACTTCAGAACAAGGAGAAAAGCTGAAGGCTAATCTGTCTCCCATATTTTTCACAAGAGGCCTCCTCCAGACTATGTGTGAACTGTTCTTTGCACTCCATCTGCACGTTCTGTAAACCCATTCTCAGAATGTTTCCTTCAAAGCCATCTCCAGGCCTGCTGCATCACGAGCTGCCAGTGACTCTGCCAATCCTTTTAACAATTAATCCAGACGTGTCTTCAAGCTGTCCCTCAAATCGCCCCAAGAAAACTCAACTCACAGATGACAAATCTTCTACTTCAATCAAATAGTGAGTGTAATAAGAACACCTACAAAGCATTTTACTAAGTTCCATCACAGGGACAAATTACTGTACATCACATCTAGCCTTAACGTGATCCTTCCTTTCATGCTGTTGGTATTTGATTGTCATTGATGGACATGTGTGTGTGTGTTGTATGTTTTTAACTAACACATGTAGATTCATTGCAATTAAAAAGTTTGCCCTGTCTGTAAAACCCACTCAGATTTTACAGTATCAGTCAGTCATAAAGCAAATTGTGATGGCCAACAAAACTTACTGAGGAAGAGATTGAGAAATGACTGCTGTGTTTCTAGTCTTTTCTGAATGACCAAAAAGCGCAAGCACAGGCTACATACCAGTTAGGCCTTGCCCACCATCACTGTGGACAGAGGGCCCTAAACTAACTTTGCTTGGACAGACAAAAAACGAAAAGAAAAAAAGTCAGTCCCTTGCCAGTGCTGACTAAACATTCTTTTGCATCAGTCCCAATGTTCTTTTGTGTCCCCCCCCCCCCCCCAAAAAAAAGGAAAACTGCAGTTCAGAGATTTTACATTGACACTGCTTCATCTAGAGTTCTGGGCTTCATTTAGTAACATTAATATGTGCCATAAGGGTTAAATGTCCTATTAGGAGCCTTGGGAAATGAGAGTAGCACAACTGATGGCAAGGACACCGCTAAACTGTTTAGCAACTAGTGCTGATTAACCAGTTGTTCAGACACAACACAGTGAAAACTTTCCTTGAGAAAAAGACCAAGGACTCATAAGGAGACACAAGGAATGTATTTACTATTACTTTTCTATGCCGTCTGTCTACAGGGTCAATCATTACTTTGACAAAAGCAGAGAACATTAAGACTAAACTTCCGGTAGACAAGAAAAACAAAGGGTGAACACCTGTTTTGAGGCTGATCATGTGATATATCCTACCCACAGGATTAACAGTGGCACTAAGCTGTTGTAGATGTTAGTGAACTGAAACACTGTGTCTCTGCAGCTTCATATCTGTTGATATGAATGAAAGTTCTTGAACCCTTAGAAAACAAAACTCCAGCCATTGTATATCAGATTAACAGGTCTTATAACATTCATCTACACCTGTCTAAGATAAAGGTCACTCTGAGCAATGGAAGGGGCTAGTAAGGATACGACTTTGTAAGATGGTTAGATAGGACCCATATGAAATGACCTGTATGAATGCACCCTTTGCCCTTTTTATGTTGAAAGTGATCAAACTGACCAAAAAACTCCAATTGCTTTATTCATTCAGTTGCGTGAGGGATTAGCAAGGAAGCAGCACACTAATTCGGGAGTAGTATTGATTAGCATTATATATACTATATACTAATTATAATAAATAATAACATAATATATAATAATTTAATATTTATTCATATTGATAAGCTACTTATTTATTTAATACGCAAGTCATTCTGCATTCATGGAAGGATTCTTTTTGACAAACATTCACGTCAAGTGCAGTTTTCCTGCACAATGAAAATCTTGTCATTGTAATGTACGTCACATGTATATTAATAAATAACTTTAAAAGTTAAATATATTTTTTTTTATACACACACTACAGTTTCTACAAATTCTAAACCTACAAGTAAGACGAGGCTAATGTCATTTCTAACAGCTGTCGGACTATGCCACATAAACAACGCAAAGCTTTACGTCATGATGTAAGAAATGACACATCTACCCACGGTCTTGTGCCGTTGACCCCATTCTGGTGGTGTTATGGCGGCTTGGCATCACTCCCCTGCTTGACATGACATTTAGTAGTTTGTGTTTCAGTGACTTGAGAATGACAACAAAATGTCATAACGATGTCCAAGTCAATGCTCGTAATTCGTAACGTATTGATACAAAAATAAGTCGCATTGTTAAATGTGCATGGCTAACCACGCCAGCGATAAGTTGATTTCCGTTAGCATCCGTAACGTTAACACTTCAGAATTAAGGAGGTCTCCCATAACGGGCATTATTCGCCATTAATACTGTCATTAGTGTTTAATTGACAAATAGCAAATTTGGTACACGGACCTTAGTTCCCATAAAATATTTTGCAGTGCTTAACCGATAACGACAACGGTGGACGAGGAGTCTATAGGAATCTGAATGACAATGTGGCTAGCTGCGCACATTAGCACTTCTAACAAAAGATGTACACTGACATTGTTTGATAAAAGCAATAACAACGCCTTTCACCAAATTTGACATGAACTTTTGTTCGTATAATGTTGGAGTGTTATCATAAGATGAAATTATTTGTCTTACTGAGATAAATATTTGTGTAAACAATTATTCATTGTTCGCTAAATGGTTGCGTGTAATTGGAACGGTAGGCGGATAAGGTTACCCAGCCGCATGTTTATATTCTAACAAGTCTTGACATTTGGGGATGTTAAGTGGACATAAGTCATATTGCTTTTTTTTTTTTTTACGAAACCGATGAGATGGTACACTCAGTCAGCCCCGATATTTTCCGATAAGCTTTGTGGTATGGAATACGCATCTAAAACCTCTAATAGTTAAATAAACACAGACACAGAAAAAGGTTTATCTGAAAGTCAACATAATTACACTTAATAGTGTCGAGTGTTTCACATTGATTTAGTATGGCATGAGCCACGCGGTCAGAGCACTCGTCTTTTCATGAGCTCGCCGCGTTCAAACAGTCCATAACACAAGGGTGCTGATAATCAAGCTGCATCTCAGATAAAATTTCATCAATGAAAGAGGTTAAAAATGTGAATGCCAACCTTGCCGCTGGCAGTGCCCCCAGCAACCCCGATGAGGAAAGGCTGCCGGGTAACATGCTCTTTTTCGGCTTGATTGTCCAGCCGGGTTTCGCTGTCGCCTGCCATGCTTGCTGTCAACGCATACATACAGTCGCTCAGGTTTTGGTCTGATTCAGCTGGTGCGCTCCTCCTACAATCTACTCCCCCCCCCCCCCTCCTTTGAGCTAGCTTTTCATATTGAAATGGTTCCCAATCCACAGTTCTAAGCCGTGAAAAGTGGAAAAAAATATAATATATAATATTGTGAAATACATATTTTAAGAAGAAAATGTGTCAGCTGATATATAGGCTACATATGCCTCGTTGTTGAATTGCAATAATAAATTGCTTGATTTTATAATGACGCATTTTTAGCTTGTGTTCAGCCTGTGATCTCAGACAATGGGTCAATGTGGTCCACATTACAATCTTAAACAATTTATTAGGCGATTATTTAGTGATTCACTGGTTCAGGTCACTGCTGTTGTCATCTGGCCTACAAACTGAATTGAGTAGCACTTGGTCTCTTGGATTGATTAATTATATGCCTAGTTGTGAGACTATGGAGGCTTGGTTGTATTGGCCTACATAGCCACACACAACATAATGCCAAATAAAAACATATAGCACATTTAGTTCATTAAATGTTTATGATGACAGCTTCTGACATTTCTAGGAGAACCAAACTGTAGTAGAAGCCTAGCATTCTACCAGGAATGACTTGCATACCAGCTCACTGTTCCCACAATGGTGCACTGATTATTTGAATTTGTGAATGTACAAGGGTAAGGTGGAAATCATTTTCACCAAACTTCACCCGCAATCCTAGATCATATTAGGCATAATGCAAATCAGCATGAAATCATATAGGCTACAAACTATATATATTGATGACAGGAGAAGGTCTTTCTACTAGTGCCAAAGTATCAATACGTAAGCCTTCACAGGCTGAACCACTAAAGGGTGACGTTCTCTTTTCCACTGACCTTAATATTCCAGCTCTGTAGATGGCAGTATACTTATTTTTCACTGACAGCCATGCTGCAGAGTAGGAGTGGAGAGCAAATGTTTTGCGACGCATGTAAAAAACGTCACTGAGCTTAGTTATGTGCTGACGCCGACTATCTACCTGCGTTCAAAATTCCTACACACTCACGATATATTATTTGTTCGTATCTGTATTGGTACGACAGACATATTCCAAAATGAGTACCATGTTCGCAGACACAATTCTTATTGTGTTCATTTCGGTTTGTACGGCGCTGTTAGCAGAGGGTAAGTGTCGAAAGCTCACTGTGCCCTTCAGGTTAACGTTTGCCTTAAATGCTAACGTTATGTTATTTATGGCTACCTGTTTTCTTGGCTTGATAATCCCTCAACTATATTCGAAATGTTTGTCGCAATTAGTGTGTTAATATTTGTTTTCATGTCCTTTTCAGGTATCACATGGGTATTGGTGTATCGGACAGACAAGTACAAGCGATTAAAGGCTGAGGTTGAAAAGCAGAGCAAGAAATGTGAGTTGCTAACATTTAAATGTAGCTTTACTGAGCTCGGAGCGGTTCTCCCCGGTGCTGTGGGTCTTGAACCTAACGTTAGGCTTACTGGGATTTATGTTGACATTAATTCTATTGGGTTGTTTTAGCTAAAACGCGTTTGCCTCTACTACAATGTGCATTTTGTCCAGGGTCAAAATCATGACTACTGAATAAACTGATTTATGAGGACATAAGGTAGAGGAACAGGCCTCATAGCCATTTTTGGACTGCAAGCTATTGCAATAGCTACAATACACGTATTATGTCTTATTTCATCCTGAATTCTTTAAGTTGAATGAAACTTCTGTCTGTGTCAGCTAGAAGTCACTTAATCACAAAGATACACAGTGCAGAAGACTGGCATTGAATTAATACCTCAATACCCCCCTGGCACTTGTCTGGCAATGTTGTCTTTAAATCATATTGTATACTTTTGTTTTGCTCATAGTGCAAGGCGTTGGCTATAGCTCAAATGTGTAAATAAAAAAAAGTTATGACTGACATGTCATGATACGTACGGTGCTACATGTAACCACAGTCCATGCCTATTCTGTTTTAAATGCTCCAGTTTTCCTTGATGGTTGAATTTATGGAAAGAGTGTGCAATGAGAAAGTGATCACATGTATCTGTAAACAAATATGGCTATTTTTGCTGTGGTATAGTTTTAGTGTTGGTGTCAAGATGGTCTAATATTGAATTAATATTTTTTTTGTTATGGCAAAAATAATTGATGATGCAATGGGATAAACAATATTGGATCGATGTTCTATCTCAGTATAGTGTAGAGCTATTGGCTCAAAAGTACAGTATTCTGACAGAATCTACTATACCAATTTCAGTGGAAAAGAAGAAGGAAACGATCACAGAATCTGCTGGACGTCAACAGAAGAAAAAAATAGGTATGAAAGGGCCTGAGTGTGTGATGATGGACAGTGTGACTGTATAAACCAGTGTTTCTCAAACTGTGGGGCGTGCACACATGACCTGTGGGGTGCAAGACGTTAGACTAAACTTGAGACCGTTGGCCTCACTGTGCTCCCTGATTTCGCACCCATTCTTCTGTCAGATTACTCGCAGAGTTTTCATCACACAGATATCATGCTCAAATCACATGAAACTGCACAACCTGAGCTTTCCAAATGTGTTCACTAGTTGCTGAGGTGGAATGGTGGAAATTAGCTTTGAATTTACATAAAAATACTAATACTAATATGGCCCTCCGTACATCTCGTACCTGTTCATCTTGGTGAAATATCTCATGATCTTTTCACTCAAATATGGCATACTACATATCAAAATAAACAGGACAAGCTACCGATTTCAATGCCGTGTAGCATTCCTTTCTATGATTAGCGTTGGACGATATATCCGGTCTTGGAGTCACATTAAATGTCTCTATTGTCTGCTTTCCAAATCAAAAGTTGTTCTCATATTTTGTTGTTCTCTTATAGCCAGGGCACATGCAGAAATGTGATTTCCTTACAGTATTTCAGTAGGGCCTATAGGGTTAAGTGCTTAATTACGAAAGACAAATGAATCATGAATGAAAATGTACACCATAACACCAGATAATGTCAAATTTGACCTATTTTGCCACCATTATTTGCAGCTGGGGGGCAGGTGGGGTGCGAAAATTCTCCCCCTTCCAAAGTGGGGAATGACAGGAAAAGTTTAACGACCACTGGTATAAACTTCATTCTACAAAGAATGTGAAAATATCAATGTTTAAAGTGATGCCAAAGTCCTAGTTCTTACTACACACTGGATGTCCTGCATTGTATATGCATTGAAATTTGTTTTAAATCATCTCAATAGAGAGGCAAGAGGAGAAGCTAAAGAATAACAACAGGGATCTGTCCATGGTAAGATACATTTTTAGCATTTTTATTGGTTGGTTTCATCCATTATATGGCCATACAAAACTTGTGTGTGTGTGTGTGTGTGTATTAAGTTAAAGCAATAGCAGATGTCTGTTATACTGTGCCCATCTTAAATGAACTTCCTAATTTCTAACATCCTTGAATAATATCTTGGCAGGTGCATCTTGTCTTCACAGACACATGCGTCTTTTTCCACCGACAGAGAACTGGTTCCAGTCTGGTTCACTAACTTCAGAACATTTTGACCAAAGAATTCTAGAGCGCTATGCTGTAGAATCTTTGATTTTGACTGAACATCAAAAACATAGGAATAGACCTATCAACTGTTGCTATGATCAAACAAAACTGTTCAACTAGCATTACACTGCTGACTTAAACTAGCATTAGACAGCTAATAAAATCTCATCTCCACTGTGACTCACGGTTAATGCATATCATTAATGCCCAACGTTGATCATGCATCATTTAATCCTTAGTCCTTTTCCACCAGCAGAAAACTAGTTCTGGACTGGTTTACTATCCATTGTTCTCTGTGGGTGGAAAAATACTAAGCAAACAATACAACAGATCAACAGGACCTCACCTTTTTAATATGGTCAGACCCTACAACTCTTGTCGTATCAAAAGAATTGCCCCCTCTGCTGGACTTACCTTGTTCTTCTGTAAGATACAAGTCAGATGGACTAAAAGTCATGTTTGGGTCACTGTTTAATTTGGAGCAACTTGATGCTGTTGCAGGTGCGGATGAAGTCCATGTTTGCTATTGGTTTTTGTTTCACGGCTTTGATGGGAATGTTCAACTCTATGTAAGTAAAGTTTGGATACTTATAAATTGTTGATTTTGGCATAGACATACATTTGATGGATTGTAAACATATATCCATATACCTTCCATTCAACTTCTACTTGAAATCCAGTTTTGTTGGTAACACAGTCTCTCAAAGGGTCATAATTGTTGACAAGTATAGTTATCACATAATTATTTTCTGCCCTGTTTATTCTTTCAGCTTTGATGGGCGAGTTGTTGCCAAACTTCCCTTTGTCCCACTTTCCTACATCCAAGGCCTTTCTCACCGCAATCTGCTTGGAGAAGACTACACAGACTGCTCTTTCATCTTCCTGTACATTTTGTGCACCATGTCCATTCGACAGGTAATCCATGCTGACACCATGGCAAAATAAAAATAATTTCAGGGTTTACATGAGTTATCTGTGAGCTACATTTACGTAAAAGCTGTTAGCTGTGAATGCGTCACTATACTGACAGAGACAGTGTCACATCTCATTATACTAATATAAGAGAGTAAAATTCTTATGTTTTTGCTCCTCAAAAATAAATAATAAACAGTATGTTAAGTGTAAGAGTGAGTGAGTGAGGGAAATAGAGCTGTTCAGTGATAGACCTCCTGATTGCAATTGGTAATAGTTTTTTTGTTTGTTTTCGATAAACGCATTGTGTATGTGCAGAATATCCAGAAGATGCTAGGCCTTGCTCCATCTCGTGCAGCCACGAAACAGGCTGGAGGATTCCTGGGCCCCCCTCCTCAAGCAGCCAAGTTTTCCTGAAGTTCACCTGTGACTTCCCTAGGGGAGCGATCACTCATGTTCAGCTGATCCACCTGGCCTGACGGTTTGGAGGGAGCCCTGCTGATCTGCATCAGAAATGGCAGATTCTCATCTTTTGTGAAGTTTAGGGCTTGTGAGTTGAATATATGGTGTGTTCAGAAAGGGCAGCTGTTTCCACTCTTGTGCAACCCTTTTGAAAGTTTTTTTTTTTCTGTTCTCTTGATCTGGTTTTATTTAACCTCTGCACATGTATGTGTATAATTTATAAAGAAAACTATGATTTTAATTCTAATTACCTCTTTACAGTAGTTTACTTTTGAATTCCTTAGATATCTGAGAATTGTCAGAGAAAGTGACACCCCTGTCCATAGAACATGAGAAAGACACAACTGTGAGAAGTTTTTATGCTATGTGATTGTTTGCAGAAGAAGAATAAAGGCCACCTGTTGTTATTTTAAAGACAATTACTTGGACTGTTTTCTCATGAATAAAATGTGAATGTGAACTCAGTATTATCAGTTTCTTATGGATTTGTGGACATGTTGGTCAAGTACATGATTTAGTGACACACCCAAAGAAAGGGGCAAACTCCAGCAATTCCTTGTTTATTAAGAAATTGCGCACCAATAAAGAACTAGTAAACGGCCCAGATAGATTCCGAATTGGCTATCGCGATGTCTATCACCCCCGACGCGTCCTCCACGCGATCTATGAACCAATCCCGCCCTTGTTCATTCCAGATTATGTAACAGTTCAATTTATATTGTGCGCTTCAGTGCATATTCAGTGCAACAGAACTGGGGCTCAACTGTAGTGCTATCTATTGAGACGAGCATAAACAGCGCGTTGAAGGTGGGGCCCTTTATCTCCCAAAATGTTTTTTCTGAAATTATTAAAAGATACAATATTTTTTGGTTAATTGTATACGAAGTAGAGATACATCCAATGTGCACGTGTTCGTGTATTATTGCACATCAGAATAACCCAGGGCAAAGTTTGAACAATCTTTTGTGCACCGCTTGCTGTCAAAAAAGTGTCGACTCGTATCTAATTTTTACGCATGCATTCTGTTTTGCTGGGGCAGATGGCTCAACGACCACTTATTCAGCTTCCTGAGTTCAGCAACGTCACCACAGGCACTTTGGTGGTGAAGGAGCCGCTGAGTTTTTGGAACGGCGCAAGAGTGCAACCCAAGAACACAAAAAGAGCCGAGCCCGTTTATGAACCAGCAACAGGTTGGTAAACATTAAAAATACATAAACATTGACAATGGGTAACAATGGCTGACAAGGTGACTAGTCCAGTAAACACCAAGATGCATGTTTTGAACGTAGCTTAGATGCAGTTACCACTTCAAAAATAAATAATTGCTTATCTCAGAGAAATTTGGTCTAACCATGGAATAATTTTAGGATTATTTATGAGACTGATGATTAACAGGATCTTCAGGTATATTTAAGATAAGCAGGCACATAACTCAGTGTCCAGCTTATTAGAATTCTAATTCTTATCCCTTTAATTCTGCTGATATGCAGCACCGGACAGCATGGGCTTACTTCCCAAAATGTTCACAGATAAAGTTTCATCTGAATAGGCCCCTCCACATCCATCCAGTCCACAGTCTCTTGTTTTTATGGAGGAAATTATCCTACCTACCCAAAGCCATGTCGAGAGACTCTCTTTGTAAAAAATGTTACGCAAATTGACCTTCTGCTCATCATTGTTTGATTGCTCTGTTTAGGTCGTGTGCTCTGTGACCTGGTGCCGTGTGGAGAGGAAGAGATTGACCAGGCCATCAAGAGTGCCCATTCTGCCTTCCTGAAATGGAGCAAACTGTCTGGCATGGAGAGAGCCCAAATCATGCTGACAGCTGCTCGCATCATTAGGGTAAGTGAAAACCTGCAGATCTACCTTTTTTAACAGACAAATAAATAGTAAATAGTAAATAGTCACAGACATTTTAAATGATAATTTTATCAAATGTTCACATGCACAGTGTGTATGCTTGAACACACACACAAATACAGTGTTGAGTCAATGATGATAGTTAAATGTAGTTAAATGTAGTTAAATTCACCAATGTACCAATGTGCCAACACATGGTTAATTGCACCAATTCATTTCATCTTAATAGGAGCATAAAGATAAAATAGCTCGAGTGGAAGTGGCCAACAATGGCAAAACCATCACAGAGGCTAAGATTAATGTTGACACGGCTGCACTGTGCATAGAATACTATGCTGGGATTGCCCCAACTCTGACAGGTCGGTACTCTACATTTAAAGGCTTATATTTATATGACCAGATTGAGCTGCTAATACCTTTTGTTTTAGTGGTTGATAGGCACTCTTGTTAAGATTTCAATGTGATCGATTTTGTGAAGAAATGAAATATTCTTTTTTATTTATTTTTTTTTAATTTACACATTTGGGTTTGTTGTAACTGTCTTTGAAATGGGAAAAAATGACCTACCTAACAATGTAAACAAATTCACAAAATCCCATATTTTACCCCCATTTTTATAAAAAAAAAAAGTGTTTCTGCTCTAGGCCAACACATTCAGCTCCCAGGTGGTTCCTTTGCATACACTCGTCGGGAGCCTCTGGGCGTGTGTGTGGGCATTGGAGCCTGGAACTACCCCTTTGAAATTGCTGCGATGAAGGCTGCTCCAGCACTAGCATGTGGTATGACTGTTGATGGCCGCTCTGCGTGCCATCTGTGTGTCCATTCATCGTTTGTGTTTTTCATTCAGTGTGTTTTCAGAGGGTGGCATAGAGTGTTCTCTTGACTATGATGTTAACACCTTTCTGGCAACATTTATCGATTTTAAGATCTGTGGTCACCACGCCTCCCATAATTTATTTTCCCAGATCATTTGAAAGTATTGAAAGAATGGAATTGCTAAAACTGCCACTGCTGAAACATGCATTTCTATGACCTCTCTTAACTTTGCACTGTTTCTCTTTTCAGGTAATGCCATGGTGTTCAAACCCTCCCCAATGGCCCCAGTCACAACAGTCATACTGGCAGAGATCTTTAAGGAGGCAGGGGTTCCAAATGGACTCTTTAATGTGGTCCAGGGTGGGGCAGAGACGGGGACCCTGCTGTGCCACCACCCAATGGTGGCCAAGGTGTCTTTTACTGGCAGTGTTCCAACTGGGAAGAAGGTAAAATGGGATGTTTTTTCAACCACTTTTTCCTTGAACTACATTACTGTGTACATAGGGCATGTTTGATAGCAGGTAATAGCAGGTATTGGGTCATACATTTATCACACTGACTTAGGTCATTTTTTACCCATAACCTAATGTGTTATCATGCACAGTGTGATGGGTAATGAGATAAGCATGATCTTTTTTTTAAGGTCATGGAGATGGCATCCAAAGGACTGAAGCAAGTGACCATGGAGTTGGGAGGGAAGTCTCCCCTGATCATCTTTAAGGACTGTGAGCTGGAGAATGCGGTGAAGGGTGCATTGATGGCTAACTTTCTGACCCAAGGTCAGGTGGGTAAAGTTTTTAGATTTATTTATGCCTGATTAATAAGCTAAACATTTAGTTGTAACACGTGTCTTTTTTTCTCTCTGAAACAAAAATAAACCTTTCCCCAAGTATGTGGATGTGTATTGTAATTGGTAATGTACCAAAGAATGTTTTCCATAAAGCAAAAAGCTACTGAGGTTCAAGGCCTTTTGTTGGTTAGGTTATAATGATTAGCTGTTATGCTGTTCAGTGGTGTGCAATCATTTTTAGATCATGCACTGAGATATTGAATAAACTGTAAACGTTGTAAATCAGGTACTATAATGCATCCTGACTTGTCTGCTGCTGTGTCCAGGTATGCTGTAATGGCACCCGAGTTTATGTCCAGAGGGAGATCATGCCACAGTTCCTAGAGGAAGTGGTGAAAAGGACTAAGGCCATCCCTCTGGGAGACCCACAGCTGGATGGCACCCGCATGGGGGCTCTGATCAGTAAGCCACAGCTGGATAAGGTTCTGGGCTATGTCAACGGGGCTAAGAAACAGGTAAGTGGTTCCACACAGAGTGAATAGAAGTTTTGTCTGTGGTTTTGTCTGTGGTTCTTGCTCAGGTGGTTATTGATCAGTTGTGGCTTAGATGTGTCCAAAACCACGTATTAAAAACTGTTTTTTTTTCTGGATGCTTTAAATGATTATGTGTTCTGTGGATTCTAAGGGTGCCAAGGTGCTTTGTGGGGGTGAGCTGTTTGCTCCCAGCGACCCCAAACTGAACGGGGGCTACTTCATGTCTCCATGTGTACTGGGTGGGTAATTTTCTGTATATGCAAAATGTTCTCCAGTAAATATTCAAGGTGACTTTGATATGGTGAGAGAAAATGAAAGTTAAAATGTTGAGTCAAGACTTGAGTCAGTGATGTTTAAACTGTTCACCTCACCTTGAGACTCCAAGAATGGAGATGTCATAAACATATAACAAGGCCTAAAAATTCAAATAGAGATCAGAGCAGGAAAGCATCCCAGCTCATTGCATATTTTGTTTTTAAAGACAACTGCAATGATGACATGATCTGTGTGAAAGAAGAGATCTTCGGGCCCGTTATGTCTGTTTTGCCCTTCGATACAGAGGAGGAGGTCCTGGAGAGAGCCAACAACTCTACTTATGGGTTAGCCTCAGGTGTTTTCACCAGGTACCATCTCAGTTTTATGTTTTACATTAAAAAGAGTTTTGTTCATAAATAACACTTAACAATTGTGCTAACCTGGCCATGCCTTCCTACGCAATTCCGCTTGGTTAAACAAAGTGGAGAACAAGGGGCTGGTTTTATAGGCAGCCTAAGTCACGTCCATTTACTTCTGGTCCATGGGACCTTACTTAATGAAAAATATGAACTGGAGTCAATGGAAACATAAAAATATGTTCTGGTCCCCTTAGAGTACCATGAATTTCACATATGTTGTTTGCAAATTTTAAACATAATTTTCCACATTGAAACAGAACAGTTTTTCGACAGACTTTGAGACATATGTTTCGTGTGAGGCCACTCAGCAGACTACACTCGTCTGGGTTAAAGGACAAGTCAGTTTTTTACACTTACAGCCTTGTTTTCTGATCGTTTATGATGAAATACAATGGTTAAGTTGTGCCAGCATATCTGTGAACATTACTGACCACTACTAACTGCCACAAAAGTGTAATGTTGTTTTGAGCTTTACAGAAATTAAAATAGCTGCCATAATTAAAATATTTTCAATGTAATCAAAACTTTATTTAGGTCCCCTCATTTAACAATTAGAATTAACATAATGACTGCCAAAATAAATCCCATGATGTGGTTTTAATAAACCTATAAGTATAAATGTGCCAGAAGAATTTCATTAGAATGTTTCATGATGAATAAAATAATAGTTATTATAATTAGTTATTATATAATAATAGTTGAAGTGGAAATAATTGAGAAATGTGTATAATTTTTACATTACTTTTCAACGTCTTTAATTCGGATTGACGAAATTCAAGTTTAGAAATTTGAGAAATTCAAGTTGAGAAATTCAGATGGGAAATGCAGATGGGAAATGCATTGGCCTCAGCCCAGGAAAGTTTCTGACAACTGGCTTCAATAATTAAGCTACTTGAAAACATGAACAACAGACAGGATGGCTATCGTCTGAGAGGTTAAAACCTAGGCTTCTTCATGCATGTAAACAGTGATATTTCACTATCTAAATTTGATTGGAGTTGTCCCGCTGTCAATGCTGCTTTAAAGGTTCCCACTGCAACAGCATTAGCTACGTTATGGCAGCAAAGGAGGTGCTGTATACAGAGGCTAATTCTGGTAAACATTTTCTGAAGCCCTTGAAAACCCACCAGATCACAATATATGATCTTTTTATGTATTTTGGGTTGTGACAAAGGCTGCCAACAGTCAATTTGACTATTTATTTTCTTATTTTTAGAGTATAGGAGGAGAATTTATTGTTTCTGACCAAGTGTGCTCGTAGGTGCGTTATCCGCCAACAAGTCTGATTAGCCTAGCATGAGGCTACGGAGACTGACATGGTCTTGTTGTTGTTGGTGGTGGGTATGTGCTTATAGGAGGGTTTGGAAGAAAACTTGTAATTGTCAAATCGACTGGTTTTATTTCTTAATCTGAAGAGTAGAAGGATGGCAGCAGTTTGGCCTGGGCAAAGTAGTGTAGAGAGAAAAGGGCCACAGAGGCACCAGCACCTTAACTGTCAGACTTTGTTGAGTTTATGTGGCATCAAAACCACAAGGATGTTTTCCACTGTGTTTAGTCAGCAGCTGCCAAATTCTACCCTCCTGTTTGAAGCAGGCCATCTGCACACATGTTGCACTTAATAAATAAAGTAAATTGTTAATGTATTTTTGACAATTCTGACTTGGCATGTTAGGGTAACTGCCTCATAGCAGCAGGACTTGTCTTTACCACGCCTATATGATGACACATGACTAGGAGAAATGATAAATTCTCTTATATACTCTTAAAATGAATAGTAGATAAATTGTGCAATTTGACAATTAACCATTTTTCTTACAACCCCCAATGCTTGAAATGACTGGACATGCGACTTGTGCTTTCAACGGCTTCAGAAAATTATTCCAGAGTACCTGAACTGTTTGTCAGCTGGCAACTTGTTCTTGCTTCTTAAAGACTACCAAATACAACAACAAAATGCATATTTAGCTTATTTACATGTCTCAGGCCTGCTGTACACGTCTAGGTGGTTCTGTCATCTCTGCACAACACACAACTCAAGTATTTTATTGATTTCCAGCCAGTCAGAGACACATGTCTATTGGCCTCTATTCATTTGCGGTGTAGAGTTGTCCCTAGCAAGGTGGCGGCGCAATTCACGTTCTGGACCCCAATGCGGTATAATGTGTGAGTGATATAAAATATCCTGTGAGTTCATTTGCAAGTGGGAGAAGCAGTCAGAACTGTGACATGCAGAAGCAGCATGAGTGAGTGATGGTGAGACAGGGGAGCCTGGTGGCGAGAAAGAGCAATGCATCAGACCTGTGTAGGCTACTTGTATGAAGGCCTTAGGCAATTTTGCCTTCTGTCCAAATTTGCAGAAGGCTTAGAGCAGGTGTTCTCAAAATGGGTGCTGTGATGGCCGTCCAGGGTGCTGCGAAATAGCAACGATCACCATTTCTGTGTTAAACTAAAAAGTATGGGATTCATGACTTGGTATTTTATAAAACGAGTCTAGAAATGTTGACATACAAATACATATATGGTAATTTAAGATGTATCTACCAGCCACCAACTTGCGTTAGCTGGTTAGCAACCAACTACCAACCTGCTACCAATGAATCACTGCTTGTTTATAAGCTAGCAACGCCTCCTCCACCACAGATATAGTAATCTATATGTAAATCTGTGTCCTCCACCAGGGGCGTGGCTAAGGGGGGGCACAGGGAGGGGTGGCTATATGCCCTACCCCCTTTGAAAAAATATCTGTCCTATGATTCATCCAGTGGAAACTAAGGTTGAAAAACAGCTATTGCCATTTCTAAGCACATTTGATATTTATTGTCTCTCTTTGAAGCAGATGCTGAACTTTTATCTTCTATCAGTAAAATTAAATATTTGTCTTTTACAAAATATATGCTACCATCCTCCCGCTCCTCAACCCTATCTGCTTAAAACTGCTTTTTGCCTGAGATGAAACTATTCAATATTTGGATTAGCTGGTTTACAAATCATGCAAGTATACAGGAATCCTCTTTTCAATTCATTAATCATTAATACTATCTTATTTTATTGTGCCCTATATTTTTCGTTCTTCTAGGATGAGTTGATATATGTAGCTCATAAGGCAGAGCATTCTTTTGCAGTCTCAGCCTGAAGTCAAAAACATTATCGCGTCAAGCTCATTAACATCTCAATGCAAATAAATCTACACGAGAGAGCAGACACGTAGCATATGGTTAGCCTAAGTGCTAGCCCACAAAAATGACAAATTAGCCTATGCCAATGTTGCAAGTTGCGAGTGATAATGAATCTCTAAGTGATACTCTGAAAAATCTGAGTAGCCTACATGAAATTGATGAATTCCAGTGTCCTTTCTAAGCCTTGAGCTCTTAAAGACCTAACTGGCATGAATCAATCACGAAGCCAAGTCATGCAAAGTCATGTCCCCCCAAGCTAGTCTAATGTCCACACATCTGTCCTCCAGCCTCCACCCCAAATGTAGCCCACTGATCTCATAAAGAATACTTATTATTCTTTATGAGATCCAAGGTTATTCTTTAGAGATCAGTGGTATAGCCTGTTCAAATTGCCTGGTCACTGGTTTTGCGCAGTCTGTGAAAATGTTGAATGTTGAATATGAAATGCCTTAAAAGCTTTGGTGGATAGTTAATTTCCTCCATCGTACTTGTTTAACAAGACAGGCAGACAGGCCTTACAATTTCAACATTGTGATAACATTTTGAGGAGGCTTTAATATTCAATTGTATTTTTTTTCACTGTAGGGATATTTCTCGTGCTCACCGTGTGGCCGAAGCCTTGCAGGCTGGTTCATGCTTCATCAACAACTACAACACCAACATCCTGGAGATGCCCTTTGGTGGCTACAAGATGTCAGGTATACATCTTATCAAATTGATGCTGTGCTCAGAACAGTGAATAGTTCAAGGTTATTGTCATATGTATAGTATGAAATTGTGTTTCCTTGTGCAATAAATATTACAAGATATTCTGTGTCATTTGTGATAGACCATCTTGTTCGCCTGATAATGTTCGCCTTTTATGTTTTCCCTGACCACAGGCTTTGGAAGGGAGCTTGGCCAGGTGACTATTGAGTATTACACTCAGCTGAAGACTGTGGTGGTCGAGATGGGAGATGTACAAAGCCTTTTTTAACAATCTGTCTTTCTAACAATGTCTTATTCCTTCTTAACATCTTATGATGTGCCTAATCATGGCATTGTATCATCCTAGCAATATGCAGAAAATAGTCCAATTTTGCACATGATTTTATGGCATCAATGTATGTTTGTTAGAGAAACATACTGACATTTTGTTGGAACTGTATTAGGAGTGTTGGATTGTTACTGGCTTGCCTAACCAAAAATAACTTTCTAACTTCAGTGAGCATTGATGAGCAAGTTTTTTACTTACTAAATGTAACTGTCACAACTTAACCAGTTTTCAAGATATCTCAAAGTGTATCGTTCTGTCACATACAAATGAATAATAAAGAAATATGGGCACAATGACAGTTGAAGGGGGCGCACAAGACACCTAGACTACAAACATATGACCATGTTCTTGGGGCTTATCATATTTGAACCAGTTTGTGGATTTGCCCAGATGCACTAGAGGCGATAACTCGGCGCATTCGGTTTCAGGGTTACAGCGCTGGTTAGAAACATGCTGGATTTCTTCTCAAACCGAGATGAAAGCTATATTTCCTCTACTTAACATTAGGCTAAAATCCGTGAGTCTTACTGGTGGAGTCGGTTGATTACTTCATGCATTGCTGACAGCGCAGAAAAAAATCGAGGATTGAGCAACATGTTTGTAGTCGGGGTTGTAAAATATACGTGTCTCTGGTAATGTCTCCTCGAAGATGAAAGTCTTCCCCACACACAAGAGTAACACTTTATTCTGAGTTGTGTCAAAAAACAGACACTATCAAGTAAACTACTTATTAACTGGTTGCTTTGAACTGTCCATCACGCACCTCTGTGCACTTCAGGCCCCAGAATTATGCACCAGATTAATGTAAGAAAAGTTCTTCTAAAGTCCCTCTAAAGCGTCTCTTCACTCGACCGCGATTACCAATACCAGGCCCTATCAAAATGAATAGGGAGTTTAACAAAACTCCAGATATGTGGGTCGTACTGACTTTAAAAGTGTATTGTGCGAATCCTTGTTTAAGTCTGAACTGAACAATACCAAAAACACTTTTTATTTAGATAAATTTAGAAATTTAGAGTGGATCTAAAGGTTAGAGTAGATTACTCAAATTTAGCTAAATAAGACATTGTAAACGGCAATTTGCTCACTACGACTGTCAACAATACGATTTTTTACTTTCACTGTAGGAACAGTGGGCAGGACCATAGACAGTAAAATAAGGACGGGCAGGACAGGACTTCACAGTTTCACAACTCCGCAACACATTTCTATTGGAGGACTTTTTATGTGATGTATCTCCTATATTTAAGTGTCTCTTATGTAAGGTCTTTTCTTGCAAAGCACTGACTGGCTAGCGTTGCACTATCTCATACTACAGCGGAGCATAGTCCTGCACGGTCGGCTTTGGGTAAGGATTTCAAATTACATTGTCAGTGCAGGGAGGTAATTTATGTTCATTCTGTGAGCTCGGAGAGGTAGATGGTTAGATAAGTAGACAGTTTATTATCCCGTAGGAAATTAAGAAAGAGTACATCAGTGCATGCATGTTGAACACAACGGTAACAATGTTCTACAATGCTAACGTTAGCTTTACAGCTATGCTACTTTACTGAAGATGTCTGCATTTTAACCACGTTGCAAACAGCCCATGACAAAGGAGCTTAGACAATAATGTTAAACTGATTATGTGGTAGCTGTCCATCATGACTGAAACAGTACTATTACCATTGTTTTGCAGTTCGTCCCTGCACAGCTAGCTTAGCAAATAACGTTAGCAAAGATAAGGTAACTAGACCGAAGGACATTCCCCAGAAATTTCCTTGGGAAGCGGGGGCATTCATATTTCTACATTCAATGTCATTAAAATGAGTAATGGTTTAGTTTCAAAAATCGGGGACAAAATGGGTTTTCTTGTATTTCACCAGGGACAACCCACCAAAATCGCGGGCTGTCTTCGTAAATCGCATTTGTAAAATTGTAGCGATAGGACCTGTATGAATGTATGGTAGAGTTCTTGCATATCCCAATGTTCTTAGGGTCATGTTGACTGTAACATGACCCCATATTTTAATCTAGGTGGACGTTTTAGTATAACAGAATGGCCCAGAAATCTCTTCTTCAGCTCACGGAGTTCTGCAACGTCTCCACCGGCACACTAGTGGTTGGCGAACCACTGAATTATTGGAACGGCAGTAGGGTAAAACCTAAGGGCACAGAGAATGCTGAACCTGTTTACGAACCTGCAACTGGTAAGATCTTTTCACATACAAATGGTAGGCTAGTGGCAAACCCACTGCAAAGAGAGGGGTGTAAAAGAATGTAGAACAACGGTTGGTTACTCATTAACATTTCATAAATTTGCAGTGTTAGGGCGATGGAAATGTCACCATGTGGTTTTTATAACCTAGTTTGCGAAATTATTAGCGGAATGATTAACTCGGTTTCACAGAACCAAAAGCTCCTGGTGGGCGTGGCTGAGCAGAGCTGCCAAAGTGAGGGCAGTTGCTTTTCAAGGACTAATGAGTTTGTCAGTCATATGCATTGAAATATTGATGTAAGTGACGCCCATCGCGTTCAAGGGAACTTTCCACCAAAACTTTTTGATTCGCAAAAGATTTGAATGTTCAGAACTTTCTGACTCGCAAACGATTTTGACCCGGAAGTAAGCACCACTTCAAGTTGTAATTCGTAAAAGATTTAGAGGTACAAAACTCTTGGACCCACAAATATAACGTTTTAACTAATAAAACATTTGAGGCTGCAAGCAAAGGTTTTAGATTTCTAATGAAATAAAATGAGAAGTCGATTTAGTTAGGCTTAAAAAATCAAAACTATGATTTTTGCTTTCAACTGTTTTTTTTTTTCATTTGTTTGCTTGTTTTCGAAACTGTTTTTTTTTGCTTGAATAATAAGACACTCCACGTCTCAGTCACCTTCACAGCCTCGTCTCCACTTTCCTTCCACTCTGCCACACAGCAAAATAAGACGCTGCAGGTCCGCAGATGGAGGCGCACGGCTTCGTCTCGTAGAGCTTCGTCTCGTAGGCAAACACATCAGTCGGAGCACATTATTTGAACAGAAGCGCTCTGTAAAATTGCCAAACTAATCTAAACTTTCCAAACTGTTAGAAACTTACTAAAAAGTAGCAGATAATTAAAAGGCATGATCCAGCACATTTATATGATCATCACCTTATGGTATTAGGGGTAGAAAGATTCACAAAGCTTAAATGCCTGAAATCATTATTATGAGGCATATGAAACCTTGAGATACATCACTATGCTTTTTTCATAGTGCTTCATTTCATAATGTAATGTCATAATGTTACTGAGTTGGCAGGAGAATTTTTGCAAATTTTCTGGTCTAATCCAATTTGTTCTTCTGCATTCTCTGCATAGGCCGTGTGCTCTGTGACTTGGTGCCATGTGGAGAGGAAGAGGTGGACCTGGCCATCAAGAGTGCCCACTCTGCCTTCCTGAAATGGAGCAAATTGGCAGGCATGGAGAGAGCTCGCATCATGCTGGAAGCAGCTCGCATTATCAGGGTAAGCATCAGCAGGACTCCTGCACTTTTTCCATATATCAGGGTTCACCCAACTTAATGCTGTGAATTATTAACCTAACTTGGTTGACCTAACCTAACCTAAGTGTGTTCTTATCGAGCTCTTTGTCACTTACCTTTATAGAGCACTAACCAAAAGCCTGATGTGTGTTTTTTAAATGCAAGTGGATTCCTGAAATTTTAGCATCTGTTTTACAACTGAAAATGGACAGCCATGATTTCATGCTTGCTTCTGAATTGGTCAATGCTCTCAACAGGAGCGTAGAGATGAAATAGCCAAAGTGGAAGTGGTCAACAATGGGAAGTCCATTACAGAGGCCCAGGTGGACATCGACATAGCGTGGCAGTGCATAGAATACTATGCTGGGATTGCTCCAACTCTCTCTGGTGGGTTTTTAGAGCCAGGTTCTCCTCAAGGTCACGCCCATGTATCTGTGTTTCTTGTTTGATGGGCCTTCTGCATAGCCTGACAAGCCGGACTATAACTTCAGAATGTATAGTTTGGCCATGACTCATAGATTGGGCTCAATCCAAGGGTCGGAATCAGCGGTTGTCTTTCAAACTGCCTCTGCATGCTGATAAACTGATAAACTACAGCTGGAGTACGTCTAGGTGACACTCTATAAGGACAGAGTGATGTGATTGGTCTGACCAAACTTGGGAGAAGAGCTACTGAGGCCCTATGGTTGGTTTCTAGACATACTGGCTGAGCAAAACTATTAGCTACCGCTAGGGTACGTCTAGATTTTTGGGCTACCATGTGCAATTTTCTGCTATAAGAATTAATATTCACACACATAATATTCACAATAGTTATGCACACAAATATGCAGACTTTTTCACCATCATTTTAATATTATAATGTTAAAATATTAGCATAAATTGTTTAAATACAATTATTAATAGAAAATGGAAATATTTAGTTAACATGTTTAAAGATGCCTCAATTTGGTTTGATTTTTGATTGGTGGTTGTTGTTTTTCTCAGGCCAACACATCCAACTTCCAGGTGGTTCCTTTGCCTATACGCGCCGTGAGCCTCTGGGTGTCTGTGCAGGAATCGGTGCCTGGAACTACCCCTTCCAGATTGCTGCCTGGAAGTCTGCTCCTGCATTGGCATGTGGTATGTTTGTATAACCAAAGTCATGAACAAAGCTCGAACCTGCAACCTCATTGCAACAGTTGACTGAAAGGCCCAGGCTGCTAGTCAGCTGACTAGCATATCTTTTAAGGCGTTGAGAGGGAGGTTTACTAATAGTCCACATGTATTGCTAGGCAAGCTGGCATGTATTACACTCAACCTCCCCAAATCTCAGTCCTATCTGGGTTTGCAGCAGCATTGTACAGCCCTATGCTTGAACCTGTGACTTCACAGTAAAATTGGATTGGAAGCTGAACACGCTGAGAAGGGAGGTTTACTTTTTTTTTCCTTTTTGCACAATATCACATCAGTATTCTTGTTTTGCTTTTATTAGAATGGTGTCTGTGATGAAACAGTGGTAGCATAACTGGCTGTCAGTTGGCTGACACATCCCATGTTGCGCGTCATTTTGGATACAAGCATCTGCTAAATATTTTACTTTATTTTAGAATAGAGGCATATACAGTAACACACACATAGGTTGAAATCAAATTGTTTTATGTGAAAAGCTGTATCCAAGATCGAAGGTAGCCATTTTGTAAAAGTGCATTAAATGCAAAAATTGTCTGTTTATCTCTGTATATGTGGCTTTCAGGTAATGCCATGGTGTTCAAACCCTCCCCAATGACACCAGTCACAGCAGTCATACTGGCAGAGATCTACAGGGAAGCAGGGGCTCCAGAAGGGCTCTTTAATGTGGTCCAGGGTGGGGCAGAGACGGGGACCCTGCTGTGCCACCACCCAATGGTGGCCAAGGTGTCTTTTACCGGCAGTGTTCCGACTGGGAAGAAGGTAAAATGGGATGTTTTTTCAACCACTTTTTCCTTGTACTACATTTCTGTGTGTGTAGGACATGTTTGATAGCAGGTATTGGGTCATTCATTTATCACACTGCACTTAGGTAATTTTTTACCCATAACCTACCCACAGAATCTTCTGTGCCATCTAGACCAGTTACTGCGCCACAACCATTGTCTAATGTACTCTTTGAGCTGTTTTGTTATGCCAATAGTGTCCTCTCACTCACTCAGTACTTGCATGTATACACCTTAGTCAGGCTGAAATCGAACCGAATTGGCCTACTCAAAGACACACAGATTTTTTTATCAGGCAGCAGCTAAGATCGAACTGACACACCCCCTTTGAATGACAGACACGGCAAGGTGGCAACAAATACTGGCTTGTGTATATGTATTGTGCAAAACAATGAAAAGTAAACTATGTATGAAATGTACCTACAGTGCTGCATCTCTTCGCTCATATTCTCATCAAATCGCTATAGTCTTCGAACTTATATGGATAGTTTGTGGTTCAGCATGTCTGGATTAGTCATAGACGGTAAAAGAATTTACCACGACGAGGCTGGTATAAATGCAAACGGAGTATATCGCCACCTACTGTCATGGAGTCACACTTTGGTCAATAATTCGATTTTCCTCCCATGCATGTATATTCAGATTACTCGGTTAATTATTTGCTCGATTAATCATTTGCTCAGTTATTGCCAATAGCTCAATTCTAGATGTACATGTACTGACTGATGCACTTTGACCATTCTCTTTGGACTACTTATAGACATATTAAACTTTTGCTATCAAACATAAAGGAGTACTTTAATAGTTAACATCTGCTTCAGGAAAGTTGGTTGCAGTAGGCACATTCCATTTTGGCAAAAGGTTATTGAATAATGGCCCGTAAAGTCTAAATAATCTGGAACTCTTCTATGTACACATTGCAGGCTGCTTGAGTAATTCTAGGGCAATGTATACTCTGGGTCACAAGAGGGTGCTAGAGGCTTTTTAATCTACATTTTGATCTACATTCTACATTGGACACTTTAGGGACCTATGAGAGACTTTGGGTGCTGTAAGTGAAGAGTTGAATTGAGTTAGACTGGAAATTGCATTCGGATATCAAGGTTTTTAAGTGAATGTGCTGGGTGAATGTATTCCAAAAAAAAACAAGAAAGTGTTGTGTTGAGTGTTGAATCCAACTACCAAGCCAAATGCTCTCTACAGCTCATAGTTTAAGAAGTAGGACACATCAATATTTATATTTATATTTTTCATCTTTTTGCTTCTGACTTCCCTTTTTTTTGCACAGCTAGAATGTGCTGGTTTGTGATGATGCAAGGTTTCCGTTTTATTTTGTGGTGGTTTCCTACCATGTACCAGAACGGGATACTTCAAAAAGTGGTGAATTGTTACAGTGTTGCTTGACAAACACCAAACACCCAAGCATGTCTGAGTACATAGTATTCTGCCTGTACCTGTATTCCATTTTGTAATATTGGAAAGGCTGAATGGATAGCATTGCAATGAGGTTGAAATGCACACAAATTATTGTCTGTATGTCTGAACACTACAGAGCTCAATGTTGAGTCATATCACTCAGCAAAGGTTGTACCAGAAAGCAACTGTTTTT
The DNA here is from genome assembly GCA_027481765.1 of Tenualosa thibaudeaui. Classification (NCBI taxonomy): domain Eukaryota; kingdom Metazoa; phylum Chordata; class Actinopteri; order Clupeiformes; family Clupeidae; genus Tenualosa; species Tenualosa thibaudeaui. Next base: position 7,544,348 of record JAIFZK010000023.1, on the reverse strand, counting down.
CTTCTCTCTAAGACCCTGTTTACATGTATCAGTTTTTATAAACTGATATTTTTTTTTAGCCTTTTATTTTTTAAATTGCGTTTATATGTATGCAGAATCCAGAAAATCCAGCGTTTTGAAAAATCTCCACTTTGGAGGCCGCTTTTAAAAAATGTTTGAGGTGGCTATAACTCTGTTTACGTGTAAGCGAGAGGCCCAAACAGATTAAAAAAAATATCTGTTTATTTAAAAATCTAGATGCATGTAAACAGTGCATGCATTCCCATTTTCTCTAAGGTCATGGAAATGTCTTCCAAAGGGGTGAAGCAGGTGACTCTGGAGCTGGGAGGGAAATCTCCTCTAATCATCTTTAAGGACTGCGAGCTGGAGAATGCTGTCAAAGGGGCACTAATGGCTAACTTCCTGACCCAAGGTCAGGTATGTCAATAAGCACAGGCTTAACAAAAATACTGGAGAGGTTATGAACAATTACATTTTTTTTTTTTCATTTTCATGGTAGAAGTTTCAAATGGCACTATGCATTCATTACAAGTGAGAGGAGAGGAGCCAAAATAGGCTGCATTTTTCAAACACAGTCAAGTGAAGTTGAAGGGTGTGTCGTTTTAAAAAGTCAGTCAAACAAATGAAAATGCAGAGATGTTGGCATGGAAAATTTGACTAGAGGTTGTCTGCTGCTGTGTCCAGGTGTGCTGTAATGGCACCCGAGTTTATGTCCAGAGGGAGATCATGCCACAGTTCCTAGAAGAGGTGGTGAAAAGGACTAAGGCCATCCCTCTGGGGGACCCCCAGCTGGAGGGCACCCGTATGGGGGCTCTGATTAGCAAGCCACAGCTGGACAAAGTGATGGGCTATATCAAAGGGGCCAAGGATCAGGTACGATTCCACACAGTCAATGTGTATAACCAAACAAAACATGACTCGGTTTCATTCACTGACTATTGTGACCCTTTTGATTTGAATCAGGTCAATCATGCTATTACTGTGGACTTTCTGTGGCAAAATATTATTATTGAAGTGACGAAATCAAGTCACTGAGAAGGCTGAGTGGGGGGGACATGCCCCCAGTAGGTCTGTGCTGCATTGCTCAGGGCACATAAGCAAGTTGACTAAATCACATTGCAGCACAATTGGAAATCTCAAAACCTACTTGGTGACTTCAGCCCTCTTCTATTTTCTAAATATAGGCTATCACTCATCACCTTAAGCATTTAGGGGGATTTAAGTTTATGTCCCTAGCAAGCATGCCAGTCTGTTTTTAATATGTTGTTTCTCACCGCATTTATTTGGCAAATGGACAAAACCGCGGCGCCTGTGCCACTGGGGAATTCCAGCATAGACAAGTTCAGAATGACTCAGACTGAAATTTTGAACAAAACAAGTTTGGAACCTGCAGCTGACCAGAGTGCCTGCAAATGACTACATATTAGATTAGAAGCTACATTGATGGAGTGCACTGTACTGTAAACTCTTTACATATTCAAATATTTCATTGATTCCTGTCTTGGTGTGTACACGTTTTCCTTCATAAATTCAGTTCAGTAGTGACTCTTTATTCAGTAAGACCTGGATTCACATCAACCTGGCTACTTTTAACATTTGTGCAAACCAGATTAAGAAGCAAAACAGATATTGAGCACATGTAATGCAGTCTAAACTCCAGTTCATCACTTCAAGCCGTCTTTATTTCCTGAATGTCAGCCACTGGGGAGGAAATGTTTCAGCCACATGCAGAAGCCTTGTTCTTGTTCATGGTTTTGTTACCCTGCCCTGCTTACTGTGTTATGGCGAGTACTACCATTGACTGCTCAACCACATTCACTGCTACTCTGATTCACTTAGACTGAGGTTCCAAGATCAAATGTGTTCTTACACTTTTTAAAAAAATTCTTGATGCTGTATAGCCAATGCCCTAAATATTAAAATGTTATGATTTTACTTTCAGTCATGTTACTGCATCTGTCTAATGTAAGAGTTGAGCATAGTAATATATATATCACAATCTGGATGTTAGGGTGCCAAGGTCCTTTGTGGAGGAGAGCTGTTTACACCGACTGATCCAAAACTGAAGGGGGGCTACTTCATGTCTCCATGTGTGCTGGGTGGGTAACTAACTCTGCCTTCTTTTTCGACTTTTTTAGTCAACATTTAGTCAGTTATACTTTAAGATAATTACTCGCCCTAAAATGCAACAGAAGGTCCTGTTGAATGGATTCAGCTATATTTGAGTTCTGTTGAGTTTAAGGAACCTTTTACTTACAGACAACTGCAGGGATGACATGACCTGTGTGAAGGAGGAGATTTTTGGACCCGTTATGTCCGTTTTGCCTTTTGACACCGAGGAGGAGGTCCTGGAGAGAGCCAACAACTCTACCTACGGGTTAGCCTCAGGTGTTTTCACCAGGTAGGATGACATTTTAGTTTCCAAAAATTTGGTACCATTCATCTTCATCTCTAGCTAATCTCTAGGCCATCACAAACTATACATGGCACCTGGGCTGTCTGTTTCCAAGCAAGGGTGTCCCCGGGTTTGATAATTGAGAGTGAGGAGTTACATCACGACTTTCTTCAAATGCATTGCATTTCGGGAAGGGGCTGCCATCATGATCGGTTGCCAAAATTCAAGATTCAAAAATTCAAGATATTTATTTCACACGCACAAGTGTACAGGTACAAAGAGCAGTGAAATGCAGATTGCAACTAAAATGAAATAAAATAAAAATGAAATTAAATAAATTTGGGGGTAAATTATGTTTTAATTACCCATATGGCATGGGGGAAGAAGCTCCTTTTAAGTGTTTCAATCTTGGCCTTAAAAGAACAGAAACACTTTCCAGTGGGCAGCAAGACATTATGACTGGGGTGGTGTATGTCTTTGAGGATTTTGGTTGCCCTAGTCTTACTAGGCAACTCTGTGCCTTGCGTAGATGCCCTGTTTGTTTGTTTGTTTTTTTCCTGCAGTGAATTACTCTGTGCAGGGAAATCTCATCATGACAGTTACAATACCCATACCATGCAGTGATGTTTCTAGCAATTACAGATTATGGTGGCAATATAGAAAGTCCTTTGCAGCATGGTGATTCCTTACAGTGATATGGAGATGATGCCATGATGCTGATAGTGGCTTGCTATAGCTAATTGTTTGTTTCACTGGTGAGTTTTCTTGTGAATATATGAGAAGAGTGAAGACTTCAAACCAGCACTGCCTGAATATGAACAGTCAAGACTGTCAAGATTTCTCTTTGAACTTGTAACTGTCAGCCATGTTGACTGAAAGCAGTTTTGTGAATGACAATAATTACATGATAAAATTAGAACACAACAGTTCCTGTTCCTAACAGTTTGGGGATACAGTGTGATAAAATTAGCTCTATTTTTGAGTTGGTAATTTGAGGCAACTGACTTGTTACTTATGTAATGAGTAGTGAGATGAAGAATGAGTCACTTCTGGGTCGGCTTATTGTGATGCATTCTCCAATATCTTGTGGCGGTACACATAAAAGAAAATGATTTACCCTTGATATATTCATTTTTTGTCATTCTGCACAAGTTAATATTAATACTGTACAGCAATTACTAAAACTGCAGCAAACTAAACCACAGACCAGTGTGTTGCTGTGTAATAAACAGCCCTTTGTACTGCACATGAAACCAGAAAGACCACACTGTGTTCATACTCACTCTTCCATAGCAATTCAGAAACACTCGAAGTGTTGACACCTGTGCTTCTCAATATAGCCAGTGGAGTACATAGTCATTAGATGCCATCGTTGCTCAGGAGCAACAGTGAATTTAAATGTCCACCATGTCACTGTCTAACCTACTGTTGCTGATTGGTAAGTGCTTTAGTTTCCATCAAGTCCTAAAATGTGCATCTCAGTGTTGTATCACACAATTGACACACATTTCAAAATGACTGCCTCTGCTTAGAAGAATGGATGAGCAAATATAGAAAATGGAGAGCAAAGAGAGAAAATGGAGGTCGGTGCAAGTAAAGGGAAGATACGGCAGACACATACACTCATACTGAAACTCACTCCAACACACTCAGACAACCTCCCATTTACTAAAACACCCCTCCAGCCCCTAAATCTGCATATGTACACACTCACAGACACAGACACACACACACACACAAAACGCTCCAGAAACGCTCACAACCACCCCTCCAGCACACTCAGACAACCTCCCATACACTAAATGTTATTGTAGTTACCTATTAACTATATTGTAATTTGTCATAGTTCGCTTGATCATAGTTGCCCAGGAGCAACATCTCAGAAATATAGGTTGCATGACCCAAAACTGGAAATCAACTCCATTATCTGAAATGCAGCATAGGATGCAAATTTCCATTAATAGTATTTTTTCTCTCAAGTATTAATGGTTTTGGCTTCTAGAGGGTTAACAGGAATCAAAAAATCTTATCAGGAAGGGAATCAAGAAAGATGCATGGCCTGGTCAAGACATCCAAAAACAACCTAGAAATGTAATAGCAACCTAGAGATGTAATATCAGAATCACCTAAGTTCTGTGTTCACTGAAGTTAACATCTAAGCTGTGGGCCCGCTCTCCCATAAGATCACATTCTACCATGTTTGGCCATTGTGTTAGATATGGTGCTAGTGAATGGAAAGGCTGCATTCAAGACAACTCAAGGCTGAAAGAATTCTTATGAAAATGCTGCATAGCTGTTTGCCACGATGCAAAATGTCACAGCTGTTTTAATCTAAACTCCATTACCTCTCACCTTTAGGGATGTGGCCCGTGCTCACCGTGTGGCTGAGAACCTACAAGCAGGAACCTGCTTCATCAATAACTACAATGTCAGCCCCGTGGAAGTCCCCTTTGGTGGCTACAAGATGTCAGGTACAAAACTTCTAGAACTAAGGGTGTTTTCACACTTTCACTTTAAGTGAACCGAACGTCTTCTACAAGTGGTCCAAAAAGTGAACCCAAACAAAAAACTCGTTCTGTTTATGTTCACATCATTATTTTTTTTATTCTCAAATGTAATATATCAATTTACATCAGAAAAATTTTATTTTACTAGCGTTGAGATTTTTAATGTGACACATCCACTTTGCATTAAAATTCATTTCCAGGATTCTGACTGGATCCAATCTGAAAATCACAGAGGCCAAAGGCCTACTAACAAATCACACCAACTCCCACTGCGTTAGGTCCAAGACACCTGGTTAAGTGACACACAAGCTAAAGTATTTAGTGCTCGTGTCCTAAATGAGCGACGACTATCCTGCAGTTTTCTCTGTGAAAATACTGTGTTGTGCTTCTTGTTGCATGCATGTAATGAGCTCGACAGATGCATACTGAAAAATGGTGAGCAGTTCTGTCATGTTATGTAGTAGATACTCGTTCAATTAAAAACATCACAAAGAACACATTTGTCTACATGTTTCAAGTCTGAAGCATTTTTTTTATCAACTAGTTTTATTATCAACTAATAATAACTAACTAATATTGGCTAGAATGTAAAGGAGCAAGCAGTGCCACAATGGCAAGTCTAGAAGGATATATTAAAATGCAAAAAAGTGAACCCGGAGCGTTTTATGTTAATAATGTGCTGGTTAAGTGAACCGACTTTTTAGCAAACTGTACTGAGACCACCTCTCAAGATGGTCTCAATTACGGTTCATTTCAAAGGGGTCTGGGTGCAGTTGGAGTGTTCACATATGCGCAAAAAAATATGAGTCATCGTTTTAAGTTCATTTTGAGGGCTGTGTGAAAGCACCTTAAGATGGTAATTGGTTTCCTGAGCATGTGATCGAATAGTTATGTTATCTTAGTAGATAATCTTGCATCATGATTTTATACAAAATGTCTGACTTCTTTTTTTTCCCCCCACCAAAACAGGTTTTGGCAGAGAGAATGGACAGGTGACTATTGAGTACTACACTCAACTTAAGACTGTGGTTGTTGAGATGGGAGATGTTGATAGCCTTTTCTAACACCTGAACCCACTGTAGCTCAAGTATCCCACCCTACTCTTAGCACTGTGACAAAGCCTATTTCATACAATAGCTTCAAGACTTCAAGGTCCATTTTTTAAGGGTCCATTAACATTTTGTAATACTGCTTCCTTGATGCGACCATGTTATTCATGCCAGGACTTCTCCGGACTGAATGAAGTATGCATTCATGTTTTAGGGATGAGGTTGTATAAAGTGCCTTATAATGACTCCAGTTGGGAACTGAAGCCAATTAAAGTAATTGTTAAAATACACTAGAGATTATAGGTTCTGAATAAAACTACATTAGCATTTGTGTAATCAGCAGTGCACACATTTGCTTTCCATTGTCTCCCATTTCTTATTTTGCGTACTCTACCCATTATCAGATGTGAAATAGCTTGTTAGAGCCATTGAGTGTTCTTCACACTTTGAAATGTGAAATGTTTTGTCACCTCTGAAATAAAAGGAATTTGTTTCACAAAAAAAGTTTTATTCTGTTCACAGTATTTAGATCAGTTGACTGCTGTGTATCAACCAAATGTACTTGCAAACATAGCTGGTAGCTGTTGGTACCAACAGAGGGTGCATTTTGGACATGCACATCAAATTCCAACAATTACAATCATAGACTTGTAGTGCACACTAACTCAACTATTGATGTTGGCATATGTTTGGCCAATGTGCAAGCAAATTATGGGGTTTGCATATGTGTAGGAGCCATTTATAGTCACTGTAGTTTAGGTTTATCAGTCTTATTTTTTTATCCTCTTGGCCACTTGGGGGTATATTGCACTGGGTGTCAGGGTCACATGTACAGGTATGCTAATTAGAACAAGGTGTAGAAGGTGGGGACGACATGGTTCTTAATGTAGCCGCCAGCACAGCACAATTTTATTTTAATATCACAGCACATAGCAGCACAGGATTAAGGTAACACACATGCTTGCTTTTATGGAAAATAAATATTTGATTAAGAATATACAGGAATGCCACCCAACTGGTGGTGTTTGGACAGTTGCTAGAGAGCTATGTGTTTAAAACACTCTGTGCCATCCACACAGAGCCTATAGGCTGGCCTCTACAGTATGAAACACCATAATGCTATTCAAGTCTCATTAAATGAATCATGTTTATGTTTATGTTTAATTTGTACTTGTAATGGTTTCCCCCTGCCCCCACACCCACATCATCACATTCTAAAAAAATACCCACCTGAACATATATATGACGTCATATATGTTCATATATATGAACATATATGATGTCACAAACTGCTGTGCGTTCAAATTCAGTAATACTATGAATAATATCTAGTACTATTCTTGAAAATGTACCTTGCGCAGCCTTGTTCTAAGTGATATGAATGAATCACATGTTTGGTGATGTAGAATACTGACAAGGCAAGTCTTTGCACAGCATGACATCATAGCACCCTGTTAAATTTCACCACATTATTAGCAAAGTCCTTACCAATGATTTGCTTAAGTGGTTGTTACTTAAGATACCTAAAGCAACATTTTTTGCCCTAAGTGTAATCATGTGCAGCTCTCTGTGGTGATGTTACAAAGGAAGACCACTGAATTGTTAATCAGAATTATTTGCATGATAGTTCAAGGATCAAGGAAACTGAATGACTTTTCATGCTTCTTAATGCTTGGAAATCTGCATAAAACAGGGTGTACATGTGCATTTACAGCATGTGCATTTACAGCAAGTCGACTCACACAAGATTAGTATTATCTGGGATAATTTTTCTGGACCTTTCTACAGAAGGTAAGAGTCGCGGTAATCTTAATGTCTGAATGAGACATAAATGAACATTAGTATAAATATATAGTGTAAAAATGCTGGAGTTAGCATAGCTGCTAATTTTCATTCTTTGCATCCTGTGCATTCTATGTCCTCCTGGAATGCAGCTTGCTGTAAATGTCTGTGGGCTCAGTCCAGCCAGCTGACTCATGGGGTTCATGGAGCAATTCAATTCTATTTTATTTATACAGCGCCTTTTACAATAGTATTGTCTCGTGGTGCTTCACAGAAGGAGCACCCAAGAGCAACAGGGGCAAGGAAAATCTCCCTTATGTTCAGTTAATCTAGAAAGAAACCTTGGGCAGATCCATGACTCAAGGGGCTAACCCAACTGTCAGGGGTCATGCAGAAAAGTAATTTACAGTAGTAAAAATCAGTAGTAACCATGACAGACTACAAGTTGCCTATGGTTTTAGCTAAGGTTCATAATAATTCATAATAGAGTATTATCCCACTTTACATTATATGGTAGTCAGTCTATAGGTGGTTATCAGGAATTATGGCTGGACAATGTAGCAGCGGCCAGACATAGTATCGAACTCAAAGGAGTGAGGTCGGTCATAGGGGTAACAGTAAAGGTCCATTTGACAGTGCCATTGTGAGGGGAGGTCAATCACAAAGCCTCAAGGAAGGGGAGTCGGGCCTAGCAGTGTCCAGCGCCGCTGTTACAAGTTCAGTTTTCACGGAAAACGAGTGGGGACCCAGTTAAACTTGCGTCGTTCAGTGCAGTTCTGCTCTGCTGAAACTTGTAGCATCACTGATGGAGGCATGGGCATGAGCAAGTGAACTGAAACCTAGGGTTCTAGCATGTCTCACAGCTTGCAACCAGCTGGTTAGTGTAACACATCCAAGAAGGGTTGGACTGAGCTTACAATGGAAGGCTCAGGCCTGGTCTCCCCAATGGAGAGTGGCAGCATGTCATCTGTGGAAAACATTTAAGCATTTTTTATTTCAAGTGTTGTGTGGTGTGGTTTGGTACAGGTAGACAACATACCTTTTGTTAAGTCAACTTACATGCCAAAACTGAATCACAGTGGACTGTGCTTATACTGTAAGGCTCAGGCCTGGTCTCCTGAACGGAACATGGCAGTCTGTTATCTGTGAAAAAAATGTAAGCATTTTTTAGTTCAAGTGTGGTGTGGTACAGGTGGACAGCATAAGAAAGGTTAACCTTTCTTAAGTCAGCCTAAACCAAATCTGAACTATAATACCTGAATCATGATCATCTCCACAGATGCAGCCTCTCACAGTGTTCCAAACATTGTGGAGAAATGCTGTGATCCTTCCTGAGAGAGAGGCTGAAATATTTATTAGCAATTTCTTTACAATCATCTTACAAAATTTTGACTTTGACAATTAGCATACAGCACACAAATTAAATCGTCAAATTAAAGATTAATTGTGCAAACAGCAGGAATTGCCCATGTTTTACTTGATAAGTAGGCCTAGACTTCTCTGTGAATACAACTGTGTGTTTGCACAAGTATGGAGTAGGATGAGTGTAAATTAGGCTTTATTTAGGCCTAGGCCTAGGCCATATTCCATTTCTGCATAAGAGCGCGGTAGCTATGGCATCAAACGTTTGTTTCCAATATAAAAGCTCTATTTAGCACTAGATTGCGGTTTTAATCATTGGCAACGGACCCTTTAAGTCAGGGCAGTAGCGGTTTTTCATAGGGGGCGGCACGAGCGCTTAGGGGAAAAAAAACCTAGGTGAACCTAGGTTCAGTTCCCAGTCCTCTTCTTTATTCTTAATTTTTTACCTAAACTCAATAAATGCCCTTAATGATATCTGTTGAAAAGTGTTCTGTATGCATTATGTCTGTAATTACAACGGCAAGAAGAAACGATGGTGCTTCTGTGTAACAGAGCATTGGCTAGCATTGCAAAAATCACTCATTGGTTCAGATTCGAACCACCAATCTTAGGGTGCTTTCACACAACTAGTTCTATTATTTGGTCCTCACCAGACAGTAAAATTGTCACTATGTAGCATATAGATAACAGCGTGATCCGCTTTCATATCGGCAAACGTACCAAGATGGGTCCGACTGACGTTTCCTCATCAATATGTATCTCCCGGTAGAAATAAGCGTCAATTTTGACTTTCACTATGGAGCGACATGTTCGCACATTGGCACCTGATCTGATCCTCGTCAATTATATTCGCTATAGTAGCCATTTTTGGCAAAATATCCAATTCGAGAACGAGTCGCGGATGCGGCTGGAGAACAATCTGCGGATGCAAAATGTACATAATTAATTTAAAACTGATTGCTCAATACTGCCTTTAGCACTGGGAGTAAAATCGCAAAATGTTTATGGTTTTGTTTCTGTTTGGTGGCTCTAAATGAAATCACACAAAACATTCGCCCTAAAACTTTTTTCTCTTTAAATTGCGCTTTAGCCCTATGATAAAAGCAGCTGCCAATCCTCGAGACCTCTGAGGCCAGTGTGCTTCATCATCACCATCTAGGTCAGGGGTTTCAAACCCGGGTGCCGGATCCATCCCTCCGCATCATTTCATTTCAGTCCAAAACCGTAAACTCAGAAAAGGTTGAAACCTGTTTTTACAACAGTAAAACAACTTAAATGAATATACCACCCAGAACACTATAAATTAAATCCCAAAGGAAATACAAAGCTTAAGCGTGTGGCTTTTTTGTTAAAAAAATAAATAAATACTGGTTGTTACCGTTAAATGCACTACTTAGCAAATAAGAGTTCTTAGTGATCAATAATTAAATGTGTGTAAAAGATTGAATGGATGGATGGATGTGTTTTCCTTAGGCATAACCCTCACAGACATGTATGTCTATGATCTCCTTGGCCAATACGCATTGAATCAACGAATTTTGAATCTATGAATCTATGCATCTTTCTGGGCCAGACCAGAAAGTCTCTGCACCCGCTCGGACGAAATAAAGCTCTGCAGCTCAAGTTAAGGCACGTCGTCATGATTGGTGAAAGCATAAACATATGAAAACGACGATTCAACACATTGAAGAGTTCATTCTGATCGAAGTTATTGAGTTTTGTAACATTTCGAAGCTTTTTGTGTTTGTAGATTAGCCTACTAGCTACATTTAAGTGTATATGCTAGGTAATAAATAGGCTGCCTAATGACAAGTACCTGCTACGTCAATATTACTTTATTACTGTATTGTGCTTCAATTTTACAATTTCAAATGAAACTGAGATGTCATTGTTGGTCTGCTCCGTTTTTCTATAGGCCTACAGTAGGCTATATGGTCTGCAGCAGGTACCGAGGTCATATAGCCAACAGTTTTGCTTTTATGTTTACTAAGTGGTGGATATTGCCGCATTTGTATTATTTAGGCGTTAACAAGTTAACACTGGTTTTTATGTTGCAGGTCTATTTTCTCTACTGATTGGGAGATTCGCAGACTTGTGAGACATTGCTAAATGTTGTTTTTTAGATTAGATTAGATTCAACTTTATTGTCATTATGTATAAATACAGGTAACGAAATGCGGTTTGGCATCTAATCAGAAGTGCAAAGTGCAGCAAGTGTATACAGTATATGCAACATGTACAGTTAACGAGCAAATTATATTCAGATAAGAGTAGTAATAATAAATAGGCAGAATAATAATTAGGCAGAAGAGCAATATACATGTAAGGTGAAGAGATAATGAGGGTAATATACAGATGTGCTATATAGATAGTTCTGTACAGATGTATTAAGTGTTAAGTATATACAGATGTGCAATATACAGATGTGCTATAGAGATAGTTATGTACAGATGTATTAAGTATATACAGATGTACAGATGTGCAGTCCAAGGGCTATAGCAGCAGAGTGCAGTGTGAGGTTCAGTGGGGGACAGAGTTCAGTAGTGTGACGGCTTGTGGACATCCTCAGTGGCAGGAAGTGGAGTCCCTGTGATTCTCTGAGCAGTTTTCACCACTCGCTGCAGAGCCTTCGCGACGAGCAACAGAGCAATTTCCGCACCAAACTGTCACACAGTTAGTGAGGATGCTCTCGACCGCACAGCGGTAGAAATTGCTCAGGATCCCAGTGGACAGGTGTTTTTTCTTTAGTGTCCTTAGGAAGAAGAGGCGCTGGTGGGCCTTCTTGGGGTGTTGGTCAACCAGGACAGGTCCTCGGAGATGTGGGTCCCCAGGAATTTGAAGCTGGTAACACGTTCCACAGCCATACCATTGATGTGGATGGGGTCATGGGTGTTTCCCTTCTCTTTCCTGAAGTCCACAAGTCAATACTGAGTAGGTGTAAGAGTTGTTGAATGTTTAAGCAAAAGTGGTGTGGTGAATAGTTTGTGAGCATAGTTCTGAACATGCGTTTTTTGCCACGCATTCCTTTGGATACAGATAAGATTTTGATACTTCTTATGAGATCTTCAATATCACTTAGATGCTACAAGAGTAGTGATTACAGTTTTTTTCATAATTTTCACATTTGTCTTTCTGCAATGTCCACTATTTCAATTGTCTCTTCAACCTGTTGCCACCTGGCAGGCGTTTCAGGTCCATAACAGCCAGAACAAATAGTTTCAGGGACAGTTTCATTCCCAAAGCTGTCACCATACTGAACTCACATATATTTGCACAGATTTTTTTATTGCCTCTACTCAGAATGCTACCTCAACCACACTACTTTGTACCCATGTGTCACCACCCTGTCCTGTCTGTCTTTGTCTCCCGCCTTGTTTCTGCTTTGTTCTCTGTCTCCTGTAGGATTGCCTGCCTGTCCCCGAACCTGGCCGCCTGTGACTTGTTCCTTGCACCGGTTTCCAGGCCGTTCCATGCCTCCCTGCCTCATTCACTGTCTGTTTCTGTTTGTCTCGGTCTCCGGAGAGATCGTCTGCCCGTTGCCCAACCTGGACTGCCGCTGAGCTACGGCTCTGCTCCTCCGTCCCTGGTACGTCCCCTTTGCCTGCCTATGACCTACGCTCTACTCGGCCGTCCTGGACTCCGACCCGTGCTTCAGTCCCGACCAACGCTCTTCACTCCTGCCCCGCCTCCCGACTCGTCGCCTGCCTGCAACTCTCACCTGCTCTTCTGCCACGGTTCCCGACTCGCCACCAGCGCCCCGCCTCAGTCAAAAGGATGCCATGAGGCGTCCGTTAGAGGGGGAGTACTGTCATGGTCCTGCTTCCTGATACCTTGGCCCCCCCACTGGACTATCAATGAACTGCAACCTCTGTGTTTTGTTTTCATTCCCCATGTGCTTCTGTTCTGTTGCCTGCCCTGCCCCTTTCTCCTCCCCTGCTCTACACCTGCTACTCATGATTCTGTTTTCCCCATAATGAGTTTCAGCTGTCCCCTGTTTGTCCTGGTGCTCCTGTTCCCTATATAAACCCCAGTCTTTTCTCTGTCCTTTGTCTGATCATCCGACCTCGTTCCCCATTTGTTGTAAGTTTGTATCTACGCTGCTTACCTACCCGTGAGTTCTGTTTTCGTGTTTTTCCCGTTCTCGTCTCTCGTGTCTGCCTTATGGAATTCTTGTGAGTTTCTTTTGTTTCCCCGAACCCCTGCTCTTTTGATACCTGTTTACCTGTTTTGCCACCGTGAAATTTCCAAGATCTCCTGAGCTGTCTTCCTCTGCATACTGCTTTTTGTATTGTTTTTGTTCTTTTGAAATAAACCGTGCCGATCTGCATTTGGGTTTCTGTCTTGAGCTTTAGCGAACGTGACAGAATGATCAGACCAGAAACAAACCCAGTGGATTTTGAGCACCTTTTTGCGATGATTCGACAAAACCAGGCTTTAATTGACCGGACGGGGTTACTGCTTGCCGACCTCAGACAGAAGACCACTTTTCGCCAATCTGCAGCTGCTAATCTCGACACTCCTCCGACCGCCTCTGCTTTTTCAGTCCCTCCGGTTTTGCCGAGCGCGGAGTCGATTGCTCCAGCGCCTCCTATTACCTCCATGTCAGTTTTGGAACCTAGGATCGGACCACAGAGCCCCTGGACGCCGAGTCCCGGACCACAGAGCCCCTGGACGCCGAGTCCCGGACCACAGAGCCCCTGGACGCCGAGTCCCGGACCACAGAGCCCCTGGACGCCGAGTCCCGGACCACAGAGCCCCTGGACGCCGAGTCCCGGACCACAGAGCCCCTGGACGCCGAGTCCCGGACCACAGAGCCCCTGGACGCCGAGTCCCGGACCACAGAGCCCCTGGACGCCGAGTCCCGGACCACAGAGGCCCTGGTCGGTGACCCGACCAGCGAGTTCCCGGGCGCCGAGTCCCCGACCAGCGAGTTCCGGGGCGGCGAATCCACGACCAGCAAATCCCTGGGCGCTGAACCTCCCGTCCAGTGAATCCCCGTCCAGTAAGCCCCAGTCTGGCGAGCCCCAGCCCGGCGCGCGCCCACCAGTGTCTCCGGCCCGCGCGCGCCCACCAGTGTCTCCGGCCCGCGCGCGCCCTCCAGTGTCTCCGGCCCGCGCGCGCCCTACACAGTGCCCGGCCCTCGGGCTCCCTACACAGTGCCCGGCCCTCGGGCTCCCTACACAGTGCCCGGCCCTCGGGCTCCCTACACAGTGCCCGGCCCTCGGGCTCCCTACACAGTGCCCGGCCCTCGGGCTCCCTACACAGTGCCCGGCCCTCGGGCTCCCTACACAGTGCCCGGCCCTCGGGCGCCCTACACAGTGCCCGGCCCTCGGGCGCCCTACACAGTGCCCGGCCCTCGGGCGCCCTACACAGTGCCCGGCCCGCGGGCGCCACCCAGAGTCTCCTGCCCGCGGGCGCCACCCAGAGTCTCCTGCCCGCGTCCGCCACCCAGAGTCTCCGACCCGCGAGCCCTCGGATGCGGAGCCTCCGACCCGTGAGCATCCTACTGAGCCTCCGACCCGTGAGCATCCTACTGAGCCTCCGACCCGTGAGCATCCTACTGAGCCTCTGACCCGTGAGTCTTCGGATGCTGAGCTCCCAGCAAGTAAGACTGAAATGGAATCACTTCTAGAGCAGTATCTTCCATCAGCCTTGAGCCCACAGCATTCAGAGAATCCTCAAATATCAGAACAACCCCCTGTCCTGCGTCTGCACCTACCCAGCCCTCCAGTGGTGGTGGACCCCGGGGGTCCTCCGGGGACGGGACCATGGCATCGGATCACTTGGAGGAGTTTTTGTCCCTCCGCCAGGTTTTTTCCCCCACCGCCCACCCGTTTTGGTGTTTTTCTTGGGGACTTCTGGAGCCGTCCCTTTGGGGGGGGGGGTTCTGTCACCACCCTGTCCTGTCTGTCTTTGTCTCCCGCCTTGTTTCTGCTTTGTTCTCTGTCTCCTGTAGGATTGCCTGCCTGTCCCCGAACCTGACCGCCTGTGACCTGTTCCTTGCACCGGTTTCCAGGCCGTTCCATGCCTCCCTGCCTCATTCCCTGTCTGTTTCTGTTTGTCTCGGTCTCCGGAGAGATCGTCTGCCCGTTGCCCAACCTGGACTGCCGCTGAGCTACGGCTCTGCTCCTCCGTCCCTGGTACGTCCCCTTTGCCTGCCTATGACCTACGCTCTACTCGGCCGTCCTGGACTCCGACCCGTGCTTCAGTCCCGACCAACGCTCTTCACTCCTGCCCCGCCTCCCGACTCGTCGCCTGCCTGCAACTCTCACCTGCTCTTCTGCCACGGTTCCCGACTCGCCACCAACGCCCCGCCTCAGTCAAAAGGACGCCATGATGCAGTTCATGGACTATCAATGAACTGCAACCTCTGTGTTTTGTTTTCATTCCCCATGTGCTTCTGTTCTGTTGCCTGCCCTGCCCCTTTCTCCTCCCCTGCTCTACACCTGCTACTCATGATTCTGTTTTCCCCATAATGAGTTTCAGCTGTCCCCTGTTTGTCCTGGTGCTCCTGTTCCTATATAAACCCCAGTCTTTTCTCTGTCCTTTGTCTGATCATCCGGCCTTGTTCCCCATTTGTTGTAAGTTTGTATCTACGCTGCTTACCTACCCGTGAGTTCTGTTTTCGTGTTTTCCCCGTTCTCGTCTCTCGTGTCTGCCTTATGGAATTCTTGTGAGTTTCTTTTGTTTCCCCGAACCCCTGCTCTTTTGATACCTGTTTACCTGTTTTGCCACTGTGAAATTTCCAAGATCTCCTGAGCTTTCTTCCTCCGCATACTGCTTTTTGTATTGTTTTTGTTCTTTTGAAATAAACCATGCCGATCTGCATTTGGGTTTCTGTCTTGAGCTTTAGCGAACGTGACACCATGTCTGTCACTATGTCTGTTTCTTTTATTGCATTGTAGTTTTGTATAGTAATTTTGTATAGGACTTATTTATACTTCTAGTAGTTTTGTATAGGACATATTTATACTTTGTGCTGTGTGCACTTTTAAGGAATACTGTGTATAATGACAATAAAGGCTTTCTATTCTATTATATTATATTCTAGTGGTAACGCACAGTGTACTACCAACATACTTTACATCTGAGCATGTCAGTTAACATTTGCTGCAAAATGCACTACAGCTACCAAATACTCTTCATACTTCACCAAAAAGTAGCGTACTTCTGCAGTTGTAACTAGGTCAGCAAGACTACACTTGCGCTCAATGTACAAGACGCTAAAAAATGCAAACAACTTGAAACAAATGACCTAAAATCTATCCTTTGTATGTTCACTATGGCACATGTTACTGATATTTAATGTAAATACACACTATCAAATGATGTAAATGACATTTGTACGTATTTATGCACCTTTGACAATAGACATTTAAGAATGTAGGCCTAAACAATGTACAAATGATGGCATTTGAAAGACGCTCATTGATCCCACTTCTGAGAACTTCCTGTCTATGGGATGTGCCAGACCATAAAAATGCAGATGCAACTTTTTTTGTATACCTGTGACGTAACAAGCTATTTTGAAAAATACTTTAAAGAAACAGACAAGTGAGTGTAAAAGTGCTAATTATGAATAATTACTGTATTTGGCTAAAAGATGATCATGTCTCAAGTACATTATACATTTGTGTGACAAAATGCTAAACATTGTCTTTTGCTACATTGTCTTCTATTTCTTTAGATTTGACCCTAAAGTTAACCATTTTGGTAAGAGTAACCAAATATCTGCAAAATAGGCTGTAGCTGTACATAATTTTGTCACACAACAGCGCACCATAGCCACACCGTCAAATCACACGGGAGGCATGAGTACACAGACAGACCCGTACTGGCACTGATGGCCCACAGGCCAGATATGCTTCCTGACTGAATATTTCCCCACACAGTAAGGCTGTAGTCTGCACACATACAGTGTATAAATATAAACAACATGTAGAGGAGACTGAACTTTCCACACCTAAACTTTGGTTATCCCATTGCACAGCAAGCTATTCTAGGCCATGTCTGTGCCTCACCTCAAGCATGTAGTTCATTTGTATGTTATAACATTACATGTTACATGTTTCTGTATGAGTGATGTTTCTGACATATTGGGGCAAGTTAAAATTGTCTTGTCTTTGTTCTGCAGGTCATCCCCTTTTCCTCAGCTAATCTACCTTCAAGTTGGCAGAGACATCTAATATTAACGGTAAGATGTTGATTTTGTAACAGTGGTTCAGTAAATATTTCAGCTTGTATATGTTCAGCTTCTTCACCAGCTCTTTGCTTTCTGTAACATTAGTTCATCACACGTTTATTAATTTCATAGACTGCTCAGATTACCCTTAAACCTCATTTCTGAAATGTCTGTTTACTGTCATGCCCTTACATATATTGTCCTGCACTGTAGTCAAAAGGTCTGCTGAGTCTGATGTCCCAGCCTGGCCAGCCTGGCCAGCCATGTCACAAAGGAACCACCTCTCATTTCTGAAATGAGTCAGACTGAGTGTTCAGTCAGTCTCTTAGCCTGTACGTTGTACTCCCTACGTTTCCCGTGATCTCCCGTGTGTTTCTTCCTGCTAGTCCCGTTTGTATTTCTACCCCCAGTGAGTTTATTTGTGTTCTCTCTGTTACAGTAGCATACGTGACTTTTGTTACCCCTCGTTTGTTAAACTTCTGAGCGTTGTTTCTTATATCTTTCGTTGGTGTTTCAAACCTGACTTTTGTTATCTCTGATTTCTGTTGAATCATTAAACCCTCGTTTGGTACTGTTGTCTCCGCCTGTCTGAGTCTGACAATCATGGTGAGGAAGTTGTAACACAGACGCAGTAGGACTTTGCTGCTGATGGTTAGAAACACGTGTAAACGTGCATTTTTCACAGGTTAGTTCGTGGTCACGCATGTAGAGGAGGTACGGCAGCCCTCTAAGAAAAAGCGTGCCAATGTGGCCCGTGATAAAAATGCGTTTGATCTAAGTATAGGTCTATATGTGGATGACGAGCAAAACACACAGATTAACTGGATAGAGAGTGACAATATCAGATGCTCAAAACATCAAAAAAAAGTAAAATAAACTATTGTTTTGCCCCGCGTTCAGTCTAGACCGTCGCATCTCCCGTGAAAATGGTTTCTCGCGGGTAACACAATAACACCACTATAGCCTTGTATGTCCCCGTTTTATTTTTAATGTAGTACAGGTCTAGAACTGCACGCGCTGCTTAATAACAGCAGGCCATCTCTATAACTAGACATAACGAATATATATGTATACATGCCCAACATTTTCTTTTGCGCATAATGATTTATGTAGCCTATAACCTTAGGTTACGGCGACACGGCTCCAAACACGGAATACAGTTGAGATAAGTGAAGCACTTACCACTCATCTTTTGACTATGACAACGCTGATTTGATATAGCCGGCTAAGACAACGCTTCAGCTTCCCCACTTCTCGACTCACACTAACTTCGTCTATCGTGGGGCAGAGTTCTTGTATACAAGTGTCATGTGGTGCTCGTCGTAAGATCCGACTTCTGATGATAAGAACAAGTTGATTTTTTCTCTCTCAAGCAATTGTGGTGCAATGATTCATCTAAGTAGGTCTAATACACACTAATTCAAAATAAAGGTAAATTAACACGTTAATCATAATTTGATTGATTTAATATTTAGGCCTATTCGTTTATTTCTACAGAGATTTTGACCCCGCAATGTTCAGCATAAAGTTACGCCCTTGAGACATCACTGAAAGTTACATTGTGCGAGGGTCGGTTGCCGAGACGTTGGCAGTCCTGCTGCAAGGGTTTTAGTTTTGTAAACCTGTTCTGAGTTACCGCAGTACTTGCACCGTATTTTAACCGCATTCAGTGCTTTAAGTGGAAAAAAAAGTGCTGGTAAGTGCTTAAGTGATGTCAGTATCGGGACTTATCATTTTGTGTGGTAGGTCAATATTTCATAAAACGAAGAAACAGACAAAACGACAACGAAAATTCCCCACGAAATTGCCTCTTAACTATAATATATAATTTATGCTTTAAATATAATATCCACACATCAATTACAATTAACAGGCCTTAAATGATGGTGTGATTAAAATAATTTGACAGACTATAAGCCTACCGTATGGTAGCCTATCTTATAGGACTATAAGAGGCACTGTTGACTTTCTTTTGAATGGTGGAATTTTTGCCCGCCTTTTCTAAGCGATGGCATTAGACAACCTATTTGGTGTGTTGACTGTGTGCAACGGTTTGGTCTCAGTCGACACCACCTCTCCTGAATTAACGTGGGTAGGCCTATTCAGCACGAGAGAAATCTAGCTCCTACGGTGCGGTTAAAATGCAGCTCTCAAAGCATGCATGGCCAAAAGGGAAAGTGGAGTTCTGTGAGGTCCGTTAAACGCTTTGCAGTGCTTTGTTCTATTTGCAGAATTAACTTGAAAAAATGAAAAATGGACTCCATCATCCATCCAACTTCCATCATCCATCTTTCAGATTTAGATTGCCATTCGTAGAGGTGTAAATGAAATTAATCATCTTTCAGATTGCCATTCGTAGAGGTATAAATGAGATGGATGGAGTTCAGATCAAGGCAGTTTATAGTCCACCAAGTCCCTCGCACAATCAATCTCTATCTCAGGATTGTGTTAAAGGGGGGTAAAGAGACAGTTATGCTTGTTGGCTGTAGCCATTTGTCGCCGATATTTGGGTACTATGTAAGAGTGAAACTTTGTTCGGTTGATAAATGGTTTTACTAAAGGTCCGTAATCCCCACCCACTGCGTATGAACAAAAAATCCTGTAGGCTACAAGCTACCCATGTTCAATAACAAATTCTCGCAAAACTGATGATTTACCTGCTATTGCCACAGAGACGCGGATGACTTGGAATTATTACTATGACACAGAAAGTTAGGTGATGAATGACCTCAACCTCACAAGCAAAGCGGCCATCAGATGCATCGAAACTTCTGGGCTACAACGGACCTGCACGGAAAAACACCCGGCGCTCATAGTTCAGTCCAACTCCAAGCGCAAAAATATAAAATTTTAATGTTGAATTATTGTTTGACCCCAAGTATACTCAATACAAAAAATAAAACAAACAACAGTAATCAATTAGCCGAGTAGTCTGAAAATGGATTATCGAAGTTCTAAGCCAATGTCTCATTCTTTTCATGTAAAATATGCAAATAGAACGAAGCACTACAAAGCGTTACATGGACCCTGTGAGGGTGAACTGATGTAAACTGAATAAACTGGTAGAATTGCAATAAATGCAATTATTATCACCTTGAAATGGAACCACATTACATATATCACATAACAAATATTTTTGTTTGCACGTCACGTGAAGTTTTGAAAAAAATAAAAAATAAAAATAGACCCGCGTTTCCCCTGCGTCTGACCCGACCTGAACATGTATCAAACACAGTAGAATATTTTATATTATATATTATATTATATTATATCACCACCTTGAACGTGCAATATTAACCGATATACGCGCGCCGTGTTGTTCATTATCCCTTACCCATCGCGGGGACAAATCCAAGGGTCTTCACTGATCAGTGGTGGATGAAGTCAATACTTAAAGTACAGCATTATACTTCAATAAAACTAAGTGGCCTAACTCGCTTTAAAAGTAAAAGTACTTGTGCAGTATGTTCTTAAAGTCTATCCTGTTTCAACGACATTTTACAATCTATCAATGTAGTTGCCACATGCTTTTATTCATAAGTAAATTATCAGGTCATAGACAATTACGACAATGGAAGTCAAATAGTTATGGGCCTGAGAGTTTGATAATCTTAACAGAATTGAAAAGACCTAAACGTGGTCAGGTTGGTGCACAGATGTTATCATAGATGGGCTGTAAACTTTTCACTTGGCAGTGGCACCTGTATGCCCGCCAGCTGCACGATGCTGCGCCGCAGAGGTCTTCAAGGTGCTAATTCCACTCGTGTGGCATCGTGTCTTCATTAATGCAGAGATCTTTTAGTTAATCTAAAAAAGACAATTTTGCAGCAAGCAAAGATGAAAAGTTGGCCTAATAATGTGTGACATGAGAGGGTGAGCTGCGATTTTATTGTCACTTTATCCAGCAGGAATGATCTGCAAATCACTGACCACCTAAGGAGACATCTTTGTAGCTACTTATCTTTATACGTAGGCCATACCTCTATGCGCCTTCTTCTGTTGTTGGCAAGGCTGATTAAGAAAATATTTAGATACAACGATGTTCCAACATTTAGGCTATCATAAATTAGCTGTTAAATCTCAACAGTTGGCCTACTGTGTAGACTATCTTGTCCATCAGTGCTCTCGTTATCTGCAATTATTTTTTATCAGACTTTAGACAGACAGTTTAGTAAGTAGGTCGTTGTTTGAGCGAAAATTGGTCGAACCGCCATTGTGTGCAACGACTGAGCAGATGGAAAGTGACATTTGGTTGGTTTAAAATTCCAGGGAAGGTAGCCTTCGAGTCCCATTTTGCTGTCAACAGGCATAATTTTGGCAAGAATAAATAAGTACATAAAAATGTTGGGCCTACTAAAAAAGTGAAAACTGAATGGAATGCATTGTAGAAATGTGGAGTTCAGAGCAGCCTATAGGCCTAATAGCTGAGAATAGGCTGGAACAGATGTCTCAGAATACAGAGGGCATTTGTTATCGAAATAAAATCGAGTTAGTCTTGGATCATAAGGAAAACAACAATAAATACTAGCCTATAGTCACAGATACCTAAACCATCGATTCAAAATCCCTAATGCTTAACATCTAGGATATATATGGGGGCAAAATCAATAGGCCTATGACGATTAAATTATAAAAAATAAAATAGCTGTTTTTTATTTGTCATATTTTTACGATTCGTTGTGATTATGTACGCTGTCGCATACACACCTGTTGCAAATTCCTGACAAGTTCTTGGCTCGATGGCGTGACAACACTGGCACCAATAAATAACTGAGTTATATAGAATAAGGAATCCTTGGTTTGAAACACCTGCAAATTCGCATCAGTCCTTTAATAGTAATATACATTTAATTTGCTTGAGGGGGTGGATTAATTCTTGATGCGAATCATATGTATCACATTACTATTCTCTTTTGCTAATATTCATTTCTAGGATATTGCATTTTTTCCTACAGGATACCTGAATATCTAAAAGAGGATTTTGTTTACAGAGCATACAATGTAGCCAAGGTAAACCCAGACTGCGATTGAGATTGTAAGTGGGTATAAGGACGGGCGATTGTCATCCCATTTCAAAGATATCACTAGGGTTATATGGTTATGTATGTATGTATGTATGTGTGTGTGTGTGTGTGTATATATATATATATATATATATATATATATATATAGAGAGAGAGAGAGATCTTTGGAGTGAACCTAAAGGAAGAAAATGAAATAATTGACCCTTATTGTCAGTTCACCCTGTTAATTCTTGTTATAAAGTTGTTATCAGCCAGAAGATTAAATGTGCCGACAGGTGAAATTAGTAACTGTAAAAATAAAATTTTTTCACAGGCACCAGTCAAGATGTGGAATATAAACCACTGGGCAACAACTGAATATAAAGTTCTTGAACTTGATGTGGTAGCATGAAAAAGTAAAGTTGAAAGGGAAGACCTGACAAATTGTGATGGCTAGATACCAAAATGGTCCCAGGAAGGATGACCAGTGACGAGGTCATGGGCTTTTGTTTATTCGATGAGAGTGGGGAATGGTACATTGGCACAGGGAATAGGGACATGAGAGGTGGGGTGTGATGAAAAAGGCAAAATTTAGTCTTGGATGATAGAGATCATACACAAAAACAGCTACCACAAAGAAGTAATCAATATGTGTAAATTCAGGTAGCTCGGAGGAAAATATTGGCTTAATTCTCAAAAAAACGTGTTAACATTGTTGCTATTTCGTTGGAGCAATGAGGGGGCAGGTGGGTCTTGAGAACTCCCAAGCCTACAAAGTCGTGAATGAAAAGAGCGAGAACCCGTTTAAATCTTGAGGTAATCACCATCCATATTACAGGCCATACCAAACTGGGTTGTTATTCCCTAAGGCCTGCTACATGGTGGGAACAGTGTAGTAATACGATTTCCACTAGTAGGACTGCTGGTGTCTTGTCTGTGGTCCTTGGCAACATGGGATTGGGCATTCCTGTAACCCAGGCGTGGCCAAACTTTTCTGTTTGCGGGCCACATACTGAAAAATCTAAGCTGCCAAGAGCACTAGTTTTTAACCAGTTTCAAGCAAAAGAGCGACTGTTTTATATCAGAAAACCTGCAGGCGGTCTAATGCCACACTGATTAAAGAGATTACTGACATATTTCACACTGTAGTACTGACAGAAGTGTTGGGACTGATGAGTGGCCCAAATTTGAGCAATATGCGCAGCTCACCCGTTTTGATGTTTTTCTTGGGGACTTCTGGAGCCGTCCCTTTGGGGGCCTTTGTCTCCCGCCTTGTTTCTGCTTTGTTCTCTGTCTCCTGTAGGATTGCCTGCCTGTCCCCGAACCTGGCCGCCTGTGACCTGTTCCTTGCACCGGTTTCCAGGCCGTTCCATGCCTCCCTGCCTCATTCCCTGTCTGTTTCTGTTTGTCTCGGTCTCCGGAGAGATCGTCTGCCCGTTGCCCAACCTGGACTGCCGCTGAGCTACGGCTCTGCTCCTCCGTCCCCTGGTACGTCCCCTTTGCCCTGCCTATGACCTACGCTCTACTCGGCCGTCCCTGGACTCCCGACCCGTGCTTCAGTCCCGACCAACGCTCTTCACTCCTGCCCCGCCTCCCGACTCGTCGCCTGCCTGCAACTCTCACCTGCTCTTCTGCCACGGTTCCCGACTCGCCACCAGCGCCCGCCTCAGTCAAAAGGACGCCATGAGGCGTCCGTTAGAAGGAGTACTGTCATGGTCCTGCTTCCTGATACCTTGGCCCCCCCACTGGACTATCAATGAACTGCAACCTCTGTGTTTTGTTTTCATTCCCCATGTGCTTCTGTTCTGTTGCCTGCCCTGCCCCTTTCTCCTCCCCTGCTCTACACCTGCTACTCATGATTCTGTTTTCCCCATAATGAGTTTCAGCTGTCCCCTGTTTGTCCTGGTGCTCCTTTACCGATATAAACCCCAGTCTTTTCTCTGGCCTGTGTCTGATCATCCGGCCTTGTTCCCCATTTGTTGTAAGTTTGTATCTACGCTGCTTACCTACCCGTGAGTTCTGTTTTCGTGTTTTTCCCGTTCTCGTCTCTCGTGTCTGCCTTATGGAATTCTTGTGAGTTTCTTTTGTTTCCCCGAACCCCTGCTCTTTTGATACCTGTTTACCTGTTTTGCCACCGTGAAATTTCCAAGATCTCCTGAGCTTACTTCCTCCGCATACTGCTTTTGTATAGTTTTTGTTCTTTTGAAATAAACCATGCCGATCTGCATTTGGGTTTCTGTCTTGAGCTTTAGCGAACGTGACACCATGTCTGTCACTATGTCTGTTTCTTTTATTGCATTGTAGTTTTGTATAGTAATTTTGTATAGGACTTATTTATACTTCTAGTAGTTTTGTATAGGACATATTTATACTTTGTGCTGTGTGCACTTTTAAGGAATACTGTGTATAATGACAATAAAGGCTTTCTATTCTATTATATTATATTCTAGTGGTAACACAGTGTACTACCAACATACTTTACATCTGAGCATGTCAGTTAACATTTGCTGCAAAATGCACTACAGCTACCAAATACTCTTCATACTTCACCAAAAAGTAGCGTACTTCTGCAGTTGTAACTAGGTCAGCAAGACTACACTTGCGCTCAATGTACAAGACGCTAAAAAATGCAAACAACTTGAAACAAATGACCTAAAATCTATCCTTTGTATGTTCACTATGGCACATGTTACTGATATTTAATGTAAATACACACTATCAAATGATGTAAATGACATTTGTACGTATTTATGCACCTTTGACAATAGACATTTAAGAATGTAGGCCTAAACAATGTACAAATGATGGCATTTGAAAGACGCTCATTGATCCCACTTCTGAGAACTTCCTGTCTATGGGATGTGCCAGACCATAAAAATGCAGATGCAACTTTTTTTGTATACCTGTGACGTAACAAGCTATTTTGAAAAATACTTTAAAGAAACAGACAAGTGAGTGTAAAAGTGCTAATTATGAATAATTACTGTATTTGGCTAAAAGATGATCATGTCTCAAGTACATTATACATTTGTGTGACAAAATGCTAAACATTGTCTTTTGCTACATTGTCTTCTATTTCTTTAGATTTGACCCTAAAGTTAACCATTTTGGTAAGAGTAACCAAATATCTGCAAAATAGGCTGTAGCTGTACATAATTTTGTCACACAACAGCGCACCATAGCCACACCGTCAAATCACACGGGAGGCATGAGTACACAGACAGACCCGTACTGGCACTGATGGCCCACAGGCCAGATATGCTTCCTGACTGAATATTTCCCCACACAGTAAGGCTGTAGTCTGCACACATACAGTGTATAAATATAAACAACATGTAGAGGAGACTGAACTTTCCACACCTAAACTTTGGTTATCCCATTGCACAGCAAGCTATTCTAGGCCATGTCTGTGCCTCACCTCAAGCATGTAGTTCATTTGTATGTTATAACATTACATGTTACATGTTTCTGTATGAGTGATGTTTCTGACATATTGGGGCAAGTTAAAATTGTCTTGTCTTTGTTCTGCAGGTCATCCCCTTTTCCTCAGCTAATCTACCTTCAAGTTGGCAGAGACATCTAATATTAACGGTAAGATGTTGATTTTGTAACAGTGGTTCAGTAAATATTTCAGCTTGTATATGTTCAGCTTCTTCACCAGCTCTTTGCTTTCTGTAACATTAGTTCATCACACGTTTATTAATTTCATAGACTGCTCAGATTACCCTTAAACCTCATTTCTGAAATGTCTGTTTACTGTCATGCCCTTACATATATTGTCCTTTGCACATAGCACAAAAGGTCTGCTGTAGTCTGACATGTCCCAGCCTGGCCAGCCATGTCACAAAGGAACCACCTCTCATTTCTGAAATGAGTCAGACTGAGTGTTCAGTCAGTCTCTTAGCCTGTACGTTGTACTCCCTACGTTTCCCGTGATCTCCCGTGTGTTTCTTCCTGCTAGTCCCGTTTGTATTTCTACCCCCAGTGAGTTTATTTGTGTTCTCTTGTTACAGTAGCATACGTGACTTTTGTTACCCCTCGTTTGTTAAACTTCTGAGCGTTGTTTCTTATATCTTTCGTTGGTGTTTCAAACCTGACTTTTGTTATCTCTGATTTCTGTTGAATCATTAAACCCTCGTTTGGTACTGTTGTCTCCGCCTGTCTGAGTCTGACAATCATGGTGAGGAAGTTGTAACACAGACGCAGTAGGACTTTGCTGCTGATGGTTAGAAACACGTGTAAACGTGCATTTTTCACAGGTTAGTTCGTGGTCACGCATGTAGAGGAGGTACGGCAGCCCTCTAAGAAAAAGCGTGCCAATGTGGCCCGTGATAAAAATGCGTTTGATCTAAGTATAGGTCTATATGTGGATGACGAGCAAAACACACAGATTAACTGGATAGAGAGTGACAATATCAGATGCTCAAAACATCAAAAAAAAGTAAAATAAACTATTGTTTTGCCCCGCGTTCAGTCTAGACCGTCGCATCTCCCGTGAAAATGGTTTCTCGCGGGTAACACAATAACACCACTATAGCCTTGTATGTCCCCGTTTTATTTTTAATGTAGTACAGGTCTAGAACTGCACGCGCTGCTTAATAACAGCAGGCCATCTCTATAACTAGACATAACGAATATATATGTATACATGCCCAACATTTTCTTTTGCGCATAATGATTTATGTAGCCTATAACCTTAGGTTACGGCGACACGGCTCCAAACACGGAATACAGTTGAGATAAGTGAAGCACTTACCACTCATCTTTTGACTATGACAACGCTGATTTGATATAGCCGGCTAAGACAACGCTTCAGCTTCCCCACTTCTCGACTCACACTAACTTCGTCTATCGTGGGGCAGAGTTCTTGTATACAAGTGTCATGTGGTGCTCGTCGTAAGATCCGACTTCTGATGATAAGAACAAGTTGATTTTTTCTCTCTCAAGCAATTGTGGTGCAATGATTCATCTAAGTAGGTCTAATACACACTAATTCAAAATAAAGGTAAATTAACACGTTAATCATAATTTGATTGATTTAATATTTAGGCCTATTCGTTTATTTCTACAGAGATTTTGACCCCGCAATGTTCAGCATAAAGTTACGCCCTTGAGACATCACTGAAAGTTACATTGTGCGAGGGTCGGTTGCCGAGACGTTGGCAGTCCTGCTGCAAGGGTTTTAGTTTTGTAAACCTGTTCTGAGTTACCGCAGTACTTGCACCGTATTTTAACCGCATTCAGTGCTTTAAGTGGAAAAAAAAGTGCTGGTAAGTGCTTAAGTGATGTCAGTATCGGGACTTATCATTTTGTGTGGTAGGTCAATATTTCATAAAACGAAGAAACAGACAAAACGACAACGAAAATTCCCCACGAAATTGCCTCTTAACTATAATATATAATTTATGCTTTAAATATAATATCCACACATCAATTACAATTAACAGGCCTTAAATGATGGTGTGATTAAAATAATTTGACAGACTATAAGCCTACCGTATGGTAGCCTATCTTATAGGACTATAAGAGGCACTGTTGACTTTCTTTTTGAATGGTGGAATTTTTGCCCGCCTTTTCTAAGCGATGGCATTAGACAACCTATTTGGTGTGTTGACTGTGTGCAACGGTTTGGTCTCAGTCGACACCACCTCTCCTGAATTAACGTGGGTAGGCCTATTCAGCACGAGAGAAATCTAGCTCCTACGGTGCGGTTAAAATGCAGCTCTCAAAGCATGCATGGCCAAAAGGGAAAGTGGAGTTCTGTGAGGTCCGTTAAACGCTTTGCAGTGCTTTGTTCTATTTGCAGAATTAACTTGAAAAAATGAAAAATGGACTCCATCATCCATCCAACTTCCATCATCCATCTTTCAGATTTAGATTGCCATTCGTAGAGGTGTAAATGAAATTAATCATCTTTCAGATTGCCATTCGTAGAGGTATAAATGAGATGGATGGAGTTCAGATCAAGGCAGTTTATAGTCCACCAAGTCCCTCGCACAATCAATCTCTATCTCAGGATTGTGTTAAAGGGGGGTAAAGAGACAGTTATGCTTGTTGGCTGTAGCCATTTGTCGCCGATATTTGGGTACTATGTAAGAGTGAAACTTTGTTCGGTTGATAAATGGTTTTACTAAAGGTCCGTAATCCCCACCCACTGCGTATGAACAAAAAATCCTGTAGGCTACAAGCTACCCATGTTCAATAACAAATTCTCGCAAAACTGATGATTTACCTGCTATTGCCACAGAGACGCGGATGACTTGGAATTATTACTATGACACAGAAAGTTAGGTGATGAATGACCTCAACCTCACAAGCAAAGCGGCCATCAGATGCATCGAAACTTCTGGGCTACAACGGACCTGCACGGAAAAACACCCGGCGCTCATAGTTCAGTCCAACTCCAAGCGCAAAAATATAAAATTTTAATGTTGAATTATTGTTTGACCCCAAGTATACTCAATACAAAAAATAAAACAAACAACAGTAATCAATTAGCCGAGTAGTCTGAAAATGGATTATCGAAGTTCTAAGCCAATGTCTCATTCTTTTCATGTAAAATATGCAAATAGAACGAAGCACTACAAAGCGTTACATGGACCCTGTGAGGGTGAACTGATGTAAACTGAATAAACTGGTAGAATTGCAATAAATGCAATTATTATCACCTTGAAATGGAACCACATTACATATATCACATAACAAATATTTTTGTTTGCACGTCACGTGAAGTTTTGAAAAAAATAAAAAATAAAAATAGACCCGCGTTTCCCCTGCGTCTGACCCGACCTGAACATGTATCAAACACAGTAGAATATTTTATATTATATATTATATTATATTATATCACCACCTTGAACGTGCAATATTAACCGATATACGCGCGCCGTGTTGTTCATTATCCCTTACCCATCGCGGGGACAAATCCAAGGGTCTTCACTGATCAGTGGTGGATGAAGTCAATACTTAAAGTACAGCATTATACTTCAATAAAACTAAGTGGCCTAACTCGCTTTAAAAGTAAAAGTACTTGTGCAGTATGTTCTTAAAGTCTATCCTGTTTCAACGACATTTTACAATCTATCAATGTAGTTGCCACATGCTTTTATTCATAAGTAAATTATCAGGTCATAGACAATTACGACAATGGAAGTCAAATAGTTATGGGCCTGAGAGTTTGATAATCTTAACAGAATTGAAAAGACCTAAACGTGGTCAGGTTGGTGCACAGATGTTATCATAGATGGGCTGTAAACTTTTCACTTGGCAGTGGCACCTGTATGCCCGCCAGCTGCACGATGCTGCGCCGCAGAGGTCTTCAAGGTGCTAATTCCACTCGTGTGGCATCGTGTCTTCATTAATGCAGAGATCTTTTAGTTAATCTAAAAAAGACAATTTTGCAGCAAGCAAAGATGAAAAGTTGGCCTAATAATGTGTGACATGAGAGGGTGAGCTGCG
This sequence comes from Tenualosa thibaudeaui, assembly GCA_027481765.1. Classification (NCBI taxonomy): domain Eukaryota; kingdom Metazoa; phylum Chordata; class Actinopteri; order Clupeiformes; family Clupeidae; genus Tenualosa; species Tenualosa thibaudeaui. Next base: position 7,514,610 of record JAIFZK010000023.1, on the reverse strand, counting down.
ATTTTATTGTCACTTTATCCAGCAGGAATGATCTGCAAATCACTGACCACCTAAGGAGACATCTTTGTAGCTACTTATCTTTATACGTAGGCCATACCTCTATGCGCCTTCTTCTGTTGTTGGCAAGGCTGATTAAGAAAATATTTAGATACAACGATGTTCCAACATTTAGGCTATCATAAATTAGCTGTTAAATCTCAACAGTTGGCCTACTGTGTAGACTATCTTGTCCATCGGTGCTCTCGTTATCTGCAATTATTTTTTTATCAGACTTTAGACAGACAGTTTAGTAAGTAGGTCGTTGTTTGAGCGAAAATTGGTCGAACCGCCATTGTGTGCAACGACTGAGCAGATGGAAAGTGACATTTGGTTGGTTTAAAATTCCAGGGAAGGTAGCCTTCGAGTCCCATTTTGCTGTCAACAGGCATAATTTTGGCAAGAATAAATAAGTACATAAAAATGTTGGGCCTACTAAAAAAGTGAAAACTGAATGGAATGCATTGTAGAAATGTGGAGTTCAGAGCAGCCTATAGGCCTAATAGCTGAGAATAGGCTGGAACAGATGTCTCAGAATACAGAGGGCATTTGTTATCGAAATAAAATCGAGTTAGTCTTGGATCATAAGGAAAACAACAATAAATACTAGCCTATAGTCACAGATACCTAAACCATCGATTCAAAATCCCTAATGCTTAACATCTAGGATATATATGGGGGCAAAATCAATAGGCCTATGACGATTAAATTATAAAAAATAAAATAGCTGTTTTTTATTTGTCATATTTTTACGATTCGTTGTGATTATGTACGCTGTCGCATACACACCTGTTGCAAATTCCTGACAAGTTCTTGGCTCGATGGCGTGACAACACTGGCACCAATAAATAACTGAGTTATATAGAATAAGGAATCCTTGGTTTGAAACACCTGCAAATTCGCATCAGTCCTTTAATAGTAATATACATTTAATTTGCTTGAGGGGGTGGATTAATTCTTGATGCGAATCATATGTATCACATTACTATTCTCTTTTGCTAATATTCATTTCTAGGATATTGCATTTTTTCCTACAGGATACCTGAATATCTAAAAGAGGATTTTGTTTACAGAGCATACAATGTAGCCAAGGTAAACCCAGACTGCGATTGAGATTGTAAGTGGGTATAAGGACGGGCGATTGTCATCCCATTTCAAAGATATCACTAGGGTTATATGGTTATGTATGTATGTATGTATGTGTGTGTGTGTGTGTGTGTATATATATTTATATATATATATATATAGAGAGAGAGAGAGAGAGAGATCTTTGGAGTGAACCTAAAGGAAGAAAATGAAATAATTGACCCTTATTGTCAGTTCACCCTGTTAATTCTTGTTATAAAGTTGTTATCAGCCAGAAGATTAAATGTGCCGACAGGTGAAATTAGTAACTGTAAAAATAATTTTTTTTCACAGGCACCAGTCAAGATGTGGAATATAAACCACTGGGCAACAACTGAATATAAAGTTCTTGAACTTGATGTGGTAGCATGAAAAAGTAAAGTTGAAAGGGAAGACCTGACAAATTGTGATGGCTAGATACCAAAATGGTCCCAGGAAGGATGACCAGTGACGAGGGTCATGGGCTTTTGTTTATTCGATGAGAGTGGGGAATGGTACATTGGCACAGGGGAATAGGGACATGAGAGGTGGGGTGTGATGAAAAGGCAAAATTTAGTCTTGGATGATAGAGATCATACACAAAAACAGCTACCACAAAGAAGTAATCAATATGTGTAAATTCAGGTAGCTCGGAGGAAAATATTGGCTTAATTCTCAAAAAAACGTGTTAACATTGTTGCTATTTCGTTGGAGCAATGAGGGGGCAGGTGGGTCTTGAGAACTCCCAAGCCTACAAAGTCGTGAATGAAAAGAGCGAGAACCCGTTTAAATCTTGAGGTAATCACCATCCATATTACAGGCCATACCAAACTGGGTTGTTATTCCCTAAGGCCTGCTACATGGTGGGAACAGTGTAGTAATACGATTTCCACTAGTAGGACTGCTGGTGTCTTGTCTGTGGTCCTTGGCAACATGGGATTGGGCATTCCTGTAACCCAGGCGTGGCCAAACTTTTCTGTTTGCGGGCCACATACTGAAAAATCTAAGCTGCCAAGAGCACTAGTTTTTAACCAGTTTCAAGCAAAAGAGCGACTGTTTTAGATCAGAAAACCTGCAGGCGGTCTAATGCCACACTGTTTAATGAGATTACTGACATATTTCACACTGTAGTACTGACAGAAGTGTTGGGCCTGTTGAGTGGCCCAAATTTGAGCAATATGCGCAGCTCACCCGTTTTGGTGTTTTTCTTGGGGACTTCTGGAGCCGTCCCTTTGGGGGGGGGTTCTGTCACCACCCTGTCCTGTCTGTCTTTGTCTCCCGCCTTGTTTCTGCTTTGTTCTCTGTCTCCTGTAGGATTGCCTGCCTGTCCCCGAACCTGGCCGCCTGTGACCTGTTCCTTGCACCGGTTTCCAGGCCGTTCCATGCCTCCCTGCCTCATTCCCTGTCTGTTTCTGTTTGTCTCGGTCTCCGGAGAGATCGTCTGCCCGTTGCCCAACCTGGACTGCCGCTGAGCTACGGCTCTGCTCCTCCGTCCCTGGTACGTCCCCTTTGCCTGCCTATGACCTACGCTCTACTCGGCCGTCCTGGACTCCGACCCGTGCTTCAGTCCCGACCAACGCTCTTCACTCCTGCCCCGCCTCCCGACTCGTCGCCTGCCTGCAACTCTCACCTGCTCTTCTGCCACGGTTCCCGACTCGCCACCAGCGCCCCGCCTCAGTCAAAAGGACGCCATGAGGCGTCCGTTAGAGGGGGAGTACTGTCATGGTCCTGCTTCCTGATACCTTGGCCCCCCCACTGGACTATCAATGAACTGCAACCTCTGTGTTTTGTTTTCATTCCCCATGTGCTTCTGTTCTGTTGCCTGCCCTGCCCCTTTCTCCTCCCCTGCTCTACACCTGCTACTCATGATTCTGTTTTCCCCATAATGAGTTTCAGCTGTCCCCTGTTTGTCCTGGTGCTCCTGTTCCCTATATAAACCCCAGTCTTTTCTCTGTCCTTTGTCTGATCATCCGGCCTTGTTCCCCATTTGTTGTAAGTTTGTATCTACGCTGCTTACCTACCCGTGAGTTCTGTTTTCGTGTTTTCCCCGTTCTCGTCTCTCGTGTCTGCCTTATGGAATTCTTGTGAGTTTCTTTTGTTTCCCCGAACCCCTGCTCTTTTGATACCTGTTTACCTGTTTTGCCACTGTGAAATTTCCAAGATCTCCTGAGCTTTCTTCCTCCGCATACTGCTTTTTGTATTGTTTTTGTTCTTTTGAAATAAACCATGCCGATCTGCATTTGGGTTTCTGTCTTGAGCTTTAGCGAACGTGACACCATGTCTGTCACTATGTCTGTTTCTTTTATTGCATTGTAGTTTTGTATAGTAATTTTGTATAGGACTTATTTATACTTCTAGTAGTTTTGTATAGGACATATTTATACTTTGTGCTGTGTGCACTTTTAAGGAATACTGTGTATAATGACAATAAAGGCTTTCTATTCTATTATATTATATTCTAGTGGTAACGCACAGTGTACTACCAACATACTTTACATCTGAGCATGTCAGTTAACATTTGCTGCAAAATGCACTACAGCTACCAAATACTCTTCATACTTCACCAAAAAGTAGCGTACTTCTGCAGTTGTAACTAGGTCAGCAAGACTACACTTGCGCTCAATGTACAAGACGCTAAAAAATGCAAACAACTTGAAACAAATGACCTAAAATCTATCCTTTGTATGTTCACTATGGCACATGTTACTGATATTTAATGTAAATACACACTATCAAATGATGTAAATGACATTTGTACGTATTTATGCACCTTTGACAAGAGACATTTAAGAATGTAGGGCCTAAACAATGTACAAATGATGGCATTTGAAAGACGCTCATTGATCCCACTTCTGAGAACTTCCTGTCTATGGGATGTGCCAGACCATAAAAATGCAGATGCAACTTTTTTGTATACCTGTGACGTAACAAGCTATTTTGAAAAAATACTTTAAAGAAACAGACAAGTGAGTGTAAAGTGCTAATTATGAATAATTACTGTATTTGGCTAAAAGATGATCATGTCTCAAGTACATTATACATTTGTGTGACAAAATGCTAAACATTGTCTTTTGCTACATTGTCTTCTATTTCTTTAGATTTGACCCTAAAGTTAACCATTTTGGTAAGAGTAACCAAATATCTGCAAAATAGGCTGTAGCTGTACATAATTTTGTCACACAACAGCGCACCATAGCCACACCGTCAAATCACACGGGAGGCATGAGTACACAGACAGACCCGTACTGGCACTGATGGCCCACAGGCCAGATATGCTTCCTGACTGAATATTTCCCCACACAGTAAGGCTGTAGTCTGCACACATACAGTGTATAAATATAAACAACATGTAGAGGAGACTGAACTTTCCACACCTAAACTTTGGTTATCCCATTGCACAGCAAGCTATTCTAGGCCATGTCTGTGCCTCACCTCAAGCATGTAGTTCATTTGTATGTTATAACATTACATGTTACATGTTTCTGTATGAGTGATGTTTCTGACATATTGGGGCAAGTTAAAATTGTCTTGTCTTTGTTCTGCAGGTCATCCCCTTTTCCTCAGCTAATCTACCTTCAAGTTGGCAGAGACATCTAATATTAACGGTAAGATGTTGATTTTGTAACAGTGGTTCAGTAAATATTTCAGCTTGTATATGTTCAGCTTCTTCACCAGCTCTTTGCTTTCTGTAACATTAGTTCATCACACGTTTATTAATTTCATAGACTGCTCAGATTACCCTTAAACCTCATTTCTGAAATGTCTGTTTACTGTCATGCCCTTACATATATTGTCCTTTGCACATAGCACAAAAGGTCTGCTGTAGTCTGACATGTCCCAGCCTGGCCAGCCATGTCACAAAGGAACCACCTCTCATTTCTGAAATGAGTCAGACTGAGTGTTCAGTCAGTCTCTTAGCCTGTACGTTGTACTCCCTACGTTTCCCGTGATCTCCCGTGTGTTTCTTCCTGCTAGTCCCGTTTGTATTTCTACCCCCAGTGAGTTTATTTGTGTTCTCTCTGTTACAGTAGCATACGTGACTTTTGTTACCCCTCGTTTGTTAAACTTCTGAGCGTTGTTTCTTATATCTTTCGTTGGTGTTTCAAACCTGACTTTTGTTATCTCTGATTTCTGTTGAATCATTAAACCCTCGTTTGGTACTGTTGTCTCCGCCTGTCTGAGTCTGACAATCATGGTGAGGAAGTTGTAACACAGACGCAGTAGGACTTTGCTGCTGATGGTTAGAAACACGTGTGTAAACGTGCATTTTTCACAGGTTAGTTCGTGGTCACGCATGTAGAGGAGGTACGGCAGCCCTCTAAGAAGAAAAAGCGTGCCAATGTGGCCCGTGATAAAAAATGCGTTTGATCTAAGTATAGGTCTATATGTGGATGACGAGCAAAAACACACAGATTAACTGGATAGAGAGTGACAATATCAGATGCTCAAAACATCAAAAAAGTAAAATAAACTATTGTTTTGCCCCGCGTTCAGTCTAGACCGTCGCATCTCCCGTGAAAATGGTTTCTCGCGGGTAACACAATAACACCACTATAGCCTTGTATGTCCCCGTTTTATTTTTAATGTAGTACAGGTCTAGAACTGCACGCGCTGCTTAATAACAGCAGGGCCATCTCTATAACTAGACATAACGAATATATATGTATACATGCCCAACATTTTCTTTTGCGCATAATGAATTATGTAGCCTATAACCTTAGGTTACGGCGACACGGCTCCAAACACGGAATACAGTTGAGATAAGTGAAGCACTTACCACTCATCTTTTTGACTATGACAACGCTGATTTGATATAGCCGGCTAAGACAACGCTTCAGCTTCCCCACTTCTCGACTCACACTAACTTCGTCTATCGTGGGGCAGAGTTCTTGTATACAAGTGTCATGTGGTGCTCGTCGTAAGATCCGACTTCTGATGATAAGAACAAGTTGATTTTTCTCTCTCAAGCAATTGTGGTGCAATGATTCATCTAAGTAGGTCTAATACACACTAATTCAAAATAAAGGTAAATTAACACGTTAATCATAATTTGATTGATTTAATATTTAGGCCTATTCGTTTATTTCTACAGAGATTTTGACCCCGCAATGTTCAGCATAAAGTTACGCCCTTGAGACATCACTGAAAGTTACATTGTGCGAGGGTCGGTTGCCGAGACGTTGGCAGTCCTGCTGCAAGGGTTTTAGTTTTGTAAAACCTGTTCTGAGTTACCGCAGTACTTGCACCGTATTTTAACCGCATTCAGTGCTTTAAGTGGAAAAAAAAGTGCTGGTAAGTGCTTAAGTGATGTCAGTATCGGGACTTATCATTTTGTGTGGTAGGTCAATATTTCATAAAACGAAGAAACAGACAAAACGACAACGAAAATTCCCCACGAAATTGCCTCTTAACTATAATATATAATTTATGCTTTAAATATAATATCCACACATCAATTACAATTAACAGGCCTTAAATGATGGTGTGATTAAAATAATTTGACAGACTATAAGCCTACCGTATGGTAGCCTATCTTATAGGACTATAAGAGGCACTGTTGACTTTCTTTTTGAATGGTGGAATTTTTGCCCGCCTTTTCTAAGCGATGGCATTAGACAACCTATTTGGTGTGTTGACTGTGTGCAACGGTTTGGTCTCAGTCGACACCACCTCTCCTGAATTAACGTGGGTAGGCCTATTCAGCACGAGAGAAATCTAGCTCCTACGGTGCGGTTAAAATGCAGCTCTCAAAGCATGCATGGCCAAAAGGGAAAGTGGAGTTCTGTGAGGTCCGTTAAACGCTTTGCAGTGCTTTGTTCTATTTGCAGAATTAACTTGAAAAAATGAAAAATGGACTCCATCATCCATCCAACTTCCATCATCCATCTTTCAGATTTAGATTGCCATTCGTAGAGGTGTAAATGAAATTAATCATCTTTCAGATTGCCATTCGTAGAGGTATAAATGAGATGGATGGAGTTCAGATCAAGGCAGTTTATAGTCCACCAAGTCCCTCGCACAATCAATCTCTATCTCAGGATTGTGTTAAAGGGGGGTAAAGAGACAGTTATGCTTGTTGGCTGTAGCCATTTGTCGCCGATATTTGGGTACTATGTAAGAGTGAAACTTTGTTCGGTTGATAAATGGTTTTACTAAAGGTCCGTAATCCCCACCCACTGCGTATGAACAAAAAATCCTGTAGGCTACAAGCTACCCATGTTCAATAACAAATTCTCGCAAAACTGATGATTTACCTGCTATTGCCACAGAGACGCGGATGACTTGGAATTATTACTATGACACAGAAAGTTAGGTGATGAATGACCTCAACCTCACAAGCAAAGCGGCCATCAGATGCATCGAAACTTCTTCTGGGCTACAACGGACCTGCACGGAAAAACACCCGGCGCTCATAGTTCAGTCCAACTCCAAGCGCAAAATATAAAATTTTAATGTTGAATTATTGTTTGACCCCAAGTATACTCAATACAAAAAATAAAACAAACAACAGTAATCAATTAGCCGAGTAGTCTGAAAATGGATTATCGAAGTTCTAAGCCAATGTCTCATTCTTTTCATGTAAAATATGCAAATAGAACGAAGCACTACAAAGCGTTACATGGACCCTGTGAGGGTGAACTGATGTAAACTGAATAAACTGGTAGAATTGCAATAAATGCAATTATTATCACCTTGAAATGGAACCACATTACATATATCACATAACAAATATTTTTGTTTGCACGTCACGTGAAGTTTTGAAAAAATAAAAATAAAAATAGACCCGCGTTTCCCTGCGTCTGACCCGACCTGAACATGTATCAAACACAGTAGAATATTTTATATTATATATTATATTATATTATATCACCACCTTGAACGTGCAATATTAACCGATATACGCGCGCGCGTGTTGTTCATTATCCCTTACCCATCGCGCGGGACAAATCCAAGGGTCTTCACTGATCAGTGGTGGATGAAGTCAATACTTAAAGTACAGCATTATACTTCAATAAAACTAAGTGGCCTAACTCGCTTTAAAAGTAAAAGTACTTGTGCAGTATGTTCTTAAAGTCTATCCTGTTTCAACGACATTTTACAATCTATCAATGTAGTTGCCACATGCTTTTTATTCATAAGTAAATTATCAGGTCATAGACAATTACGACAATGGAAGTCAAATAGTTATGGGCCTGAGAGTTTGATAATCTTAACAGAATTGAAAAGACCTAAACGTGGTCAGGTTGGTGCACAGATGTTATCATAGATGGGCTGTAAACTTTTCACTTGGCAGTGGCACCTGTATGCCCGCCAGCTGCACGATGCTGCGCCGCAGAGGTCTTCAAGGTGCTAATTCCACTCGTGTGGCATCGTGTCTTCATTAATGCAGAGATCTTTTAGTTAATCTAAAAAAGACAATTTTGCAGCAAGCAAAGATGAAAAGTTGGCCTAATAATGTGTGACATGAGAGGGTGAGCTGCGATTTTATTGTCACTTTATCCAGCAGGAATGATCTGCAAATCACTGACCACCTAAGGAGACATCTTTGTAGCTACTTATCTTTATACGTAGGCCATACCTCTATGCGCCTTCTTCTGTTGTTGGCAAGGCTGATTAAGAAAATATTTAGATACAACGATGTTCCAACATTTAGGCTATCATAAATTAGCTGTTAAATCTCAACAGTTGGCCTACTGTGTAGACTATCTTGTCCATCGGTGCTCTCGTTATCTGCAATTATTTTTTTATCAGACTTTAGACAGACAGTTTAGTAAGTAGGTCGTTGTTTGAGCGAAAATTGGTCGAACCGCCATTGTGTGCAACGACTGAGCAGATGGAAAGTGACATTTGGTTGGTTTAAAATTCCAGGGAAGGTAGCCTTCGAGTCCCATTTTGCTGTCAACAGGCATAATTTTGGCAAGAATAAATAAGTACATAAAAATGTTGGGCCTACTAAAAAAGTGAAAACTGAATGGAATGCATTGTAGAAATGTGGAGTTCAGAGCAGCCTATAGGCCTAATAGCTGAGAATAGGCTGGAACAGATGTCTCAGAATACAGAGGGCATTTGTTATCGAAATAAAATCGAGTTAGTCTTGGATCATAAGGAAAACAACAATAAATACTAGCCTATAGTCACAGATACCTAAACCATCGATTCAAAATCCCTAATGCTTAACATCTAGGATATATATGGGGGCAAAATCAATAGGCCTATGACGATTAAATTATAAAAAATAAAATAGCTGTTTTTTATTTGTCATATTTTTACGATTCGTTGTGATTATGTACGCTGTCGCATACACACCTGTTGCAAATTCCTGACAAGTTCTTGGCTCGATGGCGTGACAACACTGGCACCAATAAATAACTGAGTTATATAGAATAAGGAATCCTTGGTTTGAAACACCTGCAAATTCGCATCAGTCCTTTAATAGTAATATACATTTAATTTGCTTGAGGGGGTGGATTAATTCTTGATGCGAATCATATGTATCACATTACTATTCTCTTTTGCTAATATTCATTTCTAGGATATTGCATTTTTTCCTACAGGATACCTGAATATCTAAAAGAGGATTTTGTTTACAGAGCATACAATGTAGCCAAGGTAAACCCAGACTGCGATTGAGATTGTAAGTGGGTATAAGGACGGGCGATTGTCATCCCATTTCAAAGATATCACTAGGGTTATATGGTTATGTATGTATGTATGTATGTGTGTGTGTGTGTGTGTGTGTGTGTGTGTATATATATTTATATATATATATATATAGAGAGAGAGAGAGAGAGAGATCTTTGGAGTGAACCTAAAGGAAGAAAATGAAATAATTGACCCTTATTGTCAGTTCACCCTGTTAATTCTTGTTATAAAGTTGTTATCAGCCAGAAGATTAAATGTGCCGACAGGTGAAATTAGTAACTGTAAAAATAATTTTTTTTCACAGGCACCAGTCAAGATGTGGAATATAAACCACTGGGCAACAACTGAATATAAAGTTCTTGAACTTGATGTGGTAGCATGAAAAAGTAAAGTTGAAAGGGAAGACCTGACAAATTGTGATGGCTAGATACCAAAATGGTCCCAGGAAGGATGACCAGTGACGAGGGTCATGGGCTTTTGTTTATTCGATGAGAGTGGGGAATGGTACATTGGCACAGGGGAATAGGGACATGAGAGGTGGGGTGTGATGAAAAGGCAAAATTTAGTCTTGGATGATAGAGATCATACACAAAAACAGCTACCACAAAGAAGTAATCAATATGTGTAAATTCAGGTAGCTCGGAGGAAAATATTGGCTTAATTCTCAAAAAAACGTGTTAACATTGTTGCTATTTCGTTGGAGCAATGAGGGGGCAGGTGGGTCTTGAGAACTCCCAAGCCTACAAAGTCGTGAATGAAAAGAGCGAGAACCCGTTTAAATCTTGAGGTAATCACCATCCATATTACAGGCCATACCAAACTGGGTTGTTATTCCCTAAGGCCTGCTACATGGTGGGAACAGTGTAGTAATACGATTTCCACTAGTAGGACTGCTGGTGTCTTGTCTGTGGTCCTTGGCAACATGGGATTGGGCATTCCTGTAACCCAGGCGTGGCCAAACTTTTCTGTTTGCGGGCCACATACTGAAAAATCTAAGCTGCCAAGAGCACTAGTTTTTAACCAGTTTCAAGCAAAAGAGCGACTGTTTTAGATCAGAAAACCTGCAGGCGGTCTAATGCCACACTGTTTAATGAGATTACTGACAAATATTTCACACTGTAGTACTGACAGAAGTGTTGGGCCTGTTGAGTGGCCCAAATTTGAGCAATATGCGCAGCTCAGTTGATATTGGCAGACCTCTAGCGGTTCGTTTGCAACTATCAAATTAGCAAGAGCCATAGGCATTGAATGTATCGAGACTTTAGCCAGGATTTCTGCAATTTGCCACACCTGCTCAACCTCAGTAATTCAACTGATGTAGGGTGCCACAGGACTGGCTGCTGGACAAATACAAATACAGTAGAAATCTTGACAACTGACATTTTATTTGGACATATAAGAAGTCATGTGTTTTTAACTTTTTCATATGCACAAGCATATAAAACTGTCAGTCCTCAAAGTCAGACCTTACCAGTACTAGTATGTCATATGTACACAAATAACCGATGACAGTAGAGCACAGGAGAGATAGTATACCATTAGTATACCAAACCATTAAAAGACAGACTGGTAATGTGCATGCAGTAACAGCTAAGTATGTTAGATGAAATGTCATGATGGCAGGCAAACTGGGAAAAGCAAGGTCTTTAAAAGTGCTATGTAGCTAGAAACAAAAACAACAGCAGAACTCATACTGATGCAATCGTATTGTCGCATGTCAAAAGCATCATTCGCCATGTTGTCCAGATATCCTCTTAAGTTGGAAAGCAATCCAGTTATCACCAGGCCAGCTCTGCTATAATATGTGGTGCAAATAAGTATGAAGCTAGAGGTGACTAAACACCTCAATGTTTTCCCTATTTACAAATGATTACGAGGAGTAACGCGTGTAAGTATGACGATGCAAAATAAAGAGTGGTTTTCTCCGCTGATACAAATGAAGTAATATCACTCATCCCATCACCTCCTCCTATCTCGTCATATCACTCCTAATTTCGGTCAATAGAACCAACGTGATCAGCATGTCTACACTACCAGTGGTAGTGTGAATAGAATCAGTTTAGCATCAGGCAGGTAGTAGTAGCTGATTGTCAAGTTCTAGTAAGACAATCATCGTTAGGTGCATTGTTAAAGGCTACAATAACAGGGACAGAGTATATAGTGCTGTTGTGCATCACAGAATCTCATCCCACCAGAAATGGCAAAAACTATGGCTAACTGCTTTGAATGTACTGTCGATCCCACAATACCAGTACAGATAATGATATTGTGGGATCCTGCCCAACAGCGCAGAAGTAAGCAAGTTGTTCATCAACTCATATTCTAGGGAAGATAGTAATACACCCTTTTACTAATGTGAAGTTTCTTGGAAAAACCCAAAGTAGCAGAGAAGTGTCTTGTTCAACCAAGTCTTTTTTGCGTTCACTGAGAGAATGGCTACACAGCGCTAATCCACAACCATTCTAACCTTTTACCTTATCTGTCTACCTTAAATACTTCTAACAGTAGATGATGTAGCTGACACAGAGCCAATCCTCCATGAGATCTCAATCTCTGTCCTTTTACGATGATGCTCCAAACATGGTTTCAACATAGTTTTCAAAAGAAGTCTACTGTCATGCACATAAATCTCTTGTACATTCTTTTTATAGCACACACTCTACTGCATGCACTATTATATATATGCACTATAGCAGAAATCAATAATGCCACCTATGGCACTATAACATCTAGCGAAAAACATGCAAAAACCCTATTCTGGTCTGACTCCAGGCTACAGTCTCGTGTAATAAAAAGTGCAGTGTTAAGAGAGCAAGAAATTTGACCTGATAGAAGGGCAATTGCAATAGTCAAGGCAAGATAAACCAGAGTCAGTTGGGATGCACGTTGGGTTAGGTACGGCCTGATCTTCCTTAGGTTGAATAAGGAAAAACGGCACAACCGTGCTACAGAGGCAACGTGATCTGCAAAGGTCAGCTGGTCATCAATCATGACACCTAGGTTCCTTGCATCCTTGGTGGGACCAACAGATAGTCTATCTATTAGAGCGGTACATAATAAATAAGATACATTAAAGAATAGAGAAAATAAATTGATCAAATTAAATAAATACAAAAACAAGGTTCCCACTGTAAGTCAGACTTAAAATTCCCTGACGTACCAACTAAAAAAAAAACTATTTCCCTGAGGATGCATTGAAATAAATATCAATGTAAATCAATATAAATATCAATAAATATATTTTGGGGACAACTACATGCCATTACCAAAACGTCCTTATATTCCCATACAATGTCCACAAAAATATTAGCTTCCCTGACTATCGATGTTTGGGACAGACTGTATTGTATTGGCATGACCAGGGAACCCTGAATAAAGCTTATAACATTGGGAAGACAATTCAAATGACAATGGACAACACTAATTAAAATAAAAAAACTGATACTACTGGCTCAGTTAAACAAACAGGCTCAGAAATCAGCAGACAACTTGGCACCATTCCTATGATCATGGGCATCCACAAAACATTGTGGTCTGTGCACTTCTTCCTTCTCATCTGCGCCCGATCTTTGGCCATTCTTGTTATTTCACATTAGGGGAGCGATCCCTGTGAACTTTACATAGTGGACTTCCATGTCGACTTAGGCGCTTGTATCTTCTATGCATCTATGAAGGGTCGGACTGAGCTGTGATCACTCACTTCCACAGACAGCTGTAGTTGGTTCTCTTTAGCAAAAAATGAGAGAATTCCATTTATAATTCCATTTATACAGCATAGGAGACAGACAATAAAAGACAACATAACATAACTTTTGTTAAAAGAGAAATTTACACTGGATTTCTTCTTTAAGTCAGGCTTCTTAGCAAAACTCAAAAACCTCACATAGCTATTGTACCCGATTCAAGGTGGTTCTCCCCACAAGTGAAGTGTCTAGTCAGGCTGGTCCAGAGAGCCCCAAGACCTGTGATGAATCTCCCTGCCAAATGAAACACTCACTGGTTACTGGTGACCATCTGAAGAATTTTGACTTTTAGCGTGCCATACCACATAGTATGACCATTAAATGATGATGCTATTGGATAAATTATGTAAAGCATTGTGTCTTAACTGGACTGACCTTGGGACTCATGATTTCCACAGCTCCAGTAAGCTGTGATCCAAATTTTCAATCCAACTCAATAACCACCCCCAAACACTCATATATAAAGCTATTGTGCATTTACATGACAATACTGACATGCACAATTTCATCCATGACACCCTGAACTGAAAAAATAATGCAATGAATGGCATTTTACATTTTAACTAATGGAAGAGTAGTAATTAGCTACAGGGCCACTAATGAAAGAGTAGGGCATATAAATCTCGCATCTCATACAAAATCCTGCGACTCACCTACAAATAACTCCATGGTCTTGCTCCCCAGTACCTCTCAGATCTCCTCCAGCGCTACTCTCAACCAAGGTCCCTGCGGACCTCTGGCAAGGAGCAGCTTGCCATCTTGTTTACTGAGGCCTTTGGTCTCTGAATCCCCCCCCTTCCTTAGCCCTACCCCTGTGTAAAGCAGCCTTGGGTTTCCTGAAAGGCGCTATATAAATCTAAGTTATTATTACTTTTCTCTTGCAGTTTTCATGTCTTCATGATTGCCTTCAGCAATTTGTGCCATTGCCTAAATATCTGCAAGTGATGGGCAGCTTTGTCTTAGGTTAAATTTGAATTTCCTCCTACCCTTTCCCCACTCTCTCTCAAGCGCACATATCAGAGGGCATCTGTCCTGTTGCTCATCCTTGTCAATCATCTAGATCGCCAAAGCCATCTCTCCACGCAATTGGCTTGTCCTACTTTTAATTTAATTGGTACTTATGGCCTGGCAACATGGTCAGTTGTGTAGCCAACACTGTTCATACTAGCCACAATATTTTCACCAATTAGTTGAATCAGTTTTGACTCTTTGTGGTAGCCTATTTTGAACTTGTAATTTTTCTTGGACGAATAATAATAAAGAGAAGAGAAAGCAGAAATCATGGCTATTGTTTTGCTTCAGTTGACCACAATTAAGAGGCATGTGAAGGATATTCAAGTAGTACACATTCATGTTATTTGTGTGTGTGTGCACTGTATACAAGTGAGGGAGAGCATCCAGATAAAAGGACATCTTCTCCTTCACTGTTTAACTTGTAATAGCCAGTTACAATTCAAGTTTGATGTTTAATTCATGTTTCATCAGGCCCAAATGGACGGAGGTCAAAATCATAGACCACACACCACAGTGCGAAATGGCTAAGAGGATCATGCCAGATATCCAACATGCTCAAACCATGCACCATTATACTTTGCCTACATTAGATCTAACACGGTAGTCATTTTTTTCCCCCACTTCCAAGCTCTGGAATGGCGACCCATCCAGAATGACTCCGCAACTCACTTTTGGGTCTCGAACCCACCAGTTAAGAAACACTGAACTAGATGTAGTGGTCATTTAGGTACTTTAGTTTAGTGCATCTACGAACTTTCTTGGACAGTTGCAATAGGTTCTCTACAGCAAAAATGTGAAATAGGAGACAAGCAATACAAGACAATAGAAGTTAACTTTTAAGTCAGCCTTGGCAAAACTGATTCACATAGCTATTGTACCTGAATCACGGTGGCCCTCCCCGCAGGTGAAGTGTCTAGTCAGGCTGGTCCATTGAGCCCTAAGACCTGTAATGAATCTCCCTGCCAAGTGAAACATTCATTGGTTAATGGTGTCCATCTGCAAATTGTGACAGTGTGCCTCACTACATAGTATGACCAGTAAATGATGTTATTTGGTTAATTATGTAAAGGGAACATTAGGCAGCGGGCCAATGCCACCGCCGCCACCACCACACACACACACACACACACCTCTTAAGGAAACTTTTATTTTGAGGCCATGCTGAATGTAATTTTAATGTTAACACTGTTCATCAATCAATAATATGTGTTTCAAAGCCAATTCATTCCATTAAAATACATCACAAAACTACATATTGTCCATGGGATGGGGAAGTCGGGACATGTTTCAATGAATGTTAAATCTCATCTAGAGGACATAAGCTTTTAGTTTTAGTTTTGCAATTTAACCCGTTTCCCTTAATGATATACGGCTATACACTATATAAGTGGTAAAGACAAATGAATTAAGAAAAAGTAATTTCCTGCTTTTTGGAACTGAGCAGAGACGTAGAGAAAATAAGTCAAAATAAAATGTCGTTCCGACAACAAGGTACAACGTTGTGTGTTGGTGATGAACCATAATCGCCGGGAAACTGGTCAGTAAAACAGAAGAGGACAGATAGATCTGGGAGGCGAGCATCTTAGGCTTTGTAGCTTCGTTCGTAAGGTTCATTTTAAGAACATTTTAATGTTCTCTGACCATCTCCAGAAAGCATTGCTGTTTAAGAACGCCGTAAAAACGCTCGCAGATTTACGAGCGTGTTTTGGAAAACACATGGCAAAGCCAAACGAACATTCTCAAAACCAGTCGTAAAGAACATGCCTAAGTCCATGATCCATCGAGAATGTATAAAGAAACCGGGCCTCGGCCCGTGTTGCCAACAGTGGTCCACTGGACTGTCGAACAGTTGTCAAGCCTGGACACCAAACTGTGTACCCCATTTTACCTGTGTGGGAACACACCCTCACAAGTCCCTCGGTAGTTCTTGCTCTTGTAACTTTTCCTTTCCTTTTCTGACTATATCCTTTTCCGAATATATGCGACTATATGAATGCAAAGGTTATGGCACTTACCAACAAACGACATGCTAGGTCGGTGGCTTGAGGAAGCAATTCAAGTGTCTGCGATAAGATGAGGCCCTGCCACTCCAAAGTTAAGCCAGAGAAACCGATGTTGATGTCTTCACGTTGACGTCTTAGAAAAAACATTGTAGCGCGCGAAGTCTAGTTCATTGAATTGTTAGGTTGCGTATTATTGCGGAAGAGGCGGAGTAACATGAGCAGCGTTCAAGACGAACGAAATGTGCATAGAATTTGACAAATATAACAAGGAAGCATCTTTTTGCAATTTTCAGAAAACCCCCTACGACTAAACAGAGTGCCACAGATATGTCAGGGGAAGCCGTCACTGGCCTTAGATAACCTTTACATGAAATTCCAATACAGTTGCCAACCGCGCAGACTTAGATGCCTAAGGGCCAGACAGATATATAGTTGCATTGATCGGATATTGAACAGTTACATTGTAATAAATGAGAATGGAATACTAATCGATGATCAAGTGAAATACTTATCTTTGCCTTTGCCCCCACCACTGTCTATTAACTTGCTGCCTTTTAATCCTACTGGTGTACCGTGAAGCTTTCTGACAATACTCAAGTCTAAAAGCAATATCTTAAAGCTAACCTTACCTAAAAAGTCACGATAATTGTAGTTGTGACAGGGAAACCGTAGTGTAGTGTCACGACGCAGTATTTTGGGCTGAGTGCACAAACATGTCATGCATGCACCACTATCTGATTCTCACTTACCCCGTGTTTCTTAGCAAGGCGAGTGGGATACCCCTCTGGTCTTAGCCCACATAAGTCCACATTAGCTCAGTAGCAGAATTTTCATGCAACACACGACAGGGTGCCTTCACTCCACTGAATGATTTCGCGGGAAAATGAAGTGCGGGAAACTTCTTCTCTTTATTGGCGGTCGGCAATCAACCAATGTTGCGCATTGCCGTCACCTTCTGAAGAGGAGTGCTGGTCTGTATTAACTACCAAGGTTACTCTATTTCGAAGGGATATGTTGGGGAACCCACTAAAATGAATAAAATTCTATGTGCGGACTTTTTGTTATCTAAGCATACATTTCAGTCTTCAACCCACCTTTTCATAATGGCAGTTGTAGTCTGTTCTGTTCAACAAAGTTGTTACCTGCCACTGTTCACCAGCAGGTGGAGAGAGGAGTTTGGAGATGCCTGTTAAATGCCTAAATATCACAATGTGCACAATTTTCTGACGGTGAAGGGAAGATATTCCACCCTTTCAGCTGTACAGCTATGTTCAGGCTGGATGTAGAGAGCTTCAGTGGAGCATCTGTCACATATTGAGAATGGGGGGATGCCCATTTCCCCAAGGTGTCAGCACTCTGACCATCCCAATATAATGTATTAGTGATGGCCAATCAGATAACCTGAGTTCAGTAATTGATCAATCAGGTGTTTATTCACAGGGAGTGTTGTTAACTACCATGTCCTCACATTTTTTTTAAATTAGCAAGACAACAATCTTTTGTTAATTTCTGCCAGACGGACATCAGTAAGGAGCAGGCAAGAATGTGATTCTGTGTTTTGTTTCAAGATTCCAAAATTTCAAGAAACAATATTTTATTGTCATGCAACTTCTGCAAGTTTCTAAGGATTCGTTTTTAGTGTGCTCATTGACAGAAGACAGAAAACATAGCGAACATGAAATATAACACTTATTTGGCACTTCCATTCAGTACCTCACATAGAATCACACACTATAGGTAAAACGGAGGCAATCTGCCCTAGCATGATTTGTCAGTTGGGTTTTAAGAAGACCTTTTAACTTGATATTTAGAAGAAAAAATGAACACAAATTAGATTTTTCTTGTCTACTGAGTTCTTTCCTTTTACCACCCTCCATAGCTGTATGTGTGTATGTAAGCACCAGTGTGACCAATTGGGTAACTCACACAAGCACTTGAAACCAAAAGATATGTTCAGTGACACTAGTGGGCAGTTTTGCACAGTCTAGCAAGCATTGATATTTAAA
Organism: Tenualosa thibaudeaui; assembly: GCA_027481765.1. Classification (NCBI taxonomy): domain Eukaryota; kingdom Metazoa; phylum Chordata; class Actinopteri; order Clupeiformes; family Clupeidae; genus Tenualosa; species Tenualosa thibaudeaui. Next base: position 7,496,061 of record JAIFZK010000023.1, on the reverse strand, counting down.
AGAAAAAATGAACACAAGGTAGCGTTTTTCTTGTCTGCTGTGTTCTTTCCTTTTACCACCCTCAAGGGTTGTGTGTGTAAATCATATCAGCACTCAAGAAACCACCAGCACTCGAGACCAAAAGATATGCTCGGTGACACCAGTGGGCAGTATTGGACAGGTGAGGCAAGGGGTCATTGTGGGACCCAATGACGGACAGCAGTATAGTTTGTGAAATGTTTCTAGTGTTTGAGTTTTGTGTTTGGGATGGACATGATGAAGAATGTGACAACAAGGAAGTGTTGCCTTACTTAAGCTACTGCTGCCTACTGCTCAGTGATTAGATAGCAATCTCATGAGTGAAAAGAGTGAATCTTGAAGGCCTGACCACAGAAGGTGTCATACAGTGTGGCTAATAGCCCTTGTTTGCAGAGCATGCAATGTCCATTGAACATGAATGAATGTTGCACTGAATGACAGGCTTAATGTAATCTAGGTAAGAGTATTTGGGGGATTTTAGGAAGTGCAAACCATGGCCTCAAAGGTAATCTGTGAATAGCTCTCTATGGTATAGATCTCTGTGGCAGCTGCTACTGGGGGTTGAGTGGTCTTTTCAGCATGTGGCTTCTATGACAGTTTCCTAAATTGGCACTGAACAGAGAGAAACATGTGGTAAAAACAGGTTTGGTTGTAATGATCAGTCTTGGAATTTGGATTGCTATAACTTAAGGTATAAACTGAATCCAGACACACAGTGTCATTAAAGTGGCACGCTCCAGCAGAATGGCTGTGGATGTGGAGGAGGCACATGGAGTGAGACACTGAAGCAGCTACAGTGTGATGTAGGCCCCATGTTCTGTCAATGAAGTGCAATACTAAAGGCCCATTTCATTGAGTTTGTCCTTTGTATTGGCCCCTTGGCCATTGTGTCAGGTCAAGCGCTGCTCACCTTGACAACAAACATGAGAATGCTGTTTATAGGTTTCATTTAACAATATCAAAATTGCTACACTTATAAACAAGCTCTGGGATCTTGGTATGCACTCCTCTCTGTGTAAATGGATTTTCTTCCTTACTGGCAGTGGATTTGGCAGGTGGGGGTTCTCTCAAATGTTGTGTAGAAAAAAAAAATGATACTTGATACGGTACGATAGTGTCACATAAATAGGTATGATCTGTATGTACAGTGCCCAGCATAAATGAGTACACCCCCTTTGAAAAGTAACATTTTAAACAATATGTCCACGAAAACAAAAAATATTTCCAAAAATGTTGCAGACTAAGTTTAATATCACATCTGCATAACATACAACACAAATGTTTGCTTAATAATATACCTTAAATTATTTTTTTTCAGTTTTACTCAAATTAGGGGGGAGCAAAAATGAGTACAAAACTACTGCATCTAGTATTTTGTATGGCCTCCATGATTTTTAATGACGGCACCTTCAAGTCTTCTGGGCATGGAATGAACAAGTTGGCAACATTTTGTAACATTGATCATTTTCCATTCTTCAATAATGACCTGTTTTAGAGACTGGATGTTGGATGGAGAGTGATGCTCCACTTGTCTCTTCAGAATTCCCCATAGTGTGTTCGGTTGAGTTCAGACCAGGTGACATGCTTGGCCACTGAATCGCTCTTACCCTGTTCCTCTTCATAAAGCCAACAGTGGCCTTAGAACTGCGTTTAGGATCATTGTCATGTTGGAAAAGTGCACCACGACCAAGTGCACATCTCTGATTTCACAATGCCATCAATGAAATGTAGCTCCCCAACACCAGCAGCACTCATGCAGCCCCACATAAGGACATTGCCACCACCATGCTTCACTGTAGGCGCCATGCATTTTTCTTTGTATTCCTCACCCTTGCGACGCCATACAGTTTTGAAACAATCAGTTCCAAAAACATTAATCCCAGTCCCAGTAGCCTTCATCTTTGTCAGCATGGGCCCTGGCAAACTCCTGGCGGGCTTTTTTGTGCCTGGGCTTTAGGAGAGGCTTCTTTCGTGGACGGCATCCATGCATGCCATTGTGTCACGAGAAGCAGTCATCCCTGTTTCAACTTCTTTAGCTAACTGTAGTGAACTTGTGAACTTTCTTCAACCCTTCTCATTAGAAGACGTTCCTGTCGAGGTGTTAACTTCCATGGACGACCAGGACATCTCTGTGACATTTCTTAAATCTTTGTGCCACTTTTGCTACAGTATTCTGACTAATAAGTAAAGATTGGCTGATGATCTTGTAGCATTTAGCTTTCTGGTGTAAGGAAATGATTTCTCAATAATTTCTTTCTCAGGTCTTGTGTCATTTCTCTTTCATGTAGTGCCATTGCTGACAGCAGGAGATGGGGAGGTGTGTTCTTAGACTAACACCCTTTTATAGTCAACTATCTGCTGGACTAATTGAATAATTAGACTCACCTGTGGTTGAATTCTTTTTTTTACATTTGCAGTCTAAAATCTTGCTTTGCCCTGAGACTTTCAGTGGGGTGTACTCATTTATGCTGAGCACTGTATATCTATCTATCTATCTATCTATCTATCGATGGATGGAAGATATCGTTGGAGTGAACCTAAAGGAAGCAAATAAAGCAAATGAAACAGTTCACCGTGTTAATTCTTGTTATAAAGTTGCTATAATCAGCCAGAAGATTAAATGTGCCGACAGGTGAAATTAGTAACTGTAAAAAATACAATTTTTTTCACAGGCACCAGTCAAGATGTGGAATATAAACCACTGGGCAACAACTGAATATAAAGTTCTTGACCTTGATGTGGTAGCATGAAAAAGTAAAGTTGAAAGGGAAGACCTGACAAATTGTGATGGCTAGATACCAAAATGGTCCCAGGAAGGATGACCAGTGACGAGGGTCATGGGCTTTTGTTTATTCGATGAGAGTGGGGAATGGTCCATTGGTACAGGGGAATAGGGACATGAGAGGTGGGGTGTGATGAAAAGGCAAAATTTAGTCTTGGACGATAGAGATCATACACAAAAACAGCTACCACAAAGAAGTAATCAATATGTGTAAATTCAGCTAGTTCAGAGGAAAATATTGGCTTAATTTTCAAAAATGTGTTACTAGGGCCAGAGTATTCATCAGTGTCCAAGAGCTGTGTAATATTTTTACATATTCTTGAGACTTTACTTTGCGTCACAGGCTTCTGGCTGTAGGGTCTCACCTACTGAACACCCTGACTGCAGCCTTCTGTCCTAATCAGTCTGTATAATCAGCTGTACTGGCTAGGCTTTCAACATCCTCTCATGTATGTGCTAGCCAAGGGCGGTGGTAGCATAGTGGTTAAGGAACCTGGCTAACGTGCAAGTAGCCTGAAAAATTGTGGGTTCGAATCCCAGCTGCCGCCCTTGAGCAAGACAAGGGGAGACTGGCCCTGAACACTTGAGTTGCAAGTCGCTTTGGATGAAAGTGTCTGCTAAATGCATTGTTTCCAGAACTCCAGCTGTCAAATTAGCAAGAGGTATGGTAGCTGTTTTTGTCTCGATCATTGAATGTATCAAGACCAGGACTTCTGCAATTTGCCACACCTACTCAGACTCAGCAATTCAACTGATGTAGGGTGCCACAGGACTGGCTGCTGGACAAATACAAATACAGTAGAAATCTTGACAATCAACATCTTATTTGGACATATAAGAAATCACATCACATGTGTTCTCCACTCTTTTATATGCACAAGCTTATAAAACAAGGAGGCAATAATCTTGTTTAGTGAACAATTTACAATAATACTAAAAAGGCAAGTCAGACCTTACCAGTACTAGTACATATGGACACAAATGACAGATGACAGTAGAGCACAGGAGATTGTTTTTACATATACTAACAAACAAACAAACCATTAAAAGACAGAGACTGGAAAGTGCATGCAGTAAGAGCTAATTATGTTAGATGAAATGTCACAAGAGTAGACACTCTGGAAAGAGCTGGGTTTCCATAAGTGCCATGTAGCTAGAAACAGAAACAGCAGACAACTGTATTGATGCATGTCAGAGGCATTATGAGCCATGTTGTCCACATATTCTCTTAAGTTAGAAAGCAATCCAATTAGCACCAGGCCAACTCACCTATAATACATTTTACCATGCATGGCCACTGCATTAAATACTATACTGTATACAGCATACCACCATTTTACCATTTACCATCTTTAGACTTAGACAAGCTGATATATACTTAACTTTTAAACCAAAAGTGCATGTGCTCAATACCTCTGGAGGTCATTCCAGGTGTTAGTTTTAACTTAGCATAGATCATTTGTCCCATTTGGTCCAAATAAGTATGAAGTCACAAGTGACCAAACACCTCCATGTTTTCCCTACTTACAAATGACTACATGAGCAGTAACATGTTAGTATGGTGATGCAAAATAAGAGTGGTTTTCTAGGCAGATATGAATAAACAACTAATGTATGTAATAGTACTTGGGAGCACTTTGACCATGGCGCAGTAATATCACTAAAAACTCACCCTCTCCCTCTAGCTTCAGTCAATAGAACCACTGTGACCTGCATTCACTGTGACTACACTACCAGTGGTAGCTTGAACAGAATCAGGCAGGTAGCAGAAGCTGTTAAAGATTGTCGGGTTCTAGTAAGACAATCATGGTTGGGTGCATTGTTAATGGCTGCAATAACAGGGATATATTGTGGGAGTATATAGTGCTGTCGTGTATCACAGAATTCCACCCCACCACAAGCAACAAAAACTATAGCTAACTGGTTTGAAGGTACTGTCAATCTTACAATACCAGTAAAGACACTGATGAAGTGGCAAGCATTTTAAACAAAAGGAGAACACCTCAACAAGGCTAGGCCTAAAGGCCTAAAAGTAATTGCGATGGTTTTCAAATGCCAATAGAACACCAGCAACACCAAATGATGTTTGGTTGGCCTGGAAGTCGTAGTAGCCTAGTGCATGGACCAACAACATGGAGCATTATAGTGTGTTTCCTACTTGCATGTAACGTTTGGACCAAATCGTATGAATGAGCTATGCTAAGCTAAAGCTCATGAAACTCATCAAAGTCCAGGGAAGAGGACAGTGCAATGGTGGTGTATTCCTAAACACATTGCAAGTAAATGCAAATGTTATAGACAACACATCCAAGGTGCAAAAAGGCACTTTAACATCTAGCGAGCAACACGATGCGTGTCCTTCAATAAGATTTTTTCCATCCATGACTTTTACGAGTTTCATGGAAAGGCCAACAATTTCTGCTAATTCATGTGGAGTAGAATCTTGGAATAAATTAGAGTCATGCATGATAAATAATAGAAGTCAGAGAATGGAGGTTAAGAAGGAAGCATGGAAATAAATACCACATTTTGGGGACAACTACAGGCCAATACAAAAATTTCCAACTATTCCCTGACTTATCTATCTATCTATCTATCTATCTATATATATATATATATATATATATATATATAGAGAGAGAGAGAGAGAGAGAGAGAGACTTTCCGTCATTTCCAGACACAAACATTTCCAGAAATTCCACAACCAGTGTGCACCCTGTATAAAACTTTCAGGGTTCCTAGTCATGGATGTCCATGATGGTGTGTGCATCTCCTCTTCCAGCTCATCTGCTCCTGCTTTTTGACAATGTTCTTGTTACTTCATGTTAGGAGAGCAATCCCTGTGAACAGGATGCAGTGGACTCCATGTACACTTAGGCACTTGTATCGTCTATTCATCTCTGTAGCATCGAACTGAGCTGTGCTGAGTTGCTTCCACAGATAATTTTAATGAGGTACCTTTAGCAAAAATAAGATCATTATTTCAACCGTTTATACAGTGAAATAGGAGACAGAAAATATATAACAAAAGTTCAATTCAGCCTTCTTGGCAAATCTGAATCACAAAACTATTTGTACCTGGATCACGACGGTCCTCCCCAAAGGTGAAGCATGTAGTCAGAGCTGTCCAGATAGCCCTAAGACCTGAGGCAAACCTCTCTGAGAAGTGAAACATTGACCGGTTACTACAAAATTTTGACTTTTTGCATGTCTTACTACCAGTGGTTAAATTGGCTTTTGTAAGGAGGGGGAGCCCTTCTTTACCCACAATGGCCAATGGTCAAACTCTAAAAAAAAATCTCTATTAACCTCGCAACATTGGTTTCATACATATTTTTATCAACCTTTATCAGTTCACATACTGGTAAGTTAAGACTTATTAAATCCATCAATCCGCAATGTGATTTGTAAAATTTATTCACAGTATACTCCATCAATTCACATATTAACAGTAGTTCTTTCACATCTCATGTTCACATCTCACACCATAAAACTACATCAAATAAATGGTGATTTCATCTGTTTTGCCCTTGTGTTGCCATAAGGAGTGACCTGAGCAGTTTGCCATTCGGAAGAAAATGAATATTTGTGTGACCCTGATCTTAGAACCCCTGGCGAACCTGCATCCCTACATACCTCACATCCAAGAGCTTTATTTGAGGCAAATATGAATGGGAATTTGGCCCTGAAATGTTCGTACTGTCCTAGTGTCCAGCATATTGGAATATTGCTGCTGATGAGGTTTGGGCCTGGGTTGCTGCTGCTGAAGGCTGGGCCTGGACTGCTGCAATTGGGGACTGAGTCTGGGCCTGGGCTGCTGCTGATGGCTGAGCCTGGACTCCTGCTGTTGGGGACTGAGTCTGTGCCTGGGCTGCTGCTGTTGACAGCTGGGGCTGGATTACTGCTGCTGCTGGTGGCTGGGCCTGGACTCTTGCTGTTGGGGACTGAGTCTGTGTCTGGGCTGCTGCTTCTGACGGCTGGGGCTGGACTACTGCTGCTGCTGATGGCTGGACTGGTACTGCTGCTGGGCAGTGGGATTAGGCCTGGCCTGCTGCTGCTGAGGGCTGAGGCTGGGCTACTGGTGAGAACTGGTGCTTGGCCTGGCCTGCTGCTACTCCTGACTGAACTACTGTAATTCATAAAGTATTATGATTACTAACTCTAAACATGGGATTTAGTATCATTTGTATTCTTTGTCAAAATGACGTCAACATACCCGCTGAAAAAGTCTCTCAATGTCCGCTTCATTGTCCTAGCATTATGTTCATACAGCGTCTGAATATAGACACAATCAGTTTAGCTAATCAAAGAACTATGCGTCTACTACCAAACGTGGTCGTCGAATGCATAAAATAAGCTCAATTTACTGATGTCTATTGAAAGCTACAACACAGAAAACAGCTACACCTTAGTAAATGAACATAAAATATGACAGCGCTACATACAGAAATATCTGAACTTCAGCAAATAGAGGCGCTAATTTTTCGACCAGAATCATTTGTCTGAACTACCGTTTCTATTGTAGTTTGTCAGAGAAGCTATAAACAAAAGAACCGCCACTTGCCTCTGTCTACTTTGCTAAGGCATCGCTTATGAGATCTACAACTCACAAATCATAACTATAAAGTATGGTGGACTGATGCAAAACAGTGGCGCCAAATTCTTGGTTTGTAGTGGACTACTTACGGGCTTCTCACACTGCGAGGTATGACGCATGCTTGCAGCACAATCAATAATAGGCTACGTACGTTTGTTTGTTTGATGGGTATAATTCATCTTAGCTTATTTGTTGTCTGAATCGTTACTGACGAACTCTCATAATGATTGTTTTTGAAATCAACAAAAGTGTTACAGGCTATTTTTAGAAATACTGTAGGCTGTATTGCTGACGCTAGGAGGCGGAGCTGAGCTCCGGAGGGCTCCGGCCCAATTTAAACCCTGCTTACTACACAAAGGAATAAAAACATTTGGACCAAATCATATGAATGAGCTATGCTAAGCTAAAGCACATCAAACTAGTTAAAGTCTAGGGAAGATGACAGTGCAATAAATCAAATACAAATCAAATAAAAAGATGAATTCATAGCAAAAGTCATTTTTCTTTCACAGGTTGCCACATAAACCAATAAAAATGTTGACTGGTATTTGGTTAACAAGGTGTTAATGGAGCATCTCATGTTAAAACAGCACAAGTTGGGACATTTTTAGATTGGTTTTAAAATGTTAAAATATTTTTGAATTGGATACCTCTACAAAAAACTGCCTCAGAGGCTTAGGTAAACTATCGAGTGAGAGGCAAATAATGCTGGCATTCATTAAATGATCAAGACACCAATCATGTAGTCATATTTTTTTGCATAAGCTCACTCTTTTCTCCATGCAATATGACCGCTTGAAAATTCTGAATGGAAAGTTGAAGGATAAATGACTGAATAAAAATGTATTTTTGTGGCACAGTTATGGGGTGTTAGTCAGTAGACCAACATATATTTCAAACCAGTATTAGCCCCCCCCCTTCCCCTTTTAAACCATTCGTGAATTAGTACAAACTATCCCCGGAGCAGAGGGCAGCCTGCTGTTGCAGCCCCTGGGAAGCAGTGAGGGGTTAAGTGCCTTGTTCAAGGGCACCTCAGCTGTGAACATAATGTAAAGACATTGATATGATAATTCTTATAGATGATTCCCTTCCTCTGTGAAAACAAGCATGCTGCCCTGAGAAAATAAAGTAATGTACGATAACTTCAGAATTTTCATTTGTTCATTCATTGTAACTCGCATATAGAATCCCACACTCCCTCTCTGACCCTTTGGCAGGCTATCCTCGGGCTACCAGGTGCACCTCAACCCTCTTTGGCTCAATGTTATGGAATTTTTTGTGGCATTTCCCTTGTTTGACACATTTGGTCACAACGTGGTGTGTTTGCTTTGAATAAAGCCTTCGTTTGAGAGGCTCTTAGAAGCAAATTGAGTAGAATGAAAAGCGAAAGGCCAAAGCAAGTTATAGGCTGAATGGTATATTCAAGTATCATACCAAAGATTCAGAATTAAGCATTTTACTTATATATACAGTCACTGGTTTGAACAGAATCAGTTTGGTATCAGGCAGGTAGTAGTAGCTGTTAAAGATTGTCAGGTTCTAGTAAGACAATCATGTCTGGGTGCACTGTTAAAGGCTGCAATAACAGTGGGAGTGTCCTTGTTTATATTATATTTTTGGAGAGAAGAAAATGCTGAATTTGTCCTTAAAAATGACACTAATGAACTAATGAACAGTCTAGCCTCATCAACAAACGTCAAAAACAATAACATCGACGATGGGCAATAAATATAGACATAGCATAATAGGAAGACGTGCGTTTCGGTTCAAAACAAAAACATAGGCAACTATGTGACGAAGGCGCACAGCTTCCCCGTACATTTACCTTAACCTCGCCAAATGAAATGTAGTCTGTAACACAGAAATGCAGGCTGTAAGACGGAACTCCAAAGTTTGTGGACCCGTCATAAACAATTTGGTCCGGCCTGGAAAAAGTTCCAACATGGCACCACCATTTCGCCGGAGACAGAGCTTGTTTAGGCCCCCCATACTCCCGTGGCTAGCCACTTCCTGCTTCAAGGTAGTTCTTGCTAACTTTTTGTATTCTGTCTAGATACGAAGAGATTTGAAACGAGGATTACGTCGAGACAAGTAAGTAGAACGATACTTACCCCTAAACGGCATGACACGTCTGTGATTGGGGATACACGATCAGGCAAAAAAAAAAATTGACAGCGACGATAAAAAAACTTATCAGATTACTTCCTACTCATTACTACATTCATTCATTCATTCATTCATTTCGAAATCAATGTATCCCACTTTAAACTGTAAAAAAACAAGTAGTCAGATGCACTGCGTTTCTGAAATTGGTCGTTTTGTATCTTTCGTCGTCTAAAGCAATCGTGATGTCAGTCTTCCCCACTCAGGAAAAACTAGCGCCACAGCAATTGAACATTTTAGTGGGATGGAGCTTCACTAGACTTTTCATTGGGCAAAAGCCTGATGTAACCACCCTCATCGACTTTTGGCCAATGAAAAAATGTCATGCTCGTCAGGCGCAACATCAGCACGCAAATGGTTCTTCTTCACCATGTAGGCCTACTCGAGTCAAACTTTTCTTCAAAAGGCAAAATTAGCTGTAGCTGGATTTTTAAATTTTACTGCCGTTTGCGTTGTCAGACTACAATTGGTTTCAATTAGCTTAACACTGGCACTTGGCCAGACACACCAAATCACTAACGTTATTCTATTCATGTGTAGGGACTTCACGACCGAGGTGTCATGCTATGTCAACTCTTTTTAGTATTCTTTAAAAAAATGGATGCGTTTGGTCATGTGGCACTGGTACGCTCATCTGGCTTGCCGGTCAAACTTTAAACCCAGGTAATTACAATTTCAAACAAAAGTTTGATTCGTGCCCATGGTGTAAGACCCCGGAGTTTCACTTTAGCGTTAAATGGCTGACTGGATAACTGGGCCTTTCATGAGCAAAAAGCCTATCTAGTAGGTAATATCACGGACTGGTTCAAAGCCCCAATGCAACTCAGGTTTGGGGGGCAATTCCTAGCGATGGCGAGCGAATGGAATGCTCATCTTCGCCCCAGATTAATGAATACGTTTCGTTCTGTCCAATCTGGACCTGGACCTACAGTGAAGTCTTTTGAGTCCTGATGGCTAAAAACATTCATATTGACTAAACGCTAACATTTGTCTTGCAGAAAAATATATTGAGGCTGTGGCACTACATGCAGCATTGCACCACCTTCCTTTCTGTAAAGTTAGTTAATTATGTCACTCACCATGTGTTGTTTAGCAAGTCGATTGGGATATCCCTCCGATACTTGGATGATCCACATTCGCTCTGCTATAGAATTCACAAGACACAAACACAACATGATGTCTTCTCTGTCACATACCAGAGACAGTTCGCGGGAAAACACGCTTCGCGGGAAAATGTCACGCTCACCACGTAACCAGAGACACGCAACGCAAATGGGTTGGCTGAAGACTGATTGAGGAGAGGCAGGACCATCAGTAACTCGTGTAGGCTACTACCACAGGCAGTGAAAAAGGGCTACTACACACAAGTCAGATCCGAGCCAGATCCGAGGACCTAACCCTAGGTTATCGAGGTCCGGACCTCGGTAATTTAGCCTAATAAGCTAATATTTGATGCGAAACGTATTCGTATTTTAAAAGAACAGTGAATAATATAAAATAAAATGAATTAAATGAGAAAAACGTAATTGAAGGAAAATAAAAACAGGCAAAATAGACAATAAAAATGAAAAGTAAACGTTAAATAAAAGTAACGTTAAAACATTAAACGTAAAATATTGAATATTTAAAATCAATAAATATACAGCAGGTAATGTAATTTATCAATTAGCAGAAAGCATCTGAGAACAGCTTGGTCTTTAGCCTAGATTTGAATCTGTCCTCTGCGAGTTGGTTGTAAAGCCACACTGCATAGCTAAAAGCTGTATCACCACAGGCTTTACCAGCAAATTTTTCAGCTGAGGTCTGAGGTGATAGTGCCTAAACATTTCAGAGAGGTAATTAGGCCCTGTCCCATTTAGAGATTTCTACACATTACAAGAAGAATTGCTTACTAGGAGCCAGTGCAGGGACCTTGGCTCAGAGAGGACATAGAAACATCAAAGAAAACAGAAGTGATCACATAAGGCCAAGTCGACAGTTGTAGAGAGTAAGACACTTTGTGATAAAAAGGCAAGAAGTTAAGAAGTGGTAAAGCTCCTTAAAACTAATGCTGCTTAAAGAATGAGGACCCCTGGCTCTTCTATCATCAGGGTTACCACTACCTCTGGTTGAACTTGCCCAGGTTTGCTAGTCAGGAAAATTGTACCACAGTACACCAGTAGATGGTGAAAAAGGACCATTTTATTTGAGTTTTTCTTTATGCAGTAGCCTATATATGCATAGTCCATGGGATGGAGGAAGCTGAGACATGTCTCAATGCGTGTTAATTTACATCTAGAAGGTATAAGCTTTTAGAAAATATTCTCTTATGGTATAAGGCCAAAATGACCTGTCCACATAAAGGTCTGTATTTAAGATTTGTGAATCAAGCTGTATTGTTTGTTTTTGAAATGTTTCTAGTGTTCTAGAGTTTTTGTTTTGTTTGGGATGGCCACTACATTAAGCATGATGAAACATGTGACCATAAGGAAGTGTTGCTTTTTGATGGAATGAGTACTGTACTGCTAAGAGATAAGATTGTGATCTCAGGAGTGAGAAGGCTTGACCGGAGAAGGCGTCATACAGTGTGGGTAATGACCTTTGTTTGCAGAGCATACAATGTCTATTGAACACAAATTAATGAATGACAGGCCTAAATGTAATCTACATATTTGGGGGACATGAAGTGCAAAACATGGCCTCAAAAGTATGGGACCACTACAAACACAAGACAGATACCCATGTAAATAGCAGAAAGGAGAACAACTGGTGTTATTAATGTCAAGAGGGTTAAAGTAGTTTACACAAATGAATTAATTGTGGAACTAATTGAACTAATTGACAGTGATGCCTTCTCCACAATTAAAGGTACAGTCAGCAATGCGTGTGAACATCACATTTGTTTATGTATGTGTTTATGTTTATATTTCTAAGCAGAAGCTTGTGACCAGCCAAGCCTTCATTTGATCCAAGGACTGAGCAAAACATGCCAAAGACGTAGCTCACCCCAGCCTTCAGTCTTCCTGTAGAAAGTCTGTGTTAATGTTTGGGGGACAGACTTTCGATTATTGTCAAGGTGTCATTTATTCAGTCAATTAGCTAAAGTAGACATGTGCTATCCTTGGTCTAAGTGTGACTGAGATTGTTAACGAATGTTGGTAAATGTGCTCTCAGTGTTACTGGTTGTTTGTTTTCAGTTTTCAGAGCCTGTGTATCATAAAAAGACCTTGAACCTGACCCAGGAGAATGAAGAGCTAACTTGTATAAGGAGTTATTATCTTTTAATGTTAATGTTTTAAAACGTGTTATGTGTTTCCAAATCATGTGATATCACTGACTGCACCTTTAATATGTTGCCAGAGGCAGACTTATGCTAGATCCACACAGTCTAAGATCATTTCAGTCTGGGTGAGGACAACACAAAGTAGCCATGAAGCAAAAGATGTGAGCATTATTTCTGCAGGGTTGGGTGATATGTGAATAACTTTCTGTGGTATAGATCTCTGTGGCAGCTGCCACTGGGAGTTGAGTGGTCTTTTCAGTATGTGGCTTCTATGACAGTTTCAGATGAACAGAAAACAGAGGACAAGAACAGGTTTTTTTGGAATCATCAGTCTTGGAATTTGGATTGCTACAACTTAAGGTATAAACTGAATCCAGACACAGTGACATTAAAGTGGAGTTTGTCTTTTGCCCTTGGCCATTGTATGTCAGGTCAAGCAAGTTTAGTGTGATTACGTCAATTCCACTCAGTTATATTACACAGTAATTTATAATAAGTTATTGTGGTTTACAGAAACAAAAACAATTCCACTATAAAAATGTTAATCAGATATTTGTGGTGTAATTAAACCACAAAATGTACCCCAGATTCTTGTACAGTCATGCAATGACTGCATAGAAAATACAGTAATGATTTGTCTACATTGACTTGTTCTTTAGCAGTACTTGGCATCTGTCCACATCGCCAAAACTACTAATACCTGGTTTCATGACCATGGAATTACTGGGCTTGACTGGCCAGCAAACTTGCCTGACTTGAAACCCATAGGGCATTTGTGTTTTATTCAAGAGCAAGATCAGAGGTACAAGATACAACAATGCAGATAAGCTGAAAGCTGCTTTTATAGCAACCTGGGCTTCCATAACATCTCCGCAGTGGCACATGTGGATTGCCTCCATGCCATGACAGACTGATGCAGTAATTCATGCAAAAGGAGGCCCTACCAAGTATTTAGTGCATACATGAAGATACTTTTCAGATGACATACATTTCTGTTTTTTAAAAACTAGTTTTTTATTGGTTGTATGTGATATTCAAAATTTCTCAGATTAAGATTTTTAAGATTAAGACAAAAATTAGTCCAAATAACTATTTTTAAATATTTAAATATTTCACTTTATGTATAATGAATTTCATATATGAGTCACTTTTTACCTAGAGTTATCTACTATCTCAAAAGTGCTTTGAAAGGTTAGTCAAGAACTACATCTGCTCCACACTACCCCAAAGCCTTGATCATCTACAGTTTTCATATCGGCCCATCACCTTGACAACAAACATGGGGATTATGTGAGAATACTGTTTATAGATTTCAGTTCTGCATTATTAACAGTATCAGACCTGCTACATTCAGTGATCTTGGTATGCACTCCTCACTGGCAGACCTCAGGTGGTGTGGGTAGGTAGCCACATCTCTTCATCCATTACCCTAAACAAAGGGACACCACAGGGTTGTGCTATAAGTCCTCTGTTGTACTTCCTGTATACATGTCTGTAATGCTAGACATGATTCCAACATTGATAAGTTCACTGATGACAGCAGTGGTGGGCTTCATTTGGCAGCCTTATTTGGAAGAAGTAGATAGATTAGAATGCTGCATAGACCTGGCATACAGATTCCTTTGTGAGGAAGGCAAAGCAGTGTTTTTCATCTAAGACGCCTTGAGAAGTTTAAGCTAGCTCAACACCTGCTGAAGATCTTCCGTAGGACCGCTATTGAAAGTGTCCCTATACAGAATCTAACAGCCTGGTATGGAAACACCACACAGCACTTTGAAACAGGACCACAAAACATATTATCAATTCTTGTTCATCGATTTACTACTTTCTTTTTTTTTATTTATTTTCTATCTAGTATTTTTTCATGGAAGCACACAGTCATTGGAGTCAATGAACCAAGCATTTCACTACAAATTATACTCTTTGATTTGTTCATCTGTTCAACAGTATTTAATATTCAGTGTACAGAGGAGTAGAACAGAGGATTGTTTTTAAAAGACAAGACACTTCATGTTGTGGTAGCACCTCGATTGAGCATTATCTAATATAAGAATGCTGTGTCATTATCCCTTACTAAATGTGGTCCAAGAAGACACCAAGATAACCAGTGTCACTGGTTGAACACATTCAGGTTTCTGCCTTGTCTTTTGATCTAATTGATCAAGCATCAGTGATGAGGGTGGGAAAAACAGGTTGGATTCATGGAGGAATTACTTGTAGACACTATAGCAAATTGGCATTTTCGCACTGTTGGAACTTTTTGTAGTTCTTATAAACTTTTTAATAGTTCATAGGTCTTGTGGAGTCCCAATTGCTTTGGCAGCATGACAGTGATTTTACATGTATGTCAGCTAAAAAATGACACTACAGAGCAGAAATTATGGGTGTTTTATCCAGTTCATTTAATAACAAAATGTAAGGTGTTCTCTGATCACATTCTGTGACCTCATTGACCCTCAACTCCAAACACATCATATGTACATTCCAAAATAAATACTCAGCATATGATGCAGACACAAGTGACATCCAAAAACAAAGCTTAACCCTGCACAATTAACATGTAAGAGGGTTACATTAACAAGCAGTACAAATGATTGAAACAGGAGCCTAATGGTCTGATATTGAAAATTCAGGCAAAGTAATAGCCCACTAAAACCAATTTTATATTTTTAAATCCTCACACTTATCCACCAAAAGACAATCAAGCAATATCCACAGCAGTGTGACAAGTCAATTTCTACATTTTTGGTTGTTAAATGTCTTAAAGTCACAGACCAGGTAGAAGCCATAGTGCCAAACCATGTTGCTGAAAAGCAACATGCTTTAACCAGTAAAGATGACTGATTTCAATTCATTTACAGCACTCTTCATACAAATATTATTCAAGTAAAGAATCCGTCATACTCATTGGGCCAGGAAGCCTGAGTGTGATGACATACGTGGCGGGCTACTGCGTCCCCTGTTCAGGATTTCAAGATGAAGTGGCAAGACTTCTGCCTGGGCTTGTCCGACACTGCTATGGGAATGGACAACTGACCAAAAAAGGTGGTTCTACATGAAGACCAAAAAGCAAGATAACATACAAAAACTCACTGTCACTGTGCAAATCTTAATTCATTAGATCAGCTGTCATTTCATCTATCTGATTTTTTACCAAAGAGGACCAGTACTCCATGACATGCTGTGAACAGTGAAAAAAAACTCTCTTTGGCAGTTCCCAGCTTGGGAAATTTATCTGACAATCTAGAATACTGTATTGAACCATGCTGAGACAAGTGGGAAATGAGCTTACTGGAGTTGGCACCGTCAATGGAAGTTCTTTGTTTAGTTTTTTTCCCCTATGTTGACAGCTAATTTTGTAACATCACTGAGGGTTAAAACAAACACTTCACAAGAGCTTATACTAACAGTATCAGTAACTGACAACAGTTTCAAATGTCTATTTCCAGCCTGATGCATCAGTCGCTTTCATAGCGAGCTGTATAAAATTGAGCAGAAACACTAGGTACTGCTAGCCTGGCTTGTGGATTGCAACAGGTAGGGGGAAAAAATTAATAAAAATCGGCCTTCTGGTTTGAAACTAAATTTCCACAGATACAAAGATAACATTAATGAGCCACGCCCAGGGTAAGGATCTCCTTGACAGCACCAGTGTAACAAGCATGGCGGCATTCCACGGAGAGAGTGGGAAACTAGCACAACGAGTTCAGGTTTATGCACAGAGACAAAGAGAGTGGTGTACATGTACTGACAGCAGCTTGTGTCTGAGAACTAACCCAAAAAGTAACATAACAAAAATGGCAAAAGGCTAAACAAATCACCTGTGATAACGCTCTGTAATATCTGTCTGTGTCTGTCTGTCATGTAAGGATGGCAGTGGAATACAACCAACCAACCATTCCAGGTGAAAGGTTAAATCTCTATGGGACAACAGCCAAAATACACTGGGCATCCAAAATGAGAACGGTGAATGATTAGCACTTGGACTCACACACAAAGGCACTTAGGATGGCAAGACATTTTCAAAATCAGAAACACACCACCACCAGTCATCATGGATAAACAATCAAGTGAACAAAAAACAAATATTCCCTTTGTTCATAATCAAAGGGCAGTTGCTACAGTTGGTCATACTACTCAGCGTTAAACTGTCACTCACAGAACATGCAGCAGACTACCAGAACCCAGAGCGGTATGGCTCTGCCACAACCATTTGGATTGTCAAAAAAGAGTGTTCAGGATACAGTCAAGATAAAAACAAACACACATAAATATATTGGTGTAAATATGCATTAAAAAAATAAAAGGTGTCAAAGAATTCCATATTGCAAGCATCAGAGGTACCTGAGTGTATGAAAGGGTTGATGCTTACATGGATTCATGAATGTTGCATTGCATTGTGGGATGTTAAAGCACATCGCCCAGGGGGGACAGTTCTTGTGGATTCAGATAGTGGAAAGGTTTTCAGCCAGGTAGTACAGACTGTAGCCATTGCAGATGATGCAACAGAGGTTGCACAGAGATGACAGGAGGTGGTAGAGCCAAAGCCTGTTGCTCAGCCTCTTGTACTTGGGGTCAGACTCACAGAGCTTGGCGTAAGCTTCACGATTGGAAGAGAGGCCTATATCAAGGCCCAGTCCACAGGCTTGCTCGATGTGGTGCATATCAGCCATGATCTCAGAGGTCATCTGGCCAAACCACTGGGCGTTGATGGCAGCCACCGTCACACACACAAAGTATATGAAGATCTGTATGTACCAAATGGAAAGAATGTGACTATAGAGCAGAATCAAGTAATGGAATACATGTAGTAGTCATGAGGAAAAAGATTGGCAGGGGAGGACACACAAAGCACATGCAGTAGATTTGTACTAAAGCCTCCAAGATCCATTTGTAACGGATGCCAGCTAGCCTTGCTGTGCATGTAGAACGTTAGTAAACCTCCAGGCACCTCAAGGGCCTCCTAATCAGTTGACTGGGAGCTTTCCAATCCAAGGTTGCTGTAAAAACCCCAGGCTGGACTGCAAGGGTTGACCTTGGTTACACATTGCTGTACCATACTGAAGGCTATTTATCCATCAACACTCACAAAGACTTTAATACTATAAAACTTTTTGTCCAAATTTTTACACAGGAAAAAAATTCTGAACTCCCCTGTATTTCTGTAGGTATTCTTCCCCGGCTATTACACTCATCACCCCATGGCATGGCTTGGCCCAGGACCTCCACCAAATGTGGATTTACAGTGGCATCAGGTTCTCTTTGAAAGCTATGTTTTTATGGCAATGCAAACCTCAATGGAAAGGTGACAGAAAAAAAACTTGCAAAGGCTCATTGAAATAAGCCAGTCACTTTGGCACAATGTGTTATTTGCCCAAGATAGTTGGTCATAGCCAGAGAACATTTATACTGAAATAAAGTTTGATGCTTCACAAGTCCAGCAGATTATAGACTGGAATCATGATCAGGGGTGCTCCATCTCCTACATGACACTATATATGAGAACATGCTGACCAAGAAGTCTTTTTTCCACTAAATCAAAATGACCTCTTCTACATCGTCTTTCAGGCATACAGTTTACTAATAACAGTGTGCCAGACTTAATGAATAAACGAAATAACAGAATAAAAGAACAGCCAATTATACTAACACACCAAGGGAAGTAAGAGTCCCATATTTACACTATTACCTACTATGTATTCTACCTATTATGCTATTAATGTGATAGTTAGTTCCTTGCTTAATGCATGCTCAGGACTCACATTCTAAAATTACACATCCTGAACTCCCTTTCAAGGTATGCAATACAGCCCATACTGGGGAAAAGCGGCATCTGAAATGAAGGTTCCTACCTGGAAGGCTTCCTTTTCATCCAGAAGATCACTGGGGTGGTAGACAGCAAATATAGCCAGATTGAAGAAGGCACATGCTGAACCAATGTGATGGTAGAATGGAAATAGACGACTCTGGATGAATCCAAAAGTGTGTCTATTGAGGTGGTTGTCCATCACGAAGTCTGGGGGGGGGTGGTTGAAAGTAAAGAAACCAAAAAAAAGTGTCACAACCAAAGATTCTAAAGTGCTCAGCTCTAGAATCTTTGATCACAACTTGTGGAGGTACACTGGTTAGCAAATTAACTCACTGGAAATGAATGTGACCCATATCTGCATCCCCCAAAAGGTGGAGAGGAAGATGAGGTGCATGAGTTTGGCCGTGACCGTGGGCTCCCTGTCGATTGCCATAATGACTCCTGTAGAAGACAATGCCACCAGGCACTATCGTCCGTCACTGGCACCCCTTTTCCGCCGATTTTCTTTGGTTGTAGCTAAACCAAAAGTCCTTGATGGAGCTCTCCTAATGGACTACAGAAATGCAGATATAGGCTTATCCATAACAAACACACACACACACACCTATCTAATTGCGTTCTCAATGTATTTAAAAAGCAGGACTTTCCCAGACCAGGGGGGCGCGCAATTTACGCCTTGGCTTATTTCGCAATTTAAGTGGGAAGGTGGAGTCTTTAACCCTTCACCTACATCCCAGCGAGCTCGGTTAGGACTGAAACTGATGCATCCACCTGAGGTTCAATTAGACGGAATATGAACTCCATCGATGATTAAAAGTCTTAATCCTACACAGGCTATACTCTAAACGCCCACTGCTCTAGGGCGCATGCAAGTCTCAAAATTCTGCTTTCTCGGGTACAACTTGATTATCTGAATTTGGCGAAGTAAACTGACACGTCCCAAACATAGCCGATACTTTGAAGGAGGGTCGACTATACTGCCATTGAAAGACGCTTGTCAATGTCACCTTCGCTGTAATAAAGATGTTTTAATGCAACACGTAAAAACATCTGAACTGAACTTCACGCGTTTCTCCCCTCCAAAATAAACTCCTACAACAGAAAATAACGAGCAATTACAAACGAAGCATTTCCATAACGTTAGTCATACCACCCAACAGAGGAATGCATGTCAGCTTAACCCAAAAAGCGAATACAAAGTTAGTGAACACGTTACAGCTGGCATAGGCTATTAAACGCACCTGGAATACAGTTAGCAAATGTAATTTTAAAAACAGGTTATGTGAGCTGAGGGTCGAAATGGAAGTTGCGCCTGGACTCAACTTACATGGCCATCTATGAAACCAAATAATGTATGTCTGTTATGCAATATAAGTAACCAGCCTGCAGCTGATTCTTAGTAGACGAAAAAAGACTGCATGAAGATACAACTGACTCACCTCAAGATTTCTCGAGTTGAGAACGAGAATGAGAACGAGAACGAAGAGTAAAATAGAACGCGTTTTCCGATCTCTCCCCAAGTAGCTAACTTCTTATTGGTGCTTAAAGTCACGAAAGAACAACCTGAGTGGCTGCTTGCCGTCAACGCAGAAGTCCACTGGAACTCTTGCTACAACTGCCAACAAATGCAGCTGTTAAAGTAACTACCCCCATGTGGCCACTTAGCAGAATGTATCCATTTCCTCCGAAAGATTTCCTATAGAACGTAATGAACTCATGTATGGTGGACTATAAAGACCTAGATCTAGAAATGACACTTTATGAAGCCCCTTTGACTGTGTAATGCCTACTCAGGTTAGCGTAGGATGCACAGGATACATAAGCTTAAACAAGAACAGCCTTTTCGAGGCTAGGATAATCCGAAACATCAGGTAAACTCCAGATAATGGTTTGGAGAGGTCATTTTCTTTTCACAGAGCCACTATTCCTCTGTTACCAAGAAACAGATCATTAATGCATTATGAATTGAGCATACGTCACCGTTGTCATAGACACACATCAACTAAACAGCGTGTGACCTCTTGTAGATGATCCAGTGTGTGCAAAAGGGATGGCTGAAAAAAACTTTAAGGGAGCCCCTTTTGGGACACAGTCCGCCAGGTATTTTTTACACAGTGAGGGACAAATATTTCTCTGGGTGTCATACACACCCAAGGTGGAGAAAAAAACAGTGATGGGAATTGTTATTATTATTATCAACATTTTATTGTTATTAGTTGTAGTTGGCTAGTAGTATGATCTTAAATTAACTCACATGAATAGTTTCTGTCTGCCAGGTTTGATGTTTCAGCTGTCCACCCTGCAAACAAGAGGGTGGGAACTTACACTGAGATACCTTACTGCAAAAAGATGACAAGTGAATTGGTGAAGACACCAAAACAAACATTTTCTCCTTCTGTTTCAATCTGTACAGCTAAGCTAGACTCAATTTACTCATAACCACCAATCAAAGTTTTTTTAAAATTTTCAATTCTAAGAAAAACATTTGTACGAAGACTATCACGTTTTTTGTCTTTTATCTGGAATTTCTTTTGGAATATGTGTCTTACAGGTGAGAAACCTTGGGCCAGGCACATATAATCCAGATATCAGTGACTTTGGTCCAAGAGCAGTTCAGGAGAGAGCTAAAGGCCCAGGTTGGAAGAGGGCACAGGAGACTGCTCGTCAGGCCCAAATGCCTGGACTCCTGTACAGGGAAGCTTGGGATAACAAACATCTCCTGGTGAGAGTTGAGGGCTGGGGTGTTGTACAAGCCAAGACTTTGTGTTGATGGAATTGGAGCATGGGATGTGAGGTCCTTACACAATTACACAATTATTTTAAATTGAGCCTATTCAAGGATTGTGGAAGGATTATTTTAGAACTTAAAAGATCCACTTAAAAGTGTCAGTGATACATAGCCCCATCGCTCACAAAGAATGCACCATGCTGCTTTTTTCATAGAAAACAAAAGTCAGTCCTTGCACCTACAAAACCAGAGACTTCATTGAAGAACTGAACAAGAAACCATGCAGCATCAGAGGAGTCTGTGATTCCAGGGAGGAGAGATTTCGAGAAACACAGGTATTCACAAGATTGCCACATGATGGAGACAAAGAATCATTCAGTTGCAGTAGTAGAACCACTAGCTGGCCAATAGTGCAACAGCTCTGAAAGCACTACCCTTGCAATCAATTTGTCTTCATGCTGATGAACCTACAAGCCAGTCGCCTTTCTCTCTCTCTCTCTCTCTGCCTTGTAGTGCTTCACTCCTGGACCTGGGACCTATGGTAAGGGAGGTGTTCCATGGGCAGCGATGGAGGCGAAGAGGGTAAAGTCAGCTGGAACCAATCCCTCTGTAATCTTTGGCTCAGGGTTGGAACGCTTCCCAGAAGGCAAAGTGGTAACCGCTAGACACAGACACTCTCAAGTATTCTAGCAAATAGATTTTAAGTCCCAAATTCAGTGATTGCAGCAATGACTTCTAAAAAGGCTGTCAGTAAGACATTTGCCATGTCCAGGGCTTCATGCACGCAGTATAAATAGTTTTTCAGTTCAAGTTAACGTTTTCAAAGCCTTTTAAGACAATTGTTGTATAGTCCCAAGATAACCATGGGAGCATGGGACACAGCAAAAATGTAATCAGCAAGACTATGTTCCTTTGTTTTTTTTTAACCTGCTGAATGTTTGTGCTGTCAGGATGTTGTTGGACTGAGCCCGGACACATATGACATAAAAAGCTTCACTGAACTACTGTTGGACACCAACACAGGGAAAAGGGGCCCTTGTGACCTGTTCACTGTACCAAGGGACAAACCAATCTGCTTTGGCTACTTTGCTGTTCCGGTAATTAAGGGGAAAAAGTTTTCTGGCCTTTGAGACAGAAGTTAACCACTGGTCTATAGTTTAATCAGCAGCATGGGTTTTTGACAGGCAGCTTTCTACATTTCTCATGTAGGGTATCAGAAATGGTACTAGAAACTTTAACGGATTTTATGCCATGGTAACATATCATTTGCCAACGTGTAATTTCTAAACATCCAACATAAAGGTAATAACTGAAAATGCAGGTTAAAACTGTGTCTAATTGTTACTGTGTGAGAGTCAAATGAAGCCATATAAGGTAGTAGTGCTTTAGTTTTTATAATGTACATTTGAAGAACACACACACACAGAAACAGAATGTAGTTGTACACCCCCATGTCCTGCCTCTTTTCTCTCACAGAAGAGAGTCAATCTGAACCCAGGTCATTACACCAAAGAGATGCCAAAGTTCGGGGAGGACCTGGAGACGCCAGAGAAGCGAAAGCATGGTGTGTTTGGCTCTCTGGTGCAGTATCCAGCTGTTCACACCAACAGGATCTTCCACAGCACTCTGTCCCATAGCATGAAGCCTGCAGTGAGTATAGCAAACACCAGTGCCTCGGCTAATGAATATTTTTGCTCACACTAGGGTTTGTGAAACCAAGGAGGTTCAGACAGTAGAAATGTCCCTCAAGCTTGGCTCCTCTCGACCCTGCCAAAGATTTTTAGTAAGATACTGAATCCCAAACTGCACCCAATGGGCTGGTTGGTGCATTACATGGAAGCCTCTACGCATTTCCATGCATGAGCATTGGAGTGAGTGCATGAATGTGATATATACCGTATCTCAAAAGTAAGTAGACGCCTCACATTTAGACATTATTGGAGTTATTTTCAGAGGACAATAAAACTGTACACTGACTACTTCAAGAATTAAGATGGATCAATGTTTAATTTCTATAGTGTTGTTCCATGAAAAGGTACAACAGAATATTAGCAAAAATGTGAGGGGTGTACTCACTTTTGTGTGATACTGTAGATGCATTGCCATTCATTTTCTTGACTCTGCAGAATGCCGGACGGAACCGTTCAATCTGTATGAAAGACACAACATGGCTGAGTAACATTAAAAAATATGTTCTTAATGTTACTCAGCCATGTTGTGTCTTCCATACAGATTCTGCTTTTGTGATTCATTTGTGGTGGGTGATTATAAACCACTAAACATTGGTAAGCTGATGCAATGTTTCCCCATTCTCCAGACGAGTCCGGGCCCAGGGTGGTATGATGTCACCCCAGTTAGCCGCCCGGTGAGTCACTCAGCCCCTCCATTCTTCTCCTCTGCCTCGCGGGTCAGCAATAAAACAGAAAGATTTCAGGTGGGTGGTGGCCATGTGAGGGGAGCCCTTATTCAGAAGATGATGGAAGTCACTCAAAAAATGGCCTATGCGTGTTTGCTAACACACAACAAGTGCTAGTAATGGCAACACTGCACTGTGCATAGCTGAAATATAGTATTATCTTTAGATTTGCACGTCCAAGTTAGTGGTCATGGTCTTCAGTCTTAGGCAGATTAACTTTCTTGCCTTGTAAAAAATCTGTGTAAGTAAAGATTTTTAAAAAATTTATTTTATGAAAATGATTAATTGTCAATGAGGTAAAAATGCAAATGAGGTCATCATCTGCAAGTCCAAACATATATATATATATTTTTTTTTTATGTGCCCCAAACAGTGTGTCATTGGGCCAGGCAACTACAACGTTATGGACAAGAACCAGAAAACTGTCAGTGGTCACCAATCTGTCTTCAACTCTAAGACACAAAGATATCTACACAGCACCCACAGGGACAAATACATGCAGTAAGAAAAAAGCAAGCATACAGTGTGTCTACAAGTTACTGTAAAACAGACAGAACTCACATGCTGACCTTACAATAGCAAACAATGTGGCTAAACAATAGGCCTACATCTTGTATGTATTTTACAGAGTACATAACTGCATACTTTACTCTGTGAAAAATTGTACTCAATGGAATGGCACTGTAATCTAGATATGTACTTTATCTGATGCTGATATGAGTTACAGTAAGCATTCATTCCTCAGGGAAAGACTGAGGCCTGTCAATATAGGCTTGGCCAGAACAACTTTCACAGCGACTGCTTGAAGCACATATCGACAGTGTCAACTGCCTCTGTCGAAGCCCAGCTGGACCAAGGGTCTGGGACACAGGACAACAAGAAATTGGAATATATATTTTGAAAGTACATAATATATTTTCTGCATTACAAGTGACTGTTGAGGTGTTCTGTGTGTTTGCCTTTTATGTAGATAATTGAACAAGCCTGGACATAGGTTGGAGAGAGAATTAGGATTAGACTAGTCAAAATAGACCCTGGGTCTCTGTGGGCACCTGAATACAAACATAGTATGGATGCTGTTTTTAAGAGAGACAAGCCTTGAGGGTTTCAGGGTTTTATTAAACATTTACGCAGAACAAATACAGTAACAGCTTTACAAAAAACTGTAACATTGAAACATTGAAACTGAAAGAATGAAAACAGCCATTTGTATCATCAACATGAATATCTGACACGAGTGGTTTTTCGTATCTCAAAATGATGTGCTTTATTTGTTAACTGCCTGTCTTTACAGTCAAAGTTACTTGACAAAATTAACATTTTGTACTTACTAGAATATAGAGACTCACCAGGCACTTCAATTAAGTATAGGCCTTCAAGGAGTAAACAAAGGAAGGTGGCACCACAAACAAAAAAAGCTTCTATGAAACAGTAAGCCCAGCAATATTAGGTGGAATGTATTTAATTTTGTTTTTTACTGTAAAGTGTTGAATACACAATAATCCATTCAAATGTCAAAGGAAGGAGAATGAAAAAAGAGATCAGTTGTTTTCTTTTACATTTTTGTCATTTTTACAATCACTGACAAAAAAGTACTGCAGAACTTGTGACATTCACCCACTTAACCTGGATCAAATAGAACAAGTCAGTCTATTAAAATAATTGTTTTGTTCTACAAAAACAATAATTATCTCCAAAAAAGGTAAGCATTATTGGCTAAATCCATATTGTCCACCACCCCACTGCTCGCTTAACCAAGTAGCCTAGCCTTGAGGGTTCAACCCAATAGACTTTTATCAAAAACATACCTACTTCAGCATACTGTTCACTGAGTTATGACAAGTGAAATACAAGGAAGGCATCCTGGAATAAAAATGCACTGTATGCATTTAAATACACACATTACAAAATATTTTATTTATTGATGAGAGTGAGAGACTGAGAACTGGGAAGCATTGATTATGTTTATGTGCTGGAACCCTTTCCAGAGAAATTTCTCAGATGGACTGTTTTCTTCAAGGTTTGACAGCGTTTGTAAAGTGGGTAAGGATAGGAATGATGTATGGGATAAGATATTTCAGATATATAAGTTATATTCTGAAATTCGTATAGAGGCTGTTGGCCTTCAGAATATTGACAGATCCAACTAAACTTCTAGACAAAAATAAAGATAATCATTATATGATCTAATGATAATCTTCCATTTTATTTATTCTGTTAATCTTATCAAAATGTCTCTCTTGTAGTTCTTATAAATACTGGATGGTTCAAAAATATATTTGTAAAAAATATGTGGTGCATAGGATTGAAGAGTGTATGATATTTTAGATATTACAATATAATTGAGGTCTGGAACAAGGCTCATAGGCTCATAGATGGGTCACTTTAAGTGATCTAACAATTGCTGTCAGGGTGGAAATTAGTGTCGCGCAGACTTGCAGATTTTATCATACACCTCAGGAAAGGCACCCTTGCAATTCAACTCGTCCCTGAGTTTATGGTACAGGCTTCCGTCAAACATTTCCCAGAATTCCTGTCGCTCCATGTAGACGTCAGCATAAAGCATCTGGAATCTGAACAGAATAAGGACATGTTATGTTGAGTCGGAATAACTCTCCATAAGTATTAATTCAGCCATATGTTTTTTATCTAGACCCACTCTGTTATATGTTGCACAGTGTCCACATATTCCTTCAAAGGTAAGGTGAGCAATGAGTAAAATTTGCAGTTTGTAAATAAAATCTAAACTTTTCTTCACAATTCACTAGCTTGCCATTACCTGAAAAAAAGGAAGGTGTGAGCTACTGGCCTTGTGTATTTTGTTTTTGGTTTTAATATAATGTAATCACTCTAGCCAATAGTTACTGCTAAGAAAAAAACACATGAACAAATGTAACATGACATTTCTCAGCATCGCTTGGCCCACCACCTTTAAGCAACTCCACAGGAGCTTGAACTCACCCGTGTACATCTCTCACAAACTTCTCCAGCTGGCGTGTGGAGGCGCGGGCCTCAAAGTGCTTGACTCTGGGCTCCCCATAGGCACCGATGTCCACATACAGCTCGTCCTCATTGCCCTTCGGGTGCACCATGCCCGGCTGGCTGGGTAGTATAAATGGACACAGCCACAGAGGGTACACCTAAAAAACACGACACAGGTCCAGGTTTTACTGGGAATGCCTTTACATGTTCCTACCCAGCCAAAGGTCAAAGCAAGCATTCACTGAAGTGGATTTTTATTTAAGAGGTTAGCAAAATATATACAGAACCAAATAATTTTAAATAATTTTGATTACTTTGAATGATATTAAATTACCTTTACTCATATAGCAAACAGTGGGAAAAGAACTAAAT
Organism: Tenualosa thibaudeaui; assembly: GCA_027481765.1. Lineage (NCBI taxonomy): Eukaryota > Metazoa > Chordata > Actinopteri > Clupeiformes > Clupeidae > Tenualosa > Tenualosa thibaudeaui. The sequence continues at coordinate 7,468,932 of JAIFZK010000023.1, read as the reverse complement.
ACTGAGAAGTCTATTTGACATTTGATGTGCATCTATATTTTCCATTCATCCAACATTTCCACTTCCTATGTATGTGATAATTTCTCTTTGTGAACAGTGATGTATACTATGACTGTACCAGTATATATAAAGTCTACTTATGTTTGCAGACTCTGCGTGTGTGTGGTGTGTGGATTTTATTTTCTCTGCAGTGAGGACCCACATGGATGTCCTCGTGGAAGCGGGAGATGGCAGCCTTCAGGTGCTTCATGGGCACCAGCATGTCCTGCACCACATGATGCTGCTCATAAAGACGGCGGATGGTCTCGCCCTGTGTCAGCTTCAGCAGCGAAATCTTGGGGGGCACCATCCAGCCAAACACCAGACGGAACAAGGGGTTGTTCCCAAACGGAATGATATCCTGAGAGAACGGAAAGTTAGAGAGAGAGGGAGGGAGAGAGAAAGAGATAGAGAGGGAGAAAAAGGGAGAGGGAAAAAGAGAGAACACCCATCAAGCATAGTGAGATCAATATTCCTGAACAGACAATGACTGTAATGTTTTTGCTCCATAATCTTAGTGCTACGATGCAAAAGTAAGAAACAGGAAGAAGCTATATGCTCAGTGGGTTGAAATGCTGAAAGCACAAACATAAGTCACTGAAATATAATGAGCTATTAAGAGCTGCTTTTGGGCCAAACTCAAGCACTCTTGTGTTTGCGCAGTTGTGTGCACATACAACGACACACCACACACACACACACAAATGACTGGTCTGCCAGAAAAACAATCTGCATAATTTATAATACAATTTTATATACTCTCGGGTGTGTGTGTGTGTGTGTGTGTGTGGGGGGGGGTAATTTGTTGCAAGCCACATATGAGTTCCTGTCTCCTAATGGCATCGAGAGAAAAAGAGATACAGAGAAGGAGAGAGAGAGAGAGAATGAGATAGAGAAAGAGAAGGAGAGAGAGAAAAAGAGAAGGAGAGAGAGAGAGTGGACATTAGTGCTGCTGCCACAAATAATGGTACGCCGCGGTAGGGAAGGAGGCAAGACATCTGAAGTGCCCCATCAGAGGGGTCGTTGACGAAGGAGAGCATCTAATGCACAAATGGAATGAGAGTGTTCTCTAATCCAGGCCTCCACGCAAACGCCAAAACACACAGCTAAATAAATCAGGAAGATCAGAGATAAAACCAAACATTACCAATGCACCCAAATGTGCCGATCCATCAAGAAAACAAAGTCAGATATAGACAATGAGACAGCAGTACTTGGAAATCCATAACACTGTTAAACCCTAATAAAAGCATTCAAGCTTCACAAGATTGTATAATCAATGATTCTCAGATGATTGTGTAAACCCAGACCTTTTGTGCAAAAAATGTCTGGTGTAAATAAAACCAGAGATTGCTTGGATTTACTTCTGTATTATTCTGTACTATTATGGATTGTAAATGGATTATGGATTGTAAAAATAAAAAACAAATCTGTCCACACAGTAAATGCATGAAGTTATACTCTTTGTTTTAGCCACAGTCATACCTTCCCCATGCTTTTAGGTTAGGGGACTTCTCTGAGAGTACTGTAATGTTTAGAGGCAAGTCAACACTCAGATGCCCATACCTGCAATTCCCAGAAGATGCTGCGTGTGTGCCTGTGATAGTAGTGCCTCAGAGGGATGTACTCCACAGCTGTTTGGTCTGCCTTCAGGAAACTCTCCACATGCTTGAAGAACCAAGGCTTATAGTACAGACCAATGCGATTGATCTGAGGGTGCAGAGAGACAGAGACTTATACACACGAATAATGTGTGTAATGTAACATAATGTTTTTGTGTTTTATGCTCTCTCTCATTCTCTCTCTCTCTCCAATGTTGTCAAAAACTGTAACATGTCCAAGGTCCTCCAAAAAAGGGATTGACCTTATCTGGCTCTGCTTCATTGGTCATGGTGCCGGTCATGATCACCGCCTCGTCCAGGGAGTACTGAAGGCCCTCCACAAACTGGTTCTCCTTGTTGGCAGACTCACTGGCAAACTTCTGGCAGATAGCACTGAGACCACGCACCGGCTCATAGCAAAGTTTCACCCACGTCTTTGCTGGAATGATACGGATCTCGGCAGCAACCAGGAAGCCCAGTGTTCCACAGGACCACGGTACCGCATAGAACAAATCAGTGTTCTCTTTCTGTGAGGAAGCATTAGGTTAAACTATGGAAATCCAACTCCTTAGAACAGAGGCATTTCACTATGTATTATTATTATTTTTAGAAATATTAAAAACACTTAACACCTATTTAAGAAGTGTGCTTGAGGAACCTGATATGAGCATACTGTTCAGATAAATCAATAAATGTACTCCGTCACATCATAATCAATAGAGATATGCACATACCCTTCAAAGCATTTGACAAAAGACTTGATATTAGATCTACTGGGGTAGCTCAAGGGGGAGCTCACTGTCCTTAAGAGAAAAGGATTGATTCCTTTGTGATCACCCATGGGGGTATTGGTTATCCTCAGCGCGGGGATAGAATCTCAGTGACACATTGTCGGGGGAGAGCTTGAGTTCTTAACCTCCACTGTGGTAACAGCATGGGAGGGAGATACTGGTAACTGTGCCAGCTCTGTCCATGTAAGGGGCTTGTGATTGTGCTGTTCAGACAGTCAGTGAGCAGCCCACACTTCCTTGCATATATAAGCATTTTGGAAAAGAGATGGCCAAGCAAAGATCATACACTGTACATGAGTAGATTAGGTTGTAGCTGTGTTTTGTGTAGAGCTATTGTACTGAATGTAGACTCCCAAAAATGGTGAATCTTTTTTGTGTTTTGTGTTCCAGAAAGTCAGGGGCAGCTAAACCAAGACAATAAATCAAACTACAAAACACATCCCACAAAACCACTCACCTCAGTGCATCGCACCAGACTGCCATCTGCCAGAACCAGCTCATAGGCCACACAGATGTGCTGGAAAAGGCCATAGATGTGCGAGGAGGACTCGATCCCTGTACCCATGACCAGGCCTCCTGCGAGGGTGGTGAAGACATACAGTGAGTGCCTTTCTGTTATTCTGACTGTCTTTGAATGTGTAAACAGGTGCATTAACCTTCATTAAAATCGCCAAAAGTGGTTGCAAACTTTGTGTACAACAATGGCATAAAAACAATCATCCCAAACCAAAACTGTGTTTTTCATTTACTTACACTGCCCTTTTCAAACAACCTTTACATAAGCATGTGTCTCTTCCACAAACCAAAAAATGTCCACCATAGTCCTCCCTCAAAGTAGGAACACATTCCACTGACCACTTCTGCCAGCTACCAGTAGAAAATCAATAACCTCACCTGTGGGACTTATCATACATTAAATCTAGCCATGCTGCCAAGAGTAAAGTATTGCTTAGGCAAACGCTTTTGTGCTGCTACGAGCACCTATGCTCTCATTTTACATGCGCTTCATGGCGTTGGCCTCAGCAGACCAGCAAATGAATTTGCTGCCTCGTTGCTGGAAAACATTAGCGGGACAGTGTGCACAAGCTTTGCCTTCTAGTAAACCTTTATGGAAACTGATCCTGAAGATGCCACCCTCACCCCCCCCCCCCCCACCTAAAAAAACAGCCATTTCCTGAGCCAGTTTCTGTTGCCTCGGATGCCATCATTTGTCAAGTCTAATATGATTTAATCAGAGCTTTCAGCAACCACACAAGAATTACATTACTGAACACTGAAATCTGGTGTTCGCCATGTGTTTAACTTGAGTGCACCAATTTTTGGAGGATATTCCACCCAGAGGAAAAAAAACTAATTCAGGAACAGATAAAGAAAAGCAGGCTGTCTGAAAGGCTAAGTGTAATTTTACATTGGCGTTCAGATTTCAGAGCAATGTAATATTGAGACTTATTAACAGTTAAGTACAACATGCAATGCAATGTAGTATAAAAACACTGCCACTGTTTTGTACTCTAAAAACATAGTCTATGACTATGAAAATAGTCTATGACTGGGAATGACTAGAAATCAGAAAGATTGTGAGAAGAAAATGTAACCTGGTGTCTATGACACAGCAGTATGGGTCAGTTATTGAGAAAAAACGATGAAAAAACAACAACCGCCTACCTACGGTGAGGTCATCCAGCTCCGGCAACACTGGCAATGTCCAGCCAATAGAATTGAGAAGAGCAGTTACCTGACCCATATTGGCTAGAGGTTCAACACGAACTACCTGGGAAGCAAAATGGCGAAGTGGCACAGTACATTTCTTACCAGTGTTATGCATATTTCACAATTGAAGATCATGCACACAAACACCTGCATATAAGCACAGACAGCTTTTTGCAAGCTGATACACCATGCATACAGATATTACTCACTGACTCACTACTGTCCTGACCTAATATGTATGACTCACTATGTTATTATTCAAACAGTCTGAGGATTTTACCTTTCTATGTATTTATCTATAACTTGTATAGGCTATGGACTCTTGTGTGTCTAAAATAAAGGTTGAATTGAAAGTATACACAAGTCAAAGGGAATCCAGGAAACCTTAATGTCCTTGGGGATAAATAAAGTATCTATCTATCTATCTCTCTATCTATCTATCTAGGATGAAACTGTATTCTTTCATTCTGTGAGCTTCAGTCTCACCTGCCTCTTGGTGTCCACTTCAAGGATGTCCATCATGTTGATCATGATGTTCTTGTGGGTCTTCTTGTACTTGCCCACTCTCAGTGACACAGTCAGCCAGCCAGGGCGCCCGGTGCACATGTGGGTCTTTCCCCCCTCCTTCCTCCACTCTCGCACCTGAAGGCCAGGAAGGGGGGTTATTCTGGGGCCAGTTCTAAAAGCATACCCTATTTAGAATGTATTTGCATGAAATAAATGCTATTGTTTTACTGTTGATTAATTATTTTATTAACTGTGGGCTGCATTTTCTCAAATACCAGCATATATTTCTTTTACTTGGAGAGCATATACCACATACTGCCACTGCATGAGCACAACAAAAAATATCATAGACTAGCATGCTACTCCTGAAGTACTAAACTACTCCTATATCCTAAGGAAGACAATGAATGAATGAATGAATGAATGAATGAATGAAGGCATGAGGAATGAAGTTTCATAGAACTCACAAGCGACAGTCAATGTAAAACACAATAGATGGATGTTGTACTATGATTCATGCTCTTAATTAGGCTTTCACATTATGAAAAAACAACAATGCACAGAAATAATCCACAGAAACGTAAAACCAGTGTGGGCACTGAAATCAACCAAAGGGATGAGAAAGGACAACATATCTATGCAGGCGCATGGATGAAGAGTAGGGGGATTGTAGACGACAAAGAAAACACACCGAAAGGAAGGAATGTCGGATCTAGTGTAGTGTAGTGATCCTTGTTTTCGTTCTAGGCCATTCAGAAATCCTACGTGGAAGTGAAGGATTAGAGGTCGAAACTCCAGCGAGAGGTGGAGTGGACTTTACCAAACCACAGACTTGTGCCCGGACTTAGTGCAGTTATACATTTCACCAATCTGGTCAAGGGTAGCCTGATAGAAACGTTTGTAGTCAGAAACCTTTAGCCATCCTTACCTGTCTTTGAATGTCTCTGACCCGCTGATCGTGCTGTTTCGGCGCGGAGCACATCTTGAAGATGATCCATGCTCTTACATAATAGTACACATCGAATATTACGGACAGTGGTAAGAGAAAGAGGCAGACGAAAATCCAACGCTGGTGAATTATTACATAATCCAGACCCTTTACTTTGATCCACAATACAAACAAAACGATTAAGCCACCAAGGTACAGTAACGGATCCATGCTTTAATAAGAAGACCAGTGTTCGCCTGCTTGCTGCCTCTAGGCTATGTTAGTCTGGTATCTTGACGCTTGAAGGTCAGATCACGTCTCGTCGTAGGATGTAGTTTTAATCAGTACATTACGGCTTGATACAGACTCTTGCAGTGTTGCCAAGGAAGGACCCTTGTTACAATCTTACGACTACCTGAAGCTGCTGAAATTGACACTTCGAGATAGTAACCTGTCTGATGTTGAAGTTATCCTCCCTACCTCTACACTGATTGGCCAAAGTCGTGTCAACCCCAGCTGCGTCTGCACACCGCATCCAATCACGGTGTAGAAAGGCCGTCACACCATTCAACCATTCCAGATATGCTTATTTTCATGCAACAGTTGGACAATGAGACACGCCTGATTGCGAAGTGACATAAGTGGCAGATATTTATCACAAAGAAAATAATTTAAAAAACTTTTCATGTTTGGTACGTGCGAACTACGAGACTTACTTAGGTTAACACTGGCTACAGAGACACTTCTTTTGCATATTAAAACAGATTTGAAAAATAAGTTAATTACGGTCATAGAATAAAACCCATATCCAACAATAACCCTCTTTATAAACCCCATGACCAACATTAAAATGAATATGAATAGCCTGAATGCTATTACATCAGAGGCATATGGGAGGGGCATTGATACGCACTGACATTGACGATGAATGGGCTGAGTTTGGCTACTGCTCGCTTTCACACATCAATATGTTCATCCATGAACTGACCTGGAGGAGCGTAGCCAAGTGACTCCATCTACGCAGGCACATGAGCTGACATTTTGAAGTCAGGGCAATTGGAAAGTTTGACTGCATGAAAATCGCAACGACTTATTTGTAGATGATGCTTTGAAGACGAACTGACAGGAGCCTGGGGATGTTCCTATACACCTTGCGCAAAGAGAGATTTTAAAATAGTCCAACGCAGCATTTCCTAGGGGATTAAATATAATTCCGCATTCAACAACAGAGACCCAACATTACATGCTATTTGTTTTTAAAAAAGTTTCCCCCCTATGGATGAAGAGACTGATTCAAGACAAGACATCGGCTGAACTGTAGCTGCCAGATCTTCAGCCGCGCGCCGCAATGCCTTCCCTTCACCATGGGGCCATATTCATAGGAGTGATGCTCATCGTCACCGGCGGCTCCACAGCTTTTCTGCCGTCCAGTCAGAATAGACTACAGGCATTCAGTTTGTGTTGCGTGGTCCTGGGCGCTGTGATGCTCATATTGGGTCTCTTCTGGGCAATGAACGGAAAGAGTACCCCAGTGACTTACAGCAATGAGTACACACACGACTACAGTCATGTTCTTTTCACCCCTCCGCACGGGAATCACTTCCCAGAGTCGCAATCCGTCTACTTGCAAAGGTGGGTGACCTATATTGAGCATGTAGAATTGGAATTACAAAGTAACGCTGTTACCATGAAGAACAACACAATGTTAAGCTGCCTCTTACCGATATTGCTTAATGGTTGTAACCTGCAGTTATTTAAAATAATACTGCAAATTAATTATTTTTAGTTGTGTGGTAAAATGTATTTACTTAAGTTTGTTTTTTTATGATTGGTACATGTAATAGACATACTGTTTTTTCCCAAAATGAACAAACTACGCCCACTGTCATTATCAATTTAGTAGAAAGATGATGCACCATTTAGCCATTAAGATGGGTCAATTCCCTCTCTCTCTCTCTCTCTCTCTCACACACACACACACACACACAGAGAGAGAGAGAGAGAAAGAGAGAGAGAGAGAGGCGGGGGTAACTCCTATGTGAGGCGCTGGCAAACACTCCTAAGAATCCTTTTTAACGTTAAAGAACCCCACTGCCATCTGGTGGTCTTCAGACAACAGGCTTAAAAAGAATTCACATTTTACCATACGTTATTATCATAACAAACCAAAAAAAAATGATTTTGGTGAAAATGTTTGTGCAACCTCATCAGGAAGTTTTTTAAAGACACATGAAGATTTACATAATGTATATGGTTACTACATTAATATTAAATGTTACCAACTTGACATATGCCGAATGTATAATACTCATTTTTAATTTCAGGACTTTGGAGAGACAGAGGAGAGGAGTTTATGAGGAGGACTTTGACTACCCGCCAATGGAGCCAACCTGTTTCAGCCCTTCTGGCAGAGGGCGTCCGCCTCATTGGGACCTGGGGCCTCCTCCACCCTACGAAGTGGCCATCAAAACCACAACAAGCTCCACTCACCTGAGGAGAAGCTATTCTGATACATTCCGGCCAACAGAACCTCTCTTTGGCTGCTCACGAGAGATCAGTTTTGAGGTGTGAAGGCGTCGTTATTGACTTGAGGATTCCCTTAAGACTTTTCATGATTGATTCCTCTGGCACTCCTTTCTATCATACACAGGCCTGGAATTAAGATGCAAGCATTAGCCATACCTGATAATACAACACAAGTTTCAAGATTTTAGCATCCCTAGACCACTCCTTGTTTTCTATTTGTAATGTTTAAAGTATCCTTTTAGCTTAAATATGTAAAATAGAGCTGCATCACGAATGGCTGCAAAGATATTTGACTTTACCGTCTGAGGTTTGCATTTTGATTGAGAGGAGTCATCATTTGTCTTGTATCTTGAAGTTATGCGATTCTAAGGGAGTAACTGAGATCAGGTTCCAACTCTATCTGGTCTGAGCAAATTTTGTTCACTAATCTACTTGATTCATGCAGGTCATCACTTCATCTTCTTTCTGCACTGATATTTGTTTGGTGGCATTTGAACATGACAAACAGCTATTAATTTGGTAAATATGAAACAAATAAACACTTGTAAAGACATGTTGATGTACCATATTTGTAAAAATTAACAAGTTAAACATAAATCCTATGTTTAATTAACTTGTTATATCTCAGGTCTTAGTCTGTTGTACTAAGCCCCTTGTCAGTCAGAATGTTCTTGCTACCTCACACAATGGAGGCCTCTACAGCCCTGTCAATGCACTGCAGTCAGAGACACAATTGTTTGGGATAATCCCTAAAAGGGTCTCCTGAAGATTCAATTGAAATACAAAGGGACGCAAAGCTAGATTATTAATCAAGATCTCAGTACCTTTGTCAACTAGGTTTTGTCGTGTCAAACCAAGAAGCTTTAGCTGAGTGTGGGAAAACCACAGGTTGATAACATTATGAAGAAATTCAGAGGCAGACAGTGTCAAACAACCCAAATGAGAAGGCGCAAACATGCCAAATGCTACAAATCTTTTACTGTGTTATTTTTACAATAAACCAAAGAAGAAACATTTAGCCTTACAATCTAAATCACAGGAGGCCTTTTGCTTTGATGGATGACATGTAAGCACAATTATCTGTTTTAAATGTCCTGTTCATCAATATCAAATGTGCGATTTCATGTAATGCAGTGCTTCATTTGTTTTCTCACTGGAACTATGTTGTATACATTATTTGTCCTATTTATCAGCTAACCTGAGGAGATGCAGCACAAACCTGAATGTTGTCACATCTTTTTAGTTCACAACTCCATATTGAGCCCTGTATTCGGAGAACGAAATGCGGATCATTCCAGAGCAACCATGATTGCATGCCACTAGCATCACTGTCGAGGCCAGACTGACAGTGTCTCAGCTGATGGACTTTGCGTGAGCATGGGCTGTGGGTGCTAAATGACTATTGTCTATTCAGCATGCATGTGTAATACAGAAATTGTAACGACTACATTATTTCATGTGTATTAAAATGTAAAACTTATTCACTTTTGTCCAGAATCTTATGTGATGAAGACAAGTGATGAGATAATATAAAGACATATTCTCAGCATGGGATATGGTGCAAGCTTATAGATTTTGGGCACATTACAGAGCCTATGTGGTAGACACAGGAAACAAGAAAAGAACCCACTGGGAAAATAAAGAATAAAACACTGATGCTGAGCATCCATGCCACATTTAGGGTAAGTGCCCATGGGAACCTGGGTTTAATTCCAGCTGCCAGTGGTCATTAATTTCCAGATCCCTCTCCCATCTCCCTCTCCCACTTCCTGTCACACATAAAGACAAAGAGCCCCTGAAATAACCCACTGCCATACAGCAATCCGCTAATAATTCATGGAACATTTGAAAATAGACCACAAATGCAAAAACACACGCCCTATCTAGTGCATGATATGCTCATATGTCCTATGATCAAATATCTGTTGGCCTCATACACTGGCCTCAATTATCACTTGGTGCTCCATTACTAGATAAATGATTTCATCAGAGCTATGGGAGGGGCGTTCTTGAGAGATACTGAGATAATCACGACTCATACTGACAACGAATCAGTCAGTTAACCACATGCCTTAACATGGAGGTGTCAAATGGGACGCTGCAGATGTATTAGGCTAACAGAGGGATTAATTCTCCAACTGTGAAGAAAAGTTTCATACTTTGACACAAAGAGGTTGATGCTTTGAGGTAGGACAGTTAGATTTTTTTAACTCTGACCACATCGCTGCGACGTAAAAGTAAGAAAAGTAAGAAAAAAAAAGAGAACTGGACATGATATGCATCTCTAAATACTGGGGATTGGGATGAGGATTTTTGTTCTAATAGATGTAAAACTTGAGTTGATCCAGGATAAACGATCTGTTTAGTAGCTTTTTACCCATTCCCTTTTTTTTCAGCACCATGCCATCTCTTTACCAAGGATCCTTAGTTTTAGGACTGATTCTCACAGCCATCGGCGGTTTAACGGCTTTCCTATCGTCTAGTCAGAATAGGACACCTGCGTTCAGCTTATGCTGTGTGACCATGGGTGCGCTTATGCTTATAATGGGTTTCTTCTGGGCAGTGAAAGGAAAGAGAACCCCAGTGGGTTACAGCAGTGAGAATGCACTCAACTACAGCCAGGTTTTCACCCCTTCGCACGGGAGCAACGTCCCAGCATCGGCATCCGTCAACTCTCACATGTAGGTAACCTAAGATTAGGCTAGTATTAAAGTTGATAAGACACTGTGCATGCTTTAATTAATTACTGCATGAAAAACAGGCATGTTGTTAACTAACAAACACAATGGCAGTATTCTGCCTATTTGTTGGGTTAATTTGCTTCTGGCTGCACAAGGCAAATAAGAATTTGGCAATTCTAAAAAATCATAATCAGAAACCACGCCCAGAGTCATCATGAATTTACTAGAAAGATGAGCCTATAATATCATTAAGACGGCTCAGTTCTCTCTCTCTCTCTGTGTGTCTCTCTCTCTTTGTCTCTCTCACACACACACAAGTTGTTCCCCTGGGTGCACAGACAATGGAGCCTAGAAATCTAGACTCAAGAATAGTTTTGCTAAGCCGGTACGTCTAGAAACGAGCCATAGGTAGTTCTCCTAAGTTTGGTCGGACCAATCACATCACTGTCCTTTATAGGGAGTTGCCTAGGACAGTGGTTAAATATTTAACATAATTTTTTCATATTGGCTCAGTTAAGAAGTATTTGTTGTGTTTATTTAACGGTTTAATAGTTTTTACTAATAAAGTTTACAGGTGATAACAGGGGCGCCGCCGGGGGATGGGGGGGAGGGGGAAGTTATTATGATTCCAAGGGCCTAGCAGTGATAGGGGGCCCGAGAGAACATTTTAATATTATAATCAATGTTTGGGAGGCCCAAAATGATTTTCTGTCATAGGGCCAAAAATTTCTAGCGGTGCCGCTGGGCGATAAGGGAAATGCTCCAAAAACAAATCACAATATGAAAAATTCAGTTTTACTTGCACAAGAAATGTTATTCCATGGTAAAGGCCTACTAATATCAATGGATGAAATTCCATTCTCTATCAAAATCTATATATCTCTATAAAAATATTGCATTGCATAATGAACATATACAAATTTACTATTTACTTACATGCTAAATTATACATATCCTTATTCTGTAGGCTAGACTACCTTTAAAAAATCTTCTTCCAAACTAATGCAACCATGCCTATAAATGGTTAGTTAGATCATAGCCCTGAAGTAAATAGCTTACTTTACACAAGAGCAAACAAGCTCTCTGAACATTTCAAACTGGATTACAGTAGCCTAGAATGTAGCTTGAATGCTTGAAATATTCTTAGCTTTGGATTCAGTAAGATTGTTTAGATGTTTTGAAGAGACAGTTTAGAAGTTTGTAGAGTTCTTGAGCTATAGTGCTAAGAAGAATGCAGTTATGCAGAATACAATATGATTACATGCAACGTAATTTAGTTATCTGTCTGGTGAACCATTTATCACGGTAACTAGCAACTAGTTTTGCAAAGTTAACCATACCAGGCTACTGTATGGTATGCTACGTTTTACGAATACTGTGAGAGCAGTTCAACAGAGAAAAGGGTGTTGTTTCAGAGAACACAATATGCTTAATTGGTTAAATGTTTAAATTGATCAACTAATTTCAAAGTTACTTTTCTCATGAACCGTTTATCACAGCAACAAGCAACTAGTACCATTTGAAAGCTCACGACCGATAGACTGGGCTCAATCCTATGGCCGGAATCAGCGATTGTCTTTCAAACTAGATAGAGCTACGACCAATCAGAGCAACGTCCACAAAACAGCAAATAGCCTACATCCTTCTCTAAAATGCCTTTTTCTCCTTTCAAAGAAAAGCCTAAGACCCCCCAAAGTCGATGCCAAAGCCTATTCAAATGACCACTATTCCTTGGCCACTGTTGACAGGCCTGTTGTTATCTTGCTAAGCCCGTTTGACAACTCTCCACAAAGAGAGAGTGTTGTAATTGGTCTTACCAAAGCTTGGTAAGACCTCATGGTGTGTGGCTAGACATACCTGCTGAGCAAAACTACTGCTAGGGTACATCTAGATTTTCCGGCTAGTGAGATCAATCTAATGGAGAGTAAATTGTTGTTTTAGACGCAGATGGAGATATGCGCAAATTTAAACATGTAAAAAAATACGAAGTTCATTTTCTTGCAAACTGTTTATCACAGCAACTAGCTAATGACACCATGTGGAAACTCAGATTATATACTTTTATGTGACGAATAGTGCGAGAGCAATTCAAGAGAGGAAATCGGTATTGTTTTGGAGCATGTCAGACACGTCATTTTACTTTAAACTGGGAGACAACATTGCTACCTGAATTGATTTCAAATAGTTCAAGTAAACATCTTGAACACTGAAAGCTATACCTTATTATATTACTTTATGCATCTAAACTCTGATTGTTGCTGTGTTATGCTAATTTATCCATATAAATGTTGATGGCCATCATCATCATTAAATTCATTAAATTAACCTTAATCCTAATGCACAGTTGCACAATTGGGAATTGACATCTTTTATCTGATTAAGTAGTGAGCTACTCCTTAAAACTTACATCATAACGATATTTTTACTAGAGAACCTCTCCATTTTCTCTCAGTGATTTGACTGCTGCTAATGCTTACACTTCCAATGCTTACACTGCTCTCCATCATAAAAAAGCACTTCTTACACACTTACAGTAAACTGTCAATCATCAGTATTAGCAAATGAAATTCAGGGGGGGCACCTGGAGTGGTCAATCAAATTCCAGGGGAGTCGACTCCAGTGCTACCCTGAGCCCTCCTCTGGCTCTGTCCCTACCTGTATCTGATACAGTTTTTTGCACTGGCAATGTGCTGGCAATGTGCTTGCAATCTACTGGTGTGCAACAGCCATTCATAGATTTGCAAAAGTACCTAGCTAGCTATCTAAAATGACAACTGCTTATTTGAAACTGTCTTGAATTTATTCCTGACAGGGCTTACGATGGCAGAACTTTTTTGTGTCGCATGAACAAAAACAGTAAACTTTTTAGGGATAATAGCCTGAATCCTTGGACTGAACCTGGTCTATCGGTCATGGCCAGACTATACATTTTCATGTTATAGATGGCTTGTCAGGCTACAGGCACCATTCATGAAAATCTTTTTTTTTTTTGTAGTGTTAGATTTAAGATAATTAAGATACATTTCACACATTATCATTGACTCATTTACCTCATTGTTTTTAAGATTTTTTGAAGAACAAATTTACACTTTGCAAGTTGCATTAGGCATTCTTGAGATAAGGGACAAAACAATTTTTTAAGTCTTCAAAATTTAATGATTCGTAAACTTTTAATAGACACATGTATAAACACAGGTCTCAGCTAACAAGCCATGTAAAGGAACAGGTTTAAAATGTAAAAAAAAATCTTGTAAAAAATAACTTTTATTTACATCATAATATGATTTGTGTCAACTACGTCTGGCACAGAACTCATTTTATTTTAATTTGACCAATCCATGATCAAATGATTTTGTACATTCCATATTATAAATTGATATCAATAATTTTAGAGGTATATTCTCCATCAGACAGCCAGGAACTGGCTGAACAGAAGCAATAGAATCATCCTTCCCCAGTGATTCCATGTAAATTAACTGTTGATACCTCCGTGGCTGGGTAGAACCTTCTGTTCCTATTGACATTGTAAAGACCTTACCTCAGATAGATTTGGAATGTATTTCTGGATATTATGAAATGTGAAGGTATTCATGTTTAGTATAATTGAAATGATCTTAGTACAAGAAGTGTAATAATTGAAGTGTATGACCAATAACTAGGTGTATATGAACAGTTGGGTAGCCTACTTAACAATGCTAAGTGCCATAGGTATGTATTCAACTCCCCTTGGTTAAGTGTATCTAAGCGGAACACTCTCTTTGTTTAGTTAGATTTAATGGTGGATGCTTTTTAGCTGAAACTCTTATGTCCCCCTTGACGTGCGCCATTGTGCCGATTAAACCTGTTTCCTGAAGTTCCGGAGTCTGCCACCAGTCTGCAATTCTTTCTACAAACTGGTAGCTATTAAAATATATATAATTTAGTCCATATGCAAATAAGGCATTATTACATGTAGTTTAATATATCAAAACAGTAAATTGAATAAAAAGTAACAGAAAAACCTTATTTTTCAGAATTGACAAACATGATGGTGTTGACAAAGAACTATAGAAGAGGAAGTTGGAGTATTGGAAACGCTTCCTTGTGAAGTTGGGGTTGTCCATTCTGGTTATCCATTACAAAAATAATTTTTGGAAAGACCTTTCAACTCAATCAGTAGAAATGTCAGCACCATGGAGATGGATGGACTGATGGAGTCGATGTCTGACAAAGTTGACAAAATGGTTTTTTATTCATGTTATTCAAAACTTGTACACTGATGGCATCTTGCTTTCCCTCAGTACATAGATGACTCTATAACCTAAACTAAAATGCCAATATTTCCTTAATTATTCATAATTACTTAATTATTACATAATTATTATTTTAATTGGATGACGGTGACACATGAAAGCTGTGACGGCAATCACATCAACATTGTTTGTTCAAAATATTTTAGAAAATGAAATTTTACATCCATCTGTGCTATTTTTTCATCCACCAAAAACAGGAAGTGCATAAAGGGCCCTCAGGAATACAGTTTTCCATAATGTGCCTGATTTATACAGGATTTAAAAAAAAAAACACTACTGACAGAGTTGACTTAAAGGTAGGACAAAGTTTGATAAGCAAATTTTTATAGAAAATAAAATTTAAAGCTCACCTAATGTCATTTGTGACATTTTATGGAAGCATAAAGTTCTTTTGGTGTTAATGTTAATACATTTATTGGATGTTTTGGACTTTTTTCACTATTTTACATTGAAACCTCTTGATGAGGACAGGATAAATTGCATTTCAGTGTGCAGTGGCAGTATTTTAACAAATAAAGAGACATTAAAAAGACACAAAAAATACATTAATTCCTTGAATTAATCCTCAATTCCTTGAATTTTGACAAAAATTGCCATTTTTATATGGAGGACATGTTTTGTCCCTTATCTCAAGAATGACATATATATGGCATATATTGCAATGGATACTATTATTTCATTAATTGTGCCTTTTTTTAGGACTGTGGAAAGAGAGAGTAGAGGAGGCTATGAAGAAGACTTTGACTTTGATCCACCAATGGAACCATCTTCTCTCAATCCCCCTCCTTGGAACTTGGAGCCACCCCCTCCATATGAAGTGGCCATCAAAACCACAACAAGTTCTACACACTTGAGGAGAACCTACTCTGATACATTACGGCCAACAGAACCTCTCTTTGGCTGCTCACGAGAGATCAGCTTTGAGGTCTGATGTCGATATCCTTGGGGGATATCCTGGGGATATAGGACTGCCACTGTTTAATCCACTGAGATCAGCTATGAATGTTTCCTCTAGTATGTGTGGTTAACCCTTTATGTGTTTACAATCTTATGGAATCTTACAATCTTATGTTATTCAAAAGGTTCTTGTCACGTCACACCTTCAGTTGCGAATGTAGAAATGTATAGCTTTTACACTGCCAATGAATTAACAAATGAAAACTGTAAATGATCATGATGAAGGAGACAAGCCATTGTACAGCATTTGTTTTCTCTGGAATTGCTTTTGCACAGGCTATCAAAACACTGTGGTGACAGCAGTCCCTAGAGTTTTAGTTGAAATATTCTCTCAATCAAAGCATCAAAGAAGAAGCATTACAGAAAGGTAAACAAAATCAATGCAATGCAATGCAAAAATCACTTGATGCCTTTATTCCCTCTTAGATGGCATGCAAGTACTGCATGCACTGTTTGATTGTATTTCACAGTAACTAAGTGCCAATTGTATATTTTGGGGTCTTTACTGTTTATCAACTAATCCAATGAGATACACTCGAAAGCTGATCACAGTGGTCACAGCTTCCACATTTCCGTCTTTCTCAGTATATGTCAAACCCCAATATTCAGACTGTTTGTCAACTAAATGACTGCATGTGAACATGGGCTGTGTTTGCTAAATGACTTCAGAAAGTGCCTCAAAATGTTTTATGTCTCAGCAAGCATGTATAATGTGACCATGTTATTGTGAAGAGCATCATTTAACACATATGCATGCGTTGAGTGCAGCTGATTCTTACGGCAGTCTAAATTAAAGGTATACTATGCAAGTCTGCTACTTTTATACTATGGAGCTCCCTCTACACCAATGTCCTAAATTCTCACCACTACATGCAGATTTAGCTATTTTATGCATTTTATGCTTTTACTTTCATTTCACAGCTTCACGTTTGCTGTCATTGTATTTCAACATATTATGTTGCTCTATCCTGGTTAGTATTGAATGATCTTTAATAATATGTTACAGTGAGTGTAAACATGAATAGTTCCTGTCTGCATAAGTGAGAGTGTCACACATGTCACAATATAAACTTTTCAATGATCTTCTGTATCAGCATATGAGGGCTTGACTCTGGTCTGCATAAAGGGGGATTTTCCCCCCTCCCCCTTGGAAAAATAGAACATAGAACTTAATGGACGTTTATGCCTCTCGATCTACTGTCTACTCTATGCTCTTGCTCTTCTTTTACCCTCTCCATCAAATTGAATAGGTCTAAACAACTGCAGCTTACAACAGTCCTTTAAATGGATGGTTCATTCATAGGGTTTTGGTATGCGTTTAAAACTTCAAATTAACTTCAAATCTCATGCTGTTTAAGCACCTACAATGCAAGGTCAATCATGCGTTGCCAGACTCTACATCTTAATTGATGTGGGTTTGGTTCACAGGGTTGTTAATGTCACTAAATGTGTGAATGAAGTAATCTGAAGAGGACAGGATAGGCTATGTTACATGATTTGAGAAATAAAATGTGATAAACTGCTGGAATCTTAACACTGGGTCAGGGCTATTAACACTAAAATCTTAAAGGAGAAATCTGGTGTGATTCAATCCATAGTCCCGTTGGAAAATGAACGAAAATTTGATACAACATAGACTCAATAGTGAACCGTCAGCTAACACTAACTGAATGGATGCGTTTAATCCAACATAATACTTGCTTCAACAAACAAGGCCACAACAAGTGTAATCTACAATGGCATATAAGCATTCAAAATCATGAACTTTATACGCTATGCCTCTGCGCTTTGAGCAGTTTTACTGATTTTCATCCTGTCAACTGGGATCAGAGAGCCTACGCAACGAGGCTTGGGCTGCCTGGACAACCTTGCCTATACGCAAGCAGTGGGCGCTGCTTTGGGAGGGCGTATTTAGATATTTCTATTCTGTAGTCCTACTCCTCCCACAATCCAGAGAAATAATAGCAAGAGGAAGTCAAACAGAAAAAGGGGAAACGACTGTGAAATGAGGACAGAAATGAAGCCCGAAGCTAGGCTGCATTGCGGAATTTCTTACAACCATTGTGCCGCAGAAGAACTACAGTATGAGGCGAGTTGAAGTAGCCTGGCTTTGGTTGATTGCAGTCTCAGGTCGCTTTGTGGATATGAGGGCGTGGGTAAGCTCGACAATAGGCTATAGTTTTGTATCTTATGCTGTGTAGCCTTCTTTAAATTTCACCACGTGTTGGTTTCAGAATAGGTTAGTCACACTGCTAAGCCACACGAAGTTTTCTGTTATTGCAGAAACTGCAGTGGAATATCCAAGGCTTGTGTTCAGTTCTGGTGCGCTTCTGCAACAAGTATGTTTCAGTACAGATGTTGTGAGCAAACAATTACGCAGAACTGAGTGCTACATTCTGCTTGTGCTGTGCTTATCAATGTGGCTGTAACTGATTGGTAGGATATAAGAAAAGGGTACGACAGCGAAGTGATAACACGTTGTAAAGAGATTTATATCTGAATTCCTTCCTGCAGATCTCACCAAGGATGTCAGTGAAATGATCCTGTTGGAGCAAGATCACGAAAGACGCACGTATTCGAGCAAACCCAAGCTGGCAGGGCAGAGGGAGCGGAGATGTTGTAACCCGACGCGGGGACGATGCCATCCCTACGCGCTTTGGCGATGACCGTGGGCGCCCTGTTTATAGCCGTCGGCCTGGCACTCTTTGTGACAGTGCATCCGCCTTTGCAACTGGTGGGGTTCCTGTTGGGTGTTTTCGGCATCATTATTCTCGTGTACGCCTTCTGCCAGGCCATGAAGTCTGACCATGTAGCTGTCCCAGGACATTTCTTGCTCCATCCCCGCACTGGGACGCGTTACAATCCACATCAAGCTATGGCTATTCAAAGGTATGACTAGAGTCTCTTTCAGTTTTATACTGACTATCGACAGTCAAACGGACTCTCTAGAGGACTCTCTACAAAGATAAGGCATTGTGATTGGTCTTACCAAGCCTTGGTAAGACCAATAGTGGACCTACAAAGGCCCCAATGGTACGTGGCTAGAAATACCCGCTGAGCAAAACTATTTGCTACCGCTAGGGTGCGGAGGGCTGTCCAAGTCACTTCTAATTTGCCAGGTGGGCTAGATGTATAACAACTTGTACCTCCCTGAAGTGTCATGAGCCAAGACTAGCCCACTGAAAGGTTTTCGTTTTGGATGAATCATGCTAGCAGTTTAATCAAGGAAAGTAGCCTAAATTTGGGCTCAGCATGGGATGACTTTTTCTGTCATCAGGGAGAACTGTGGGGATAAGATGGAACAGTTATACATATACATATATATATATATATTATCCGTCCATACTGTGTGTGAGTTTATAAAATATTGTTACATCTACAGAAGGTATCAACTTATTAAGTCTATACGGCTTTGCAGGGCTCCCTCTGCTAGCTGTCCTGCACAACTTTTATGTCTGAGCCTGAGTTTGAGCAGAGTTTGAGGGACATGTCTGAATCGTGTAATATCCATGAGTCCAAAAACTTGATAATCTTTACATCTAAATCACAAGCCACGAGTTCTTAACTTTTTTGGGGGTTAGGGCACACCAATAGGTCAAACTAGAACATCAAAAAACAGCAACATTTGCAGACATATGAATGTATGAAAAATCCAAGTTTAGCCCTGCAGCACTGGAGCAAAGCTTGCAATGCTTGGTGATCTGAAATTGTGCATGTGCTGTACTTCAAACAGGTCAAGGTGTAGGCAAGATTATGACATTGCCACATGAGGGATAGGTCATTCGGAGGGATATGGTCCTCTAAGACTACTAAAGCCAAGAATTCTTCCTCTTCACTTTCATTCACTTCCCCTCCCCTCTGTCCTCAACTCAACGTCATGGGGAGGAACTGAACTAATGTCCTTGCTGGCTGAGACAAAGGCGGCCATTGGCCAGGCTGATTCCTGTGGCCCACCAGTTTGTCATCAGAGTCAGAGCTGGGCCGGGCATGGGACTCGGTGAGTGGGTGAGCGAACTTGGCATGAGAGAAGAGAGGTCTGGTAATAATGAGATCCAGACATCCTGAAGGAAGGGACTTTGTCCATGCCAGGCCAACTGCCTGGCACTCTGAACAGATTCAAAGCGTTTGTGAGCCATTTTGCAAATATGAGTTGATGTGAGGTCACTGCGGTTTTCAAAGTTTTCATTACAGTAGTAAGTAGTTTTCAAAAAGCACCAACAACTTGTTTCTTGAATCATGCATATTTACTGAAATGCTGAAATTGGAAAAGACATGCTTATCTTCATGCGCAAAGGAAGGGTGATATTTAGTGTAATAGTGTTTGACTGCTTTGGAGGGTATTCTCAAAAGAGTGCAAGAGGTTTTGTTTGCGCACTCTGCACAGGAAAAGAAAGTCTTCCTTCTAGTCTGATCCAAATTGTTGTGCAACATTGTGTATGTGTGCCTGTCTGTGTGTGTGTGTAAGAGAGAGAAAGAGAGAGAGAATAGGAGATTGTGTATGTGTTAAGGAAGTTGTGTTTGTATTATGAGCACACTGGAGTGATCACAGCAGGCTGGGACCACTTCTGTTTTTTTTCTTTTCTTGTTTGCAAAGAGAAGTAAACAAAATTCCTCTAGTTAAGCATTGGCATTGTCCATTAATGTCTCACACAACCAGCCAGACTTACTTGCTCCATCTAGAGCATTGGCATTGTACATTAGTGTCTCATACAACCAGCCAGACTTAGTTGCTCCATCTAGAATACAAAGACTTTCTTAGGCCATCTGCTCATTATTATTATATATGTATGTTTTCTCATTTAACAATTATATCTACAGTGGACACTAATTTGATGACTTAAAATAATTAACATAACTAAGAATGTACTTGCAATAGTAGGAATAACAAGAATAGGAGACAGAAGGAAACAGAATACTTGTGACAATAGTAAGAGTTTTTTCAGTGGAACTGTAATACATTTGAAATAAGCAATTGGCATTTTCATGGTTTGCAAGAGGCTGGTGAATTGATAAACATTGACATTGCTGATCTCTCCTGTCCTCAGGAGGCTCGATAGGATCCGCCGGGCTGCTGAGGAGGAGGAACAGAGGAGGCCCGTTGGCGCCCCCCCGCCCCTATCACACGAACTTAGTCAGCAGAGTCTCCCTCGGACACCCCCACCCTGGGAGATGGAGCCGCCGCCGTCCTACGAGACGGTCATGAAGGGCAGCCCAAGCCCGGTCTAGAACTCGTGACTGCTCCAGTGCTGACCGAACCAGCTGACTAACTGACACTCTGTCTGTGTCCTGCCTGATGGCAAGAGCACACAAGCCAGCTTTGTCTCCTGTTGCTAGCTGTGACCACTTTGTGCTTTTGGGTTCAGGGGCATCATTGGGGACCATGATGTTCCCATACCCTCCCAACACACAGTCCCACCCAGGCCTCTCTTTTGATGGAATTTTATGTGAAGAATGTCAAAGGTAGTGATTTTTTTTCCCCCTCCACTGGGCCTTGTGTGTAAAAGTAGCAATGCCCAAACCAAAGTTCTACCAGAGCACTGAAAGGATGAGAGAACTGTACTCCTGGGCACAGGAATTACAAGAACTGACAGACGCTCGATCGAGGTTAGGTCATCTATTTTTTTGCAGGTGGAAAGATGATTACCCTGACAGTGGATTCATCTTCATCTTTCATCTTAAGAAATATCTGGACTGAATGTATCAATGTGGCCCTTCGAGCATGAAAAAACTGTTTTTAGTTTCATCTAAGTAGCATTTTCTGGTCTCTACCTCTGTTTTATGTTACTCCATGAAATACACTCAGGCTTGGGGAAAGACTCATAAACAGTTCTGAATGTTGCTTTCTTTGTTGAAATTGTAACTCAGCCAGTTCAGTTTCACAGAATATGCCAAGACAGTGAGTGCACACTGGGCTGATGGACGAATGTCTGATAGTGTCAGGCCCGATGATGAATGTTTTGTGGCCCAAATTGTAGTGAGCTCCACAACACCAATATCAGCAGACCTCCCCAGATAGAAAAGAAGTGCAGAAAAGTGCATAGGGTCCAGAAATGTGCTTTTTAGGTGCTTCTGTATGTACAGAGTGCACTATTTTGGAGCAACTTGATGCATTAACAGTGGGTACAATGAATGCATTCAAAATGCTTTGCCATATTCTTTAAAAAAAACTTAATGCAGACTCAAGATATTTTTGAAAAATAAATTTGGAACAACACAGACAAAGGGCACTTCAAATTGAAAAGCTCATTATAGGACTTACATTGACCTAACGAACTTGCTAAGAGTTTTTCTTACTGGTAAAATACTTGTGCTTCAAATATATTAAAGTGCACCTCTTTTCCTCTTGGGTTGGCCAGCTCATTTGTGACCAATTGAATCATTGGTTCCAGAGCCATCTGCAGTAGTGGCAGTCAGATGGTAGATGGTGATCGTGGTCAGTCTGATGTTGGCTCTTTGTGCACACACTATAAAAAAAGGGACAAATGCACTTAAATGTTCTGGTGAGGTCATCTCACAATGCATTCCGGACTGTCCATCCCTGCTAAATCACATTATTGTTCATAGGAGGGAAACTTCCCACTCACAGAAGCTTTAGCCCTGTTATAGATCAGGTTTGTTTTTTACATCTCACAGTACTTACCAGGTCTGGGCTTTCGTTGTTGGCAGTCTGAACCTATCACTTAATACCTACTTGCATGTTTCTGCTTAACTAAACATGAAGAACACATCTATAGCCTTAGAGTGCCTTGTGAAGATACTGAGACTCCAGGGCACATGTATGTTTTTCTATATGGAGGGACTTATTGTCAAGCCATGGTTGGGCTGAATGTCTATTTTAAAAACTGTAAAAACAGAATAGATGTACGGCCGGTGTACTGTATGTAACAGTATGAGATTACTGATATCATCTTTTTGGCAATGCAAATAGGTGTATGCTGTTGTGACATAGTGACATACTGGTCAAAATTGAGATTTCTTTATGAAGTACAAGCTCTTGGTCAGCTCTGTCTACTGGTACAAGGGTATGAATAGATTCATTTGAATACAAATGTAAGGTTGGTGAAATGTCACTTATACTCATATCGTTCCAAGCCCTTGATGTATGCCTGGTCATGATGGGTTGGGTTACACTATGCATTAGGTGCTGTCTGACAATCAGTATTGCTTCAGGAGCTCAACTTACAGCAGTGATGAGCTGGCACTGCAAGAATCTTTGTTACCAGCATTTAAAAATGAAGAGGGAATGACGTCTTTTTGATATGTCTCAGTTTAATGTGGCCTTGGGATGTTACATCTATGCTGTTACTGGTTTGAAACTGTACACCAGTTGTTTACATGGCAGAGATGTAACTGGATAAAATGGTTCAGTCACTAAACTTTTCTATGTGATGAATACACACTTACCATAATGCAAAGTGAATGCTTACCTTTGATAACTGTTCACTTGTCAGCATGAGGAAATGCAATCAATAAAAAGGGATTCAAACAAGTCATTTGTGAGGCACCTCAATGTGTGTAATGTGTGTTTTGTGCATGTAGTGTTTGTCAGAGCCAAGAATGTCGCACCATGTAATAGATACTGAATGAATAAATGACTGAATTTGCATTTGGTGAGTGTATCCATTCTTTACGTGGGGAAACCACATGAGAACTTGTACTGAGAAGCCTTGGGCAAGGTCAGCTGCTAAGCCTCATTACACCTAGAATTGCCCTGGGACTCCAGCTTCATTGGGCCCCTGTAACAACCAACCATAACTGGGCAGGGCACACCCAATCCACACTCACACCTTCATCCTGCACAATGTTATAGTAGGACATTTGTCATTGCAGTCCGACACTAGCCTTTGCCTCAATCTTTCCCCGAGTCCTTGTGGACTCTATGCTGTGAGGGAACCTCTGTTGGACTTGGCAGTGTTGATCTGGCCGGAGCTACCCTTTCCCTCGGCTGGCCAATGGCTGAGAACAAGCCATACCGGTATGGGCTGATCGTGCTGGGGCTGCTGTTGGTGTCCATGGGGCTGTTTGTGATGAGTGTGGAGGAGCCTCACGTGTTTGCCACCTTCTGTGTCATGGGGGTGCTGACAGCAGCAATAGGCACCGTCTGGAGCATGTGCCAATGCTACCCAAAGGTAGGTGAAATGAGACAGAGAAACAAGCAAAGACAAGTTTATTGATTGCATAGAGTGCATTTCATACACAGAGGTAGTTGCTTTAGTGTGCTTTACAAAAAAGAAAACAAAGTACAGTAAATTAGCATAAAAGAACATAAAAGACACAAAGATGAAATAAGTAGAACATAAAAGGATTAACATAACACTGAAAGTATGCAGAAAATGAAAAGAAAGATTATAAAACACATAGTAGTTGAAAGGGAATCATTAGCAGAAAACATCTGAGAACAGTTTTGTCTTAGAGACCTTTGTCTTAGAGAGGCAGAAGACAGGAAGAAAGGCAAAATGTAATAAAGGATTGGAGGTCAATAACAAGAGTTAGAACATGAGAAAGGAATGATGAGTTTGATGCCCTCCATGATTATTGGCACACCTGGTGAAGTTGGATAAAAAGACACGTAAATCTCATTTAAAAAAATTATCTATTAGTAATTGTCCTTAATCTCATAATAAAAAAATTTGCAAAAACACAACCTTGATCAGAATGCTATTTGTTTTGACAAAGAACATAGTATTTTTAAATAAATAAATATTTTTGTACAAAAATCACGTGTCACAATTATTGGCACCCCTGCGTTTTGGTCATCATATAGTTACCCTTTGACATGCCACAAAGTTGGAGAACACAGTAAAGGGATTTGAGACCCTTCCTCTTCAGAGAATCTGTCCAGATTGTCAATATTCATAGGTCCTCTCTAGTGCTTACTCCTCTAATTTAGTCCATTGGTTTAATATACTGCTAAGATCAGGGAACTGCACCAACCATGGTGGAGGCTTGATTTTGTGTTCAGTAAGCCATGTTTTTATGTTGATGTGAACTTATGTTTTGATTTAATGTCCTGCTGGATGAGCCAAGCATGACCGACTTTTGTTGCCTTGACGACAGAAAGATGTTGATGTAAAATAGTCAAATATTTCATGGAGGTCATGATGGCCTTCACCCTAATGAGATTCCTAGAGCCTTTGGAATCAAAACTTCTTCTACACAGTCAAAAAGCTCAATTTTCATCCTGTCTAACCATAAAGTCCCAAGTGTTTAGAAACTCCAGTCATTTTAATCAGTGATTAAATGACAAGAAAGCCCTTTTCCTGGAATGCATTTTGAATAGATCTATTAATGAGGTGGGTCACTGGGTTCTTTTTAAGACTTTAGGATCCTAAGTTGCTCCTTTCTTCTGGAAATCTCCAGAAGTGCTCCTTAGGGAATGTTTAGCCTCTCTTACCACCCTTCTCACTACGCATGGCAGCAAGATAAACATGGGTCGTTAACCAGGCAAGTTTATAATAGTGTCAGTTGACTGGAATTTCTTAGTTACTGTTTTAACAGCAAATGGGGTGTTTTTCGAGAAAGTACCACTTTTCATAGAAACTCTCTATCTTAAAGACGTCAGCACACTTTCTTGCATTTCTTTCTAGAAATGATCAGAAATAAGGAGAATTATGCACAAGGTTTCTTCCCAGGTAGCCTTCATTGTACCCAACCAGGAGGAGATCTGCACGAGTGAGAGGGAGGGACCATATGCAGTTCCGATTGTCAGTTCCTGGTACGTAAACTGAATCCCATCAAATGGCCTCTTTAGTGTCCTATGAATTTTAAATGAGATTCTGCAGTCAGCTGATGAGTTTTGGTCTCATTGCAATTACTAGCTTTTATCCAAAGTGATTTACAAAAGATGAAGCATGTCACACACAGGAATTTGAAACTTGATGCTCCCCATTTGGAAAGCATTTATTTCCTAGATTTGATCTCATTCTTTTCTGGGAAATTAGTTCCCTGCTAACTCATTATGATAAACAGGGGCCCGTTGGGGAAATCTCTGTAGAAGGCCTAAGATAGTGGTTGAGTATGGAGCGTGTCCAGCCTCTGTCTGCTGTGAACTCTCTGGCCTGCTGTGATCTGGAGATCCTCAGAGTTAACAAACACAGACGTCACATGCTAGCATCAAAATGAGCGGCTCCCCTCAGACTCATGGCTTTTTGGATAGCAGTGAAGAAGTGAGTTTGGCCCAGTCGCCTATCTGATCAGGATCTGATATGATTTCCTTCATATAGTGTGCACACCAGGTCAATGGTCAGATATCTGACGGTGTTAGGCTCATCAATAAGTGTCTGCTGGCCAAATGTGAGTGGTGTGTGCAGCTTCACCAATATCGATAGACCTCCTTTGGCTCATTTGCAGCCAGCAGCAGCAGCAGTCAGTCAGTATTGTAGTTAGTTCTGTAAAGTTGACTCAGAGTGCATGCTATTGGACATGTGATGTCAATCATTGGACAAATGATTACTGGTGGATGTGTCCTAGACTTGAACCAGGACTGGCTTCAAAAATACAATTATTAACTAAGAACAAACAATTTGCCTCCACTTTAAAAATAAAGTATAAGACCACAACTCCACACACATTTAGTGACACAGTCGTCCTGTGATCACAATCCTGTAGTTGTCCATTTAATGGTTATACAAATAAAGTAAAAATTTGGGTCAAAGGTCCTGACACGATACATCTATAACAAACATAGTCACCTCAGGTAGAGCTGTTGCATGCAATGGGAGAGTCATTTGACTTGCTATTCAAACAGCAACAACCTTTTGGAAACCCCAAATCGTATCGCAAAATGCATCTTAAAGTCTCAAGTACCAAGGAGAGAGCTTGGCACCTGAGATACCATCAGCGGTTCATCTTCCATTTATCCAGACATCAGTCAAGTCCGATAATGAGCGTCTGCGGTCTGCCATCCAAGGCAGGCACTGGTCTTCATCTTGCATGATATAATTAGGTGCTCTGAAATATTGATGATGATGAGGAAAATGAGACAGAAACAAGTCACTCACATACCGGACTGCATCTATCTATCTATCTATCTATCTATCTATCTATCTATCTATCTATCTATCTACCTAAAATGCTCTAAAATACAGACTGTTAGAGAGCCCTGGTTTTCATTACACACTGTGTTGTCTTGGGTCACATACATTCTAACTGAATCCAGTCCCCTTCTAACATGGTTCTGTTATGTATTGAAACACCCAGTGAAACGATGAAGGCTCCTTTGGCCAATATAAGTGAAGAAGATGAGGAAGAAGAAGTTAAATCTGTCATGGGAGGCTCCACTGTGACAACCGTGGCATCAACCATGGTCACTGTTTACCCCTCTCTGACTCCACCATCTCACTCCAGCACTCCTCTGTCTCACAGGAGGTCTGAGAGGCTGGAATTCGAGACTGAAATGTATTATGGCAAAGTGGAGGACTCCTGCTATTTCACCTCCGAGCTGGACAGTGACTGACTGATGTTGATGGTTTAAAAATAGTGTTACCTAAAATTAGCCCAGGGAAACATTGATCACCCAAAAACTTGGTTTTAACATAGAAATGTATTTTAACATAGAAAATTATTATGGATGGCATGATGCTTAAAATTGAATGTATTTTGTCTGGTCATGAAAAATATTGTAAACATATTGTTTCCCCCATGGTTATGACATTTAAGTTTCCTTATATAGAATAGCAGCCTACTGTAAATAAAGAGAAAATAGTTTCACAATGTTGCTTGTGTAAAGTTTATTTTCACATCTGACAGAAGGTTTCGGTCTGAATAGGCTTTAAGATGAAGGAGACTCTTTTATCACTGCTGCTGTGCGAGTGCTTCTGTTTGATCTGCTCTCTCTCTCACTGTGTCTCTATAGCTCTCAGGTGATAAGAGACAGAGCCCTTGACCTTGGCACCAGTCCCCATGGAAACCACAGGGTGGTGGGGGAAAGGGGACAAACAGAGCTGTGTCTGTGCGCAAGAAACCTCTAGCAGTCATCACCCCTTAATAGGTAGACATCTGCAATCACAATAAGAGCACTCGTGTAGGAAACTTGAGAGTGAAGGACAACAATTTGGCAGGTCTGAACTCTTCAAAAATTTAGGTTATTTTGTATAATGATGAAAATGTGGACTACATACCCTAGACAAACAGAGCATAAAATGATAATGCTAATGAGAGTGGAAGGTTAAATAAAAGGTAGGGTTAGTATTGCAGAATGACCAAGGAGTTTACATACGTGAATCTGGTTATAAACGTAGGTAAAATAAGGAACCAGCAGAGGGCAACATCAGATTACTCTTGACAAGACACGCCATGTAACAATTAAGGCTCAGATGCGCTACTGCAATAGTTCTCAAAGTTTTGCCGTCATTTCTCATTTTAGAGTGCAGAATTCTGGAGCCCCACCTGTCTCCCTTTGCCCTAGTAAGATGATAACGACATTTAAATATTATTTTTGCCGGTGTCTCTACGTAACATTTTCCTCCCACTCCCCAAGACCTGATTGTTTTAATTTTTATGTAGGCCTATTAATGACTTTGCTGGTCCGTGGCTGTTTTGCTCTGAGTGTTTGATCAATAAAGAAAGATAAGTATAGAAAAAGACATGTCAGTCAATAAAGAAAAATAGGAGTAAAACCACATTTTCCTGTGCTCGTTGAGCCCTACCTGCCTTGTCCCCCGTCCCTACACTTTGAAAACCAAAGGGTCTAATGGAACTTAGAAGTTGGGATACCAACCATCTCACGCCCCCCGCCCCGAAACCACTGTCGGTTTAGTTGCCAGATAAGAATATCAGGCATTTTGTGTGAAACCGCAAGCTCAGACTGGGCAAACAAGAACAACTGCCCACAAAATGGCAAAATGGCTGCACACTTTTCACTTTAGGGAGCCTATAGACGCACAATTAACCGTCACAGTCAAAAATTTTACATTTTCCAGAGAGTGATCATACCTATGTAATTCTATGTGGAGGGTAAATAAATAAATTAAGTAGTTATACATTTGATTACAGATGTCCAAACTACACAAGATAACAACGGTATTCAAATAATATGCAAGTTTAAGCTTGTTGATCAGCCCCCATATTTTAACACTGCCAAAGCAAATAGCCGCAGGCTTGGAACGGTGTTGGTGATTGCAGCTCTGAAATTTGAATCCTTTTCAGAGCATTTATTAAGCGAAGATATCATTCGATACAAAAGCGGTGGCGTGACCCCCCAAAACGTCACAAGTCCCCGCCTAGAGGGTTCGCCCATGTTGTACTTTAGTGCTTTAAATTAATCTTCTAAGTGCCAAAATGATATGGATGAGAAAGTCGTGTATCTGGGCTGTTTCTCAATAATGACAATCTATTGTGAATTATTGCATTCATACAAGAAAATAAGTAGCCTAAACAAACAAAAGTCAGCAATCAGTGAAAATGAAAATGAGAGCTGCAGTTGAATTTGTGCTAGTCGGTGCTTTTCTGTGTACCTTTGTTCCAATTACGTTGTCCACAGAGGACTATACAGAAGATGAAGAGATGATTATCTCTCTGATTCGTCAGGATGATAGCCAGCCTGAGCCCGGGACGGAACCGTCCGCAGACTTCTACAGGTGTAATAAGGTAGGATATCATATGACCAACCCATGTTACATCCCAAACAAAATTTCTCCCACAAAACGAAAATATGTTTTTTGTGTCTGAGTAGGCTATTTTTCTTGTCATGTTTTCATGTATTTTGCTTGTCTCCGATTTTACGCATTATCCAAGTTAATGCCACGTGTTTCTTAATTTGTTTACACTTTTTGCATGAAATTCATGGAAAGTAACATGCAATCATAGGACTGTATGATGACCTCAGCTGACCCTTCAACTTATTATACAAATATGTATAGGCTAATACATTGAACTTATAATACCAGTGTTATTCGAATATGTGCTTTCATCCCGCTAAAAACCAAACTTTCTACACAGGACGCATGGCGAATGGCTGGTCAGTATATAGTTGTTTTGCGAAAGGGAACACACGACAACCATGTGGATCGCACCATCCGCAGGCTGCAAGTTAAAGCAGCTAAACGCGGATATCTGATAGAAGTGACCCAGAAGTACTCCGGGTTTTTCCATGGCTTTTTGGTTAAGATGAGCAGCGACGTTCTACATATGGTAATGTGCAAGGATCATTCTGTCATAGGTTTAAGTTGAGTATTTGGTATTCATGGGCCAAGATTGACTGTGTGATTGTACTTGTTCATAGGCAGTGAAGTTGCCACATGTGAAGTATATCGAGGAGGACTCTTCTGTCTATGCTCAGGCCATACCCTGGAATCTGAACCGCATAGTACAGAGGAAGCATGAGGCTGGAAAATACACACTGCCCAGTGAGTGCATGCATTTCTTTGGACACACACACACACACAGAGCGAGGGCTTCAGTAGCAACAAAACCTTCCTAGTATGGTGTATGAGTTCTGCAGAGGTGGGAGTCTTTACACAGGTTCTATGTTTATGGTAATGTGCATTTGTCTTTGTGTCTGTTTGGTTCCGCATAGATGATGGTTCTCAGGTGGCAGTGTTCCTACTAGACACTAGCATTCAGCTGAACCACCGTGAGGTTGAAGGCCAAGTGCAGGTCACTGACTTCAACAGTGTTCCAGATGAGGATGGTGTTCGGGTCCACAGACAGGTCAGTGATTGGAGGAGCTTAACAACAATTTGTCCGTATATACTAATAACAAAGTGTCTGTATGTACTCTGTGAATGTCCCTCATCAATTCCGACTCAAAGGTATCCAAATATTACATTGTCTAGTTGTCAAACAATTAGCAGTTAAGCTGAAATGTGTGACCAATTTCAGGCGATATGCTGCAGTTCTTGTGTGGCCCCAACAGGGGGCAGATGTATCTTTTACATGTATCTTTCATGGTGTGTGAAGAAAGACTGCAATCCTGATAATTAACACAGATTGGAAATACACAAAACTCCACACATAGAACACTGCATGTGAACACTAAACAAACACTATCTAGAGAGTGTGTCTATTGAGATGTATATTTCTGGTGGTCAGGAAATCCCCCACACTGTCCATTACACAAGCAAATTTGCTGATCTGTGACCTTTGGTCATTTCCTTAGATTTCCTTGGACTTGGATTGTGCAGTACTTTGAAATGACCGTACCTTACCTCATCTCACCACACCTTGTGACTTCTTCTTTTGCTTTCCCATAGGCCAGTCAGTGTGACAGTCATGGCACTCACATAGCTGGTGTGGTGAGTGGGCGGGACTCGGGTGTGGCCCGGGGGACGAGTGTAAACAGCGTGCGTGTGCTGAACTGTCAGGGCAAGGGCACTGTCTCTGGAGCGCTGGCAGGTAATGGGGAATCACAGGGACAGTGCTCTTGAAAATGCTGTCCTGAAACAACGTCCTGTTACAATAAATCACACTCATGTTTGAATTTTAGAATGATAAAGTACTGTGTATTGGAATTAGATTAGACTTTCAGTGTTAGCGGCAAAGTCACAACCATAGTCTTGATAATATCTATCCTTGTACTTCAACCATCAGTGATGTGTGGCGTCCACTTGGGTAGCTACTTTGCACTAGAGCTCTCAGCTTAGGAGATACAGATTGTCAGAATTCAGCCTGTTCACTTAAGTACCATGGTCCACAGCTCTAGAGTACATCCGAGCATCCCTTATGGCCCAGCCTCTGAGCCCGCTGGTTGTGCTTCTCCCATTTGTGGGGGGTTTCAGCCGCACCCTCAACACTGCCTGCAGGGACATGGGGCAGTTCGGGGCCGTGCTGATTGCAGCAGCTGGAAACTACAAGGATGATGCCTGCCGATACTCTCCAGCGTCAGAACCAGAGGTAACCCGTTACAACGGTGTGCAAATCCCACTGCAATCTAAACAGTTACCCATCAGTGTGAATACTGGGGATTTATTACATCACAATATTAACATGTTTGCAGCAGAATGATACCATAATACAAGTTCTTTTAATTTGCACATAAATCTTTTCATAATCCTTTTTAGACCACTAATGTTGACACAATGGTTGCATTGCACAAAAGAAGTGTGAAGAACTATTCATCCATGCCAACCTTAAGAACATCTCATAATCTTAGGTGATTACAGTGGGAGCCATTAACCATGAGGACCAGCCTCTGAACACAGGCACGACAGGCACCAACTATGGCCGTTGTGTGGACCTGTTTGCCCCTGGCGATGACATTGTGAGCGCCTCCAGTGACTGCCCCACATGTTTCACCACCAAGAGTGGCACCTCCCAGGCTGCGGCACATGTAGCTGGTGAGTAATAATAAAACATGGTATAAGTATTAAAATCATTTATTGTATAAGTTATTTATTTAATTTATTTTTTAAAGGAATAAAGTAGCAGGTACAATTCATAGAATGAGGTGGTTATTTTCATCTAAAATGGACGTTGGCACGTGGATAATGGGTAATCATTTCCCATGGATAATGATTGTCTAATGCAATTCACTGTAACACTCGATTGTCTTAGGCATTGCAGCGGTGATTCTGAACTCAAGGCCCAATGCCACGTCTGCTGAGGTCCTGCAGCTGCTCCTCAGGCACTCAGTCAAGCAGGCCATCAACCCCGAGGGCTTCCCACAAGAACACCGTCTCGCCACACCCAACATGGTTGCCTCTCTACTCGACCAAGACTCCGCCATCACAGGTATGGAGGCATGTCAGTGAGTATGAAGGCGCCGATACAGAACATTGGAGGATCAAATAATGATGTGTTTTTCACCCTATTTCAGTTGAGAGACTTTTATGTAAGATATACCTACTTAGTTGTGTGATGATCGCTAATTCTACCACTTACTTAAAGGCAAGGCTTTAATGACTGTGTTAAGACTTGAAATTAAGCGTTGCTCTGTCTGTGTTTGCCTATGCACCACAGAAGACGATCTGCTGTGCCGCTCAGTGTGGTCAGAGAGGTCGGGCACCTTGGCGTCAGACACGGCGGTAACAAGATGCCGTCAAGGCGAGGAGCTCTTCAGTTGCTCCAGCTACTCCCTGGGCAGAACCCGAGCTGGTGACAAAATAGAGGTGAGAGAAAGAAAAGAACACAGTGAGGTCAAAGAAAGAAAGACAGAGAGTGGGAAGGATAAAGAAAGTCAAAGAAAAGTGAGACCAACACAGAGAGAAAATTCTAGCCGCAAGAAAGAGAAAATAGATGGATTTTCTGACGGATAAATATTTCATCCACTCGCTGACATACAGTGTGTGTGTGTGTTTTTTTTTTTTTTGTAAGGAACGGGATGGTGTAAAGGAGTGTATCGCCACCACCAGTTCCGGGGGGCAGGGTGTGTATGCAGTTGCCCGCTGCTGCACGTGGACCCATGTGCGGTGCCAGATCAGTGCCAGTGAACAGATTGGAACCGAGGCGACTTGTGCAAACCCTGAACACCAGCTCACAGGTGTATTGCAAGACATGCAATAAAAACACACCCTCAGAAAGTTGTCTTCACCATGATGACCAATAGCCATCAATCCATAATCACACACCCTGTGAGTGTGTGTGTGTGTGTGTGTAAAAGTACGTGTTGATGTTTATGTTTTTGTTTATGTCTGTGGGTGTGATCCCACCTCAGGCTGCAGCATCCACTCAGTGTCAGGCACTGTGTCAGATGCTGGAAGGCGTCTCCATTACAACAAGATGTGCCCTGCAGGCAAGGGGCTGATGTCATACGCCTCCTGCTGCCACGCCCCCAACTTAGAGTGCCACTTAAAGAAACATGAGGCTATGGACTTGCATGAACAGGTGTGTGGTAGTTCGGGAGTTGGCAGGTGGGCTATTATGGTACAGTTTTCATGCTTTGTGATGAATGCACCATGAAACTCTCTGTAACAGATATAGAAAACATGCATTGACCTGAGTAGCTTCTGTGGCTAGCTTCAGTGTTTGAACATCCAAGGTTGGGTTTAGATAGGAACTTGTTTTCTCACATCAAAGTAAAGATTGCAAAGTAATTATGAATGAGATCAGGATAGGATTTGCTAAATGCACCAAAGACGTTTTGGGAATATGTAGAAAAATTCTGGTGCTTGACATGCCTTGGACATCTTGAATGCCTGATGGAGGTGTGACTGGGAGCTACATGTGTGGATGATGCTGTGCTTTATCTTTACTGACTCCTTCACTGTTGTGCGGATGCAGGTGGAAGTATCTTGTGGGGATACCTGGACGTTGACAGGCTGCAGTGCCCACTCCAATGGTTCATACACTCATGGCTCCTTCAGCAGGGCTAACACCTGTGTGGTGCACAGCTCCGGAGGAAAAGATGGTGCCACCACTGCGCTGGCTATCTGCTGTCAGAATGGCCAGCACAAACACGACCAGCAGACAAATTAGAGCGTCCACATATGAAAGCCCCTGTCTGCAGGCTGAGCAGACAGACACAATATACGTTCCTTATTAAAGGAGTAATCTGGTGTGAATCAAACCATAGCCCTGTTGTTCCAGATGACCATGTGCTGTCTTATAGGAAAAAAGAGCCAGGAAATTTGTTAAATAGAATGAATTAAATAAAGTTTCAATTAAAGACACATAATAGAAATTAAATACACTGAATAATGAAATGACAGCT
This sequence comes from Tenualosa thibaudeaui, assembly GCA_027481765.1. Taxonomy (NCBI): domain Eukaryota; kingdom Metazoa; phylum Chordata; class Actinopteri; order Clupeiformes; family Clupeidae; genus Tenualosa; species Tenualosa thibaudeaui. The sequence goes on along the minus strand of JAIFZK010000023.1, from coordinate 7,434,314 downwards.
GTTATGTTATGTTAACTGAATTGGGCATATGAAAACGAAACTGAAAGTTACTGTGTTACTGTGACCCATTCAGATAGTGTTAGCTGGCAGTTCACTATTCAGTCTCACATTTTTGCATGCTTTTCCCTACCGACAGCACTTAGTGACTTGGAACTACAGACAGAGGTGTGGATGAATTTACACCAGATTTCTCCTTTATCTACACTCCTGTCTGCTTGGTTTCACTTTGGTGCCTTTGTTTCATCACAGGCATACTTGTCAATTATAGGTACAAGGACAGAAAATGTAGAAGACATGTTATGAACTCTGTTCTGAAAGTAATATTCTGTTCTTGCCATTTTGCACAAATCAAAATGTGTTTTGTTTCAGTGTACCATGGGCAGACATCAGTTAGTACTCAAAACAGACTATTAGGTTGAAATATTATGCATGAATGAAAAAGTGAAAGTGATTATCTCCTTTGGATCCATGTAGGAATCTCCAAACTTCACAAGTGTCACCATTTTACTTTTTCCCTGCTTTTGAGACATGGGCTGTTTAAATGCATTGGAACCACCACTGCAACTTCTGTACCCAGCCTAGAATTTATTTTTCATTTTTATATATTTTAAATAAAAGTTTCAGGGGAGTTTTTTTTCCATATTTTTTGTCTTTTTCATATTGGACTCTTAAGATTAATTTGTTTTAGTGATGATGAATATGGAATATGTCATATTTCACATGGAAAGGGACGGATGTCGGATATTGCTAACTTTGAATTTTTAAATAGCCAGCAGAACCAACTGGCACCTATTCTACCTACTTATTCTAGGCCTATACCACTTGTGGTTCACAGGCAGCATGCTATGTCATTAAAGATAAGGCTATTGAAGCATTCCCCCCCAGGAAAGTCATATATGCATGCAAGAGAATACTTGAAAATAAATGTATTTTTGTAACTTTGTATACACCATATTTGTACATTAAAAATCTTTTTTTTCTTCTTAAATGGTCTCTTAAAATTCCCAAAATGAGATGTCAACGAGAACAAAAGCTCCATGTGTAAAAGGTTGTGCATTCCAGTTTTATTTTTTATATCAAATATTCCCATAATCAAACTCTGATGTACAAATTAAAACGCGGTTTTAACATGCATTAACAGAATTGTCACTTCAGAATGTTCAGACTTCCAGCATACAGGTGGATGCTCAAAGCCGAGGATACTGAAGCATTGAATAAAAACCCGTATCGGCCTCCACCCCCTCCCCTTCACCCGATTTTTAAAAATCCAGGAGACCCTCCGGAACCCTTAGGAGAAGAACTACAGGCGCAAGAGAGTCCGTAAAAAAGAAAAAGAGAAAGAAAAGAGGGAAATACAAGGATTTGAGAGGCGATGAACATTAGGGCTTTTGCTGTCACTAGTCTGCCCCGGCCTCTCACATCCTTCTCCTTCCCTCATCAAAGAGCTCAGCGGGTCAGCAGATTCGGCTTGCCATAGTCTCACATGAACCCATCTCGAGTCGGGGAGAAACTCCTAGTCCTTGGCACACTAATTTGAACTTGGCTCAGACTGACGAGAGATTCGTCACTGCAGCTGACACAGGCATGGGGCGGCTCAGACCACGCGACAAGCCCGTACTGCCTACAACAGAGGATGAGGCGTCATCGGCGTGCATGTGAAAGAACAAATTCCATGTGCGTGCGTGTCAAAAAAAAACAAAAACAAAACAAAACAAAAAAAAAATCATAGTATGCCTCTGCTCAAGGCACAGCAGTAGTGAACTCTGAGCACTGAAACTCATTCTACGAAACAGCAACCACCAGAAAGCCACCGATTGGCTACAAATGAAGGGAAAATACAAAAATAAAGCCTGACGATTTCATATGTGACTATAAGAAAACACCCCTCCCATCTCACGTCCTTAAGTTAGCGGAAAGCAATACTGTAAGCTATCTAAGCTGCAGTGACGGATGTAGTCGGAGAAAGTGCGTTCTGTCGGGGAGAGTGAAAGGACATCCACCATATACCTAGTTGCAGTTATCACACATCACTTTGTGGCCAGGTGGAGATAAAAGCAGTGCAGGCCACGGTGACTTTTTAGAGTTTTACCCTCATCGTCCACCGTCCTTCTCATAAAAAAAAAAATTCTGACACGCTAGACATGCGAGTTCTGTCTTACAACTGCTTGTCCAAAAAGGTATGTACACTTTGTAATCGTGATTGTTTCAGGGAAAGCGTTTTGGTGTTCCAATGCCACTCGGTGACCCTGATTACGAGGTATCTCACACATACATTCACTGATACACATGCGACAGCGAGGCAGCAAGAGAAAGGGGAAAAACAAACACATTCACTGGCAAGAAGCAGACAACAGGACGCGCTTGCAAATGAGGTTCATTACAGCACAAAAGCTAATCTTATAAACAAAAACAAAACAAAACAAAAAACAACAAAAATAAACAGCTACTACATGTCCTTCCACAACATTCGAGAATTTGATTAGTTAAGACAAAAGAACAAAATCTGTCAAGTGTTCTTCATTCAAGGGAGAACTCCCAATGTTGTTTGCTTTAGGTCCTTGCACTTAAAACGTAAAGAAATAGTGGTGGGGCAGATAATAGTAGGAAGCTTGTCAAAGCAAAAAAAAAAAAAAAAAAAGGCCAGCGGCACCCTCTCCAGGACATAAAGAAAAGTTGACTAATTTCTGTGAGCACTTGGCACCAATGCTGTCTATGGCAAAGTTCTTCTAAATTCTAATTTACTGGGTAATAATATTTCTACAGTCTACTGAGCTAGGTGATGGTGACAGTGTGTGTGTATGTGTTTAATAAGGTTTTGTGTGTGTTACGGAGGACCACAGACTTGCAGCTGTGGTGTTATGGTGATGTGGGGTAAAGGCACTTGAGGGCTTGGTGGACAGCACTCTAGGGTGAACGCCTTTTCCACCCTCTCCCTCTCTGTACTGCGCAGGGTAAGGCAGACAAAACAATAATAAAACCATAAATAAACAAAACAAAAATACAAACTACATGTCAAGTTATTGCAAAAAAAGAAAACAAAAAAAAGTTGGCATTCATCAAATCCCCCATCACTGAATGAGTCTAAAAGTTCAAGCTTATGACAGCGTATCTGTGTGTGTGTGTGTAACAGAGGGTGAGCACGCACTCTTCTGACCTCTGATATGATTACCACTTGTCCTCCTAAAAACTAAATCTAAACTCTGGCCATGGAAATGCCCTGCAAGACAAGAGCAGTTGTGTGAATGCAGATGTCCAAGATATCAAAATGAGGCCATGAAAGATGGTACGAAAAGCAGCTTTTTTGTATAGTGTATGTAAATGTCAATGTGTGGCTGTATGGGTTTGCTGCATGAGGGAGGTTCATAATGATCAGGCCAAAGATGATAATAATAATGAAAAATATAATAATAAATAATAATAACAACAAAAAATCCAGCTGAGGAGCGATTCAAGAGTGAGTATGTAGCTTTGTTCCTGTAAGAAATGAGGTATGATGGTACCTCAACTGGCATCCCTGTTTTAGCTGTCTCAACAGAAGTGCTCCGACACCAACATCTTTGCCAAGTTAATGTAAAGCATGAGAAGCGCCTAACCTCCCGCCTCCTTTCCACTGACAATGTAAGGCATAGAAACAGGAAAAATGACCAAACAAAAAAATGTTAAATCCCTTCAGTAACTCAATCACACCATTTCATCCAAATATTGTAAATCATTAAAAAAAAGAAAAAAAAATCATCAAACTTAAAGAAAAATATCAGTCAATCCAGCGGAGGTCCATGTCGCTGCTCGTCACTCTGGAAAGTTCTCTCCAACACTTAAAGCTCCAGTACAGTTGGGGAATATGTGAAGGCGAAGAGGGATAAAAATGCCATCACTCCTTCATCAGCCCCAGGATGTTCTAGTTTACTGGGATGGATATATATATATATATATATATTTCCATATATAATTCCTTTTGCATATTCCCACTCCTGGTCAGCTGAATGTAAATGCCACTGCTTGCACACCATTCAAGCTGTCCACTCACTGTTTGGCCTTTTCTTTTGTGTGCTACGTGACGTGTAGTCCTGGGGTTTAATAAGGTTAGTTTTTCATGTGATGTGCCAGTGGTGTTGCTCAGGTTCTCGGGCAGGTATACAGGTGAGCTACGGCTGGTGAAACATCTGCTCTTGTGGTGGGGCTAAAACCAAACTGGGCAGAGAGCCAAATGGTAAGGGACTCTGAAACCTTACTGAGACCAGTTATGAATAAAAAGAAAAAGAAAAAAATATATATGCATGTGTCTCAAATACAGTGATCTTTCATTCCTATTCACTGCCTTCCTTTGACCATAAAGTGCATTAAACAAATACCAGGCTGAAAAAAAAAAAAAAAAAAAGGCATTGCCATATTGTTGGACTTTTGAAAGACACCAGTTGTGTTCCCCCTCACACTGAGAGAAACAGCATCTCTTCGCTTTTGAACAGACACTCAAAGGAGCGTTAGGATACTTTAAAAAATATTATTATTTTTTACATTTGAAATTACCCCTGTGACATATCTTTACATTATCATGAATAGGATCTTTAATTACACTGGCAAATGTGCGCAGATTTGCCGTTCGCTTTATTATGTTTTTTAAAAAAGAAGTCCCTGGACACCATGTTTGCATCCTGTAGTTCTAGTGTGAGATTTAAAAAGGGCAAAATAAGCAATAAGAGCTGATTGGTGTTCTACTGAATGCTTTTTGCTTGAAGGAAGAAAAACAAAACAAAACAAAAAACATTTTAGCTCAAAATGGTCAGGTATAGTGACTGGTGAATAATCTGATCCAGAACACGGTGTCTGTTAATGTTGACTGTCAAAGGTCCAGAACATTTCCAGCATCACTGGGGCAACAGAAGTTCAGTGTTCTGATTGGCTATGTCGCTTTGCTTTTGCGTCCTCCATTTTCTTTCTTTCCGTCTTAAATCTATCTTCTGCTGGAGGTCAAACAGTCTTTTGATTGGCTGCTTGAAGCCACAATGTCTCTCTCCATTGGAGGGATTGTTTATGCTTCTTTTCTTTTTTTTTCTTTTTTTTTTTTTTTACTTTTTTTGCTTTCCAAAAGAAATAATCACACCCCTATACGCCGAGAGAAACTGTTAGGGGTCGACATCTTCTAAATCACTCTTCGAGTCACCCAACATCATAGGAGACTCGGAGCCCTACAGAAAAACACAGAAGAAAGATTATGTTTTCCTTTTTCTTTATCATCAACAGTAAATAACAGTATGCTGAAGAGGCACAATGGCTAGGACTGCTATTCACTGTGGATAAAATACGCCGGCAGTCTTACCTGTCTAAGGCTCCGGTCTGAGTTTTCATTGGCTGGGCTGCCATCAGAGCCATTGCTGCTTCCAGACTGCTCCTTTTCATTCAGGAGGGCTGTGGCATAGGCCAGCGTGTCCTAGATAGATAGATAGATAGATACTTTATTCAGCCTGAAGAAAATACAGGCATTCAGCTTAAATGACATGACAAACACACACATACACACTGCAAAAATACACACACAAACACACACACATGTACACAAACACATATGCATTCTATACCATGGTTAAGTCAAATTTAACTCAATCTATTAAAATCTATTAAACTAGATTCCAAACACTGTAGATAACATTTGTAGAGATGTTCTAAAGTAAATGTTTTAATGCAGAGGGGAGGGCATTGAGGTCAAAAGCGGACCTGTGCAGAAATGGTGCGCTGAAAGGTTTTGGCAGTGGACGTCTCATTGGAGACGTTACTTTGAGGGGTCCAGTAATGCTCAGACATCTGCAGAACAATAAAAGACAGAGAACACAGTCAGGGCAAACAGTGTATGTGACTGTAGAAGGAAAGCAAACTGCAATGTCATTGACGCTTGTTGTGTTATGTGAAGTAGAAGATGACACATGAAGTTCCATGCCTGACCTTTTTCTGCAACCACTGCACCGCCCAACTCCAGTGACCAGACAACTCCTTAAAATAGTCCTTTGCAGGAGCACACCTGAAAACACCACACACACACACACACACACACACACAATCACTGATGGTTTCTGTGAATTAGTGTGAATGCAACAGTGTATGTATGATGACATCAAAGACCAAACTCCTTACTTCTGGGCCAGAGTAACCAGGAACTTGACACACTGGTAGCATCGACTGCTGTCTACATTGTTGCTCTGGTGCATCAGTGCTGTGGAGAGGAGAACACAGGAGAGCACAGGGGGCTTTAATGCATGATTCAGACTTGGACTCATTCAGACTTCATTGATGCCTACACACATGATGAAGTCAGGTTATGGGAACTTAAGTTTGATATAAAACAGTATTTACTTGTGCTCAGGGCACAGTTTGCATTTTAGCTGATGCAGTTGCAATCCAGTTTTGTGATCCTGTAGACGGTGCTTTGTGCTTTAAAATATTTGTTTAGCCAAAAACTATGAGGTCAAGTTTCCAAGTGCATGAATCATGTCCAACGGCTATTGTAAAAAGTTAACAGTGAAAGACATGAGGCACAGAGCTGATACAGCGAAGACAGAGGGATCTGTGTCTTTCATACATACCCAGCAACCCCTTCTCAGATTCAAATGCAAACTTCAGTCTTCTGGCCTGCAAAGGATCCTCCACCATCTGAAAGAGACAATAAATGATGCAGAAATTAACACAGTTAACACAGTTAATTTATGTGTATTATCACTGCATACAGACACAACGCTGCATCACTGAATGTTTAAACCCAACAGCACTGACCAGGATCTCCAGAAGCATTTGGAAGATGTTCTTGAGCTCGTGTGGAGGGGCCGTCTCCAGCTGATTCTGCAATCACACAAACAAAACACTGATGTCACAAATGGCCTAATCAGGTCCTAATCCACTTCATCAAAGCCTAACGTCCCCTAAACTTTATTGTGCAAGCTAATGTTGTGACTTCTGATGGGCCTTAAAGAGCTTCTGAACTAATAAGATGAGCTGACTGATACTTGTCTTGTCTTACCTTCAGCAGCTGCAGCACACCCAGAGAGAAGGTCTCATTACAGAAGCAGCAATATGTAATCATGTCAATGAGGAAGGACAGGGGACCGGACAGCTCCCGCATGGCAAACATTACCTGGACACACACCCACACACACATTATAGTTTGAATGAGCCTTTTCAAGATCAAACAATCACCTAAGATCTAAATGAATTGTTTCTTCATTAATCTGGTGTCTCAAAACAGGAATGGGTTTGTACAATCAACAGGTGGAAGAGATCTGAATTAACATACAGGTGAAACATACGAGCCAATTAGGTTTGCAGTGGTAAGTCTTTTTCACAGCTGGGTTTGAGGTATGCTGCTGTGAGAAACTGATGAGATGAGGTGAGGTGAGGTGAGGTTACCTCCAGCAGGTATGGCTGTCCCTCAGGTTTGAAGAGCAGAGTGTTGATGTCTGGGTGGAGGGGGAGGAGTGGAGTGGAACCAGGGCTACTGGACGAGGTATATTTATACACTCCTGGAGCTGAAAAAGAAGAGAGATCTAGTTAAAACACACGCATACACATACACATACACACACACTTTCCCTACCATGACTGCACAAAAACACAAACACACACTTACATTACAATGTAAGTAAATACAAACAAACCTCATTTCTACACTCTTAAACATCACAGAGACATGTGTAACTACCCCCCAACCCAATCTCCCATCTCACTCACCCTCAGTTCTATGAGAGGTCAGGTCTGTGTGCAGCACCACTAGAGCCAGCGTGTTGTGCAGGTGCAAGAACTCGCGGGCCTGGGCTGAGCTCCAGCGCCGGTTCTGTCCAAAGAAAACATGGGTAATGACATGACATGGGTCACAATCACATACAGATCCTTCAGCATGCTGCATGAATATCTCTCACCGCACCACAGTAGACTACATACAAGTCATAGTCATAACCTTGAACTGAATAGTAATTGCCTGAACAAGAATAGTAATCACTGAATAGTGACCAAGATAGAGCAACATTATAGTCTTCCATGGGAGCAAACGTGATTGGTTCCGGTCTGGATAAGTGGGAGTGCCACATAACGTCACAGTATTAACTTTTCAATGATCTTCTGTATCAGCTTGACTCTGGTCTGCATAACAGGGGATTCCCCCCCTTTTCCTCTTGTGAAAATAGAACACAGAACTTAGTGAACATTTGTGCCTCTTGCTCCGCTTTTACCCTGTCTGGTAATAGGCTGGACTGGTTCCTGGTGTACCTGATTGTTCTGGCGGTTGGGTCCCAGCAGGAAGATGAGCATGCGGCGGTAGGCTGCATGCTTTAGCAGCAGCTGACAGGGTTCACCGCCCTGCACATATAGACACAGACAGAGACACAGACACACACACACACACACAAAGAGACAGAGTCTTACTTTTGGCTCAAAACTATGCGCGTCTATGCGTGTTTCCTTGAACTGTGTAATGCTAAAAAAAAAAAAAAAATTAATATAAATAAATATAGCATAATACAAATTTAGGCTAATCAAGTGATGTGTTATGACCAGCTGTGGGATCAATACGCAATACAGCCAGGAAACGGTAAATGTTAATATAAGCAAATTCACCCGTTTCTGACGACTTTTATCGCAACATGCCTTATTTGCATCAAGAGTTAATCCACCCCTTTCAAGCGAATCAAATTTATATTTGCATTAAACTTTGCAGGAGTTTCCAATGTTCGCATGACTTAAATGTGCCTCAACAGGTTGGATGGAAACCCGACTGCTGTCTCATTCTCAGCACTTTGCTTGATGGCTGTTGTGATTTGCCAATCATGGTGGTTCAAGCAAGAAAACACTTCTGTGCCCATATATAAAAATATATACATATATATATATTTTAAGGCTATATTTTCTCATGGTGCATGAGAGCTGTACGCTCCATGATCAGTGCAATGAGACAGCAACCCTTACCCTCTGGCCAAAGTTACTGAAGAGGGAGAAGTACTGCGAGCAGTTCTTGCAGTTCTCGGGCACGTCCTTATCCAGGAGAGAGAGGAGTGAGTCAAGCAGACAGTCCAGGCCGCGGTCCTGGAAGTGCAGGGCGCTCTCCAGTGTCTTCTCAAGGATGTTGGCTGCCACCACACGCACCTCCCGCACACTGCACTCAAGCAGACAGATCCTGGAGGGAGGATCACACACACACACACACACACGCACGCACGCACACACAAACAGAACATGCAGACACAGACACACACACACACACACAGACGCGCACACACACACAGAGAACATAAAGACACACACAAGCGCGAGCACACACACACAAACACACACACAACGTGATGGTGTTAGTAAATTATCACATCTACAGATAAGGTTACAGATAAGGAACAACAAGTCAACAAATACTTAAATAAATAGAATAAAATGAATACATAACTCACAGAAATATACCAAACCAAACTGCAATTGTTGAATACAATTGTGCATTCAGAGTAACAATCTGATTACATAACATCTTTATTTGAGTACTGGCCGAACAGAACTGTTTTGAACTTGGAAATAACACAACCACAACACTGTGTGTGCAGAGAGATCACCTGCAGGCATACACACACTGGATGATAACAGAACCACAACACTGAGCGTGCAGAGAGATCATCTGCACACACACACACAAACACACACACACACACACACACACACACACACACACACACACACACACACACACACACACACACTCTGGAGGCTGGAGATCGGGGCAAGCAGCAGCTCTGCAATGGAAAACCACCACTGCCACTATTGTTTCACTCCTCCTGGTGGAATTGCTTCTGTTGCTGCTCTTAGAAGGGCCACCCAGAAAGACAGCAGAAGAGTGTGTGTATGTCTGTGTGCATGCATGGGGCGTCAAGACTCGTAAAAAATTCCCTCCTCCACATTCCCTGGCCTTGACAAAGGCATGGCGTGATCGGAGGGCAGCCCCAACGTTCGATCTCTGTCAGCCAATCAGGAACAAGCAAAGAGCCACAGACCCCCGCATCCCCCTTCGTGTCGGTGTCCCCCACCCCGCCTCCACATCAAATGAGTCCCTGGGGAAAAGTCAGCCCCCTGCAGACATTGTTACGATTTTGCCGTCTCGGCCTCCAACAACTGCAGAGTGGGCTGCCCCCTCCTGGCTCTGGATGTTTACATTCCAGAGCCAGGGCCCACTTTCCGAGACGCCAGGGCCAATGGAAGCGCAAGAGAGCCGCTGCGCCCACATGCCCTTACACAAGGGCTAATAATTTAGTACTTAGTGGTTAGCCTGAAGAGTGTTCGCTCTGGCACTGTGTGTGTGTGTGTGTGTGTGCGTGCGTGGGTGTGTGTCTGTAGGGGCTGGGTGGGGGGATTCACCACCACGTTGCTAGAGGGCCAGGGGGATGATTTAAGTGGTCTGTGGGTTCAGATGTATGCATGAGTGTGTGTTGGTATAGGTAAGTGTAGGTAGGTTTATGTGTGTGTGTGTGTGTGTGTGTCTCACTAGCCAACTGCTCTCCCAATTACAACCATATCTTAATACCTTGTGACGCAAACAAAAAGTGTGACGAATGCAGTCTACTGCATTGCATCATGTCAATGGCTTCAATGTAACACATGAAATGCTGTGACCCAGAACCACACCCGCTCTGACGCCAGCACAGTGACAGTGTTGCACAGCAGCATCTGAGTGCCTTCCGGAAAGCTGCACTTACTTGATGGTCTCGCGGCCCTCTGGCCCAACCAGGTACTGCACCATCCACTGGCACGCCTCGCTGCTCTTGGACAGCAGGACCTCCACTGTGGCCAGCCACTCCTCAGTGTCCACCCTACAGGGGGGCAAGAGGGACAAAAAGGACAAGTACGGATCAGTGTCAATGCCTTGTTTTTTAGATGTTTCTCTCAACTGACCATAAAAGCCTGCACCACTTTACTGAGCCACTGTCAATTTGGGGTACAATTAAATATTGCTTTCACAGTTGCTTAGTCTGATTGATTTCTCGACTAATTAGTTTATTGGTCTACAACAATGAGTCTTAAACTTTTTTTTCAGACCAAGGACCATTATGCCAATAAAGGAAACGCTGACAGTAAAAAAAACAAAACAAAACCAAAAACAAAACAAACAAAAATCAAACCTCAAACAGTTCAGTAAATTACTAAAGTACAGTAGTTGGTAATTATTTAAAGTTGAGAATTTTTTAGTAAATTGTTACAATATTGTTCCATGCCGACTGACGTTTCGGTTTTCGTTTTGAACGCTGCGGTGGCTACCTGAGTTTCTTTTTGGTGCGCAGGTAGGTGTGGAAGAGGAACTGGACGGCCAGCTGCAAACTACCCTTCGCCATGGCCTGGTATGACGGGTGCTTCAGCTTGGTCTGAGGATGAGGAAGATGGCATGAGATTAACACGTGGAGAGCACACATTGATAAAGAAGTCGTTTCCAGTGTAGCGGTGGAAACTCACAGCGTTGACTGAGGCCAGTGAAAGGGTGAAATTGAAATAGTCAGGGTTGTACACGTCCCTGTTCTTCATGAAGCGCAGGTTCTCATCCCTCACCATCTGTGAGCGAAAGACACAGCATTAGATTTGCAGTCAGTATCCAGCATTAGTCTGTCAAATGTCAAATTATTGGATTGGGGTTATTGGATCGAATTAGCAGATCCTTGACCCTGTATTTTCTAAATGAACAGATCACTCCTGGAGTATTAAAGCAGTATCAGGCAAGCCGGCATTTTTTTTTCTTACCTCCAGAGCTCTCCCTACAGGCACAGATTTAAAAAATTGTGTGTTTTCATACTGCAAGTATTTGTAACTGCGCTTAGGGACTGGGCCTAGCCTAGGGGCTGCTGAGACAGCCTTCATTCACCACGTAATGAGCCATTTTAACCATTGAAGTGACTACTAAGCTGGTAAAATTAACCTAAAAACAGCATAAAATGTTCCCCTGTGTTCCTTTAACCTGAGCAGCAGCAGGAAGAGGGTTGTGGCAAATAAGGAAGTACCTGGTAGATCCAAGCGGGCATCTTCTCCACAAATAGGCCCTTTTTCTCCCCCTTCCTCACCAGGCGCGTCAGGAGGGTCAGGCGGTCGTTGTTGGCCCTGGGTGGCCGTGGGGAGGACTGGGGGGAGATCTCAGGGGAAGAGGGGGCCGACCTGAAGGGAACCATGTTGTTGTTAATTTCATCAGTGTCAAAATGCCTTACAAATACATTAACTCAGCAAGTGTAGTAAAGCTTAATGTCAGATGAGCATAACCAGTTTCTATGTTTTTGTTAGTTTTGAACCAGCCACTGCACAACAGGTGGTGAGACCTGATCCGTGGGGCACAACAGGAAGTGAGGTGGGACACTCACAGGGAGAGGTCTTCTGCTTCTTGTCTCATGACACTAACTCGACTCTTCTTGGGTAGAACTGGGGAGTTCTGGTCTGAGATGCGCTGGTAGAAGAGCATGTAGGCGTTCCAGTATCGCCTCCGCACGTCTGGGTATGGGTTGGCTGTATGAGAGACACACAGCGTTAGAGTTAAGACAGGCCTACTGTCTGCTGTGCACAATAAACATGCATCTAGAACAGAGCACTGCAAGTACACACATCTTATTTATAATGACAACATTTGCGGCTATTCTGTGTTAAGAAAACATTTAGAAATCACACTGATTCATAAACAAATAAGACGTTTTGATTGGAAGTTTTCTATTGACATGATAAAAAGTGGTGCCACAATTTATTGAGGGTGGTCATGTGGAGATGTCACACCGAACTGTATAATCAGAGGGTCCGTTGCCCTTGCAGCTCACTTTAATGCACCAGCATTGACAGTGCTATCGATTCACAAGTACTATAGTGCTAAAGGCTTTTCTTATACTTGGCTTGTCTGGATACATTAAACTGCCGACATGGGCAAAAGGCTTTTCTAGATGCCACGGCACTGTACCTCACTGCTTAAGATGGAAGGAGACAGAGAAAAATCTGGAAGGGTGAGGGAGAGAGAGGGTCAACTTACACTGGTCGTACACTTTGGGCCTGTACTCTCCTCCGAAGCACTCATACTCCAGGGTCTCATCATTCATGTCGAACTCCTCCACCACGTTATCGTTGAATTTGTACCAGCGTCCTCGAGCGCAGCCCCTAAGAGTGGACAATGGGACAGAGGGGAATAGAGAGAAAGCATATGGAGATATGGATATATATAAATTAGTGTACAGAAACAAGAAACCATGAGATCAGGATAGTAAGTAGAGAAGGATTTGGTAGTGGAGACAGGCACAAAAATGTAGCCCAGTTTTGCAGAGGGTTTCCACATTCCTGCATTCATCAGATGCCTGCCTGTTTTTTTTTACTTTTTATTATTATTTGTTACAATGGTGTGGGTGCCAGACATCTGGAACTGGTTTGATGGTTTAAGTGTTGCATACCTCTCAATAAAAACAACAGCCAAAACCAGCGGTGTGTTTCACTCTCCCACCCCATTCTCCCATAGGGCCCATTTTTTTTCCCCTGGCAGGCAGACCAAACAGGGCTATATCCCCCCCCCCCCCCAACTGCTGTCCACTTCCAACAATCACTAACCTTGACTGATAATCCTTTCCTAAATCAGGTTAAACAGTTTACTGACAGACGAACACAGTTCTATCATTTGCATTTTCACCTGGACATCAACAAGAGATCGGCCTGTGCTCAAACAAGGACAGGACGTGATTATAGGACGTGATGACTGAGGAACATATGACTTTGTTATGGCTACTCTAACTCACTGATTCAGACACAGTCAGTGTACAGCAGTGGTTCTCAAACGTTTTCTTTCACTATTTTCAAGCTGCAGTATACAGTCCATATAGGAGTGTTTGTGTGTGTGTGTGTGTGCGTGCGTGTCCTCAGCTGGCGGACAAGCACATCTGAAGCTTCCCCATCATGTGGGTGACGAAAAAATCTGAGCAGGTGAACTCTTGAATACTGTGTGGAGCTGACTAAGAACCGCTGGGCAAAGCACTGTTTGGTCTAGGTCTTGATGAGGCCTACTAATGACTGTGTGTGGTAGCTTTGTCTTGAACTTCTATTACTCATTAACAATAATGAAAGGCATTTAAAAGAAACGGCCTGTTGTTTACCATGACCCACCAATCATGTATCTGTTCTCACTGATTGAGTCCAACCCACACTTTGAGGGCCACTGATTCGCTGACACACACATCACAAGTACTAAAACACCCATCACTACATAGTCTGGGTGAGTGGTGCGTGTTACAGAGTGTGCACACCAGGCCGACAGTCGGACATTTGATAGCGTCAGGCCCAAAGATGAGCGTCTGTGGCCCAAATTTAAGTAGAAGGTGAAGCATTGCAAAATCGTTGTATTATTGAATTGGCAACGGTCAGTCAGTATCTCAGTCAGTTCTCTGAAGTAGGCCTCAGCTGTGTGTGCACACTATCGGACAGAGAGGCTGTGGGTGACACGGCGTTGGGAGGCCTACCGGCGGTCCTTGATGAAAGAGTAGTAGTGTCCGGCGTGAGCCTGGCCGCTGTGCACCACCACGCCCACCAATTCGTAGTTCTCAGAGATGGTGACCTTCTTGCGCGGGGAAGAGCCACCTGAGGCCTCACCGCTCCGTCCGTTCTCGCCGTGGTCAGCGCTCGAGTCCTGACGGGCCATGCCCGACACCGTGTATGGCTCCATGTTCAACACCCATGGGAACTGAGGGAGGGAGGGAGGAAGAAAGAGAGAGAGACCATAAAGCACAAAATGAAAACAGCTGTTATAGTCCTTCCACACAGCCAACAATAGCTATAACCAAGCAACCAAGCATTTCTTTTCACTGGATGATATGAATCAGTTTTATTGATCAGGATCAGTAACAGATGTCTTTCTAAATATTGTTTATCCACACTGTGGATAGCTCATTCGGGTCAGTTTGTCTGAAGGGGAACGTGGAACAGTAAGTGTGGTCCTCACCCGGATTTGCTCATCGTATTTGATGGAGCGCCCACTCTCCCAGTCAAAGCCGAAGCGCATCAGGTGGATGACCAGCACGCTGGGCAGTGACTTGATGCAGGTGCGCTTCACTGTGGTTCTCTGAGAGAGACAGAGGAGGGTCTGGTCAGAAATGCCATCCACACGCATGTGTGCGCGCGCGCACACACACACACACACACACACACACACACACACACACACACACACACACACACACACACACACAAACACAAACACAAACACACACAAACACAGACACACAAAAGCATGCATACATATATTGCTACAAACACAGATACAAATACAGAAACACACACACAGTACCACCTCTGCTGTGGTGCTGAGCAGTACCTTTTCTTTGCACTTCTCGCAGTAGTAGGCGTTGCTGCCTTCCAGCACCTCTCCCCTGACAAACTGGTCCAGAGAGATCTCCAGGCTCTGGCAGGATGTCACCCCCAGGTTCAGGGCCATGAACGTCTCCTCCCGCTCATACCTGCCGTGGGTACAGCCCAATACTCAGACAGGTCCAAAACGCCTCCTAAATCACTACTACCATTTATACTCACCAACTTCACACTGATTATTTCATCATCATGAAGCATTTAAACACTAGAATCTGAGGTAATCTGAGGTAAGTTTAAATTGCACATTTGGTGTCTGGTGAAACGCAATTTCAGTCCTCTGTGTAATGCCTGTTACATAGTGTATTGACAATAAAGTATACTTTGACTTTGACTTTAATATATTATCTAGTGAGTATATGAGTAAACTATATCACATGGCAGAAAGCTAAATGTCTGGCTGCAGTAGCCATCGCTCCTACTCACCTGTGTGGGCAGTCTTTGCATATCTTCTGGTCAGAGAATATACCCTGGAAGGTGTTCTTGAAGATCTGCTCTCGTCCGATTTTCTGGAAAAAAAAAGACAAAGAAAAAATTTAGTTTTGACATGGATTTAATGTTCATAAGCTTGCTGATGACCTTAAATCAGTTTTGTGTCTGCAACTTGGTCTCTACATTGGTGAAGTGAAAGGCATAGTGTCACTTGCACACAGAGGTAAAAATAACACAACTGCCAGGACATCACTGTATGCAGATGGACATGGGATGCAGGCTACTAAAGCCAATCACTTGCTCAGATGGTGTGTGGGTGTGTGTGTGTGTGTGTGTGTGTGTGTATACCTTCAGGTGCTCATCCAGCTGGTCCACCAGACTGGTGAAGAACTCGTAGGCGTCCTGCTGTTCTCGCACATACAACTCCTTATTCCACATCTTAAAAATCTGTAACAAAGCCCAGACAGAAAACATTCAGATTCAATACACACACACACACAAGCCGTACCTACAGAAGACTCTTATTACAGCTTTCGAGGTTGAGTTGATTGTTGAGAAGAGGAATGGGCCGCAGGATTAATTTATTCAGACGCCTTCTTCATACATTACCTTCCAGAAGTTTTCCGGGACGTAGTACTGCAGTTTGCTCTCCATCAAGTGACCAAAGAGAGACTGGACCTGACAGAACACGCTCTCCTCTGGGTTCTCTGTGTCGTCCTCGATTGACAGGAAAGCCTGGAAAAATAAACCCACACGTGATGGTAATGAATGTGTTGACTACAGTATGTACAACTTCACAACTTCAACTTCAATAAGTACATCCCTGAGCACATTTCTCTATACTCCATAGGGAGATAAAAGCCACAGATAAAAGCAACAAGAATACCTGAACGTTTCTATTTCGTTCCAAAACTACTTCGGCTATGTTAAGATACCATGGAAAACGGAAGCCCTGTGGACACAACTAATCAAAACTTTCTTTAAGCGCTCTATAAATGCCACCTCACCAAGACCTTTAGGACTCATCTCAATGCTGAATTCTAATTTTATCCAGTGACCAACTGAATGGCTTGTTTAACACTTATGACACAACAAACAGTTTAAAGGATTTAATCACCAGCACTATTTCTCCATCCTTTATCATTATTCTACTATTATTCTTCTATCATCGTATCATTAACTGACCAGCGTGTTTCTGGTCTGGCATGTCTTCCAACTAAAACTAGCTGTTCTAGCTAAAAGAATTGGAATGTGTTTCACACACTGGTAGACAGCAGCAAGGTCAAGAGTGAGAATGTACCTTAATTTTTTTGCATACTATGTGACCAGACATTCTAGTAAGCTTACTTCTATCTAATAGGATTGGGATTCAAGTTAGCTTGATAGGATACTTGTGTAACCTTTCTCCTCTGATGCAGACAACTGTTCCAGACCACAAACTAGTCTCTTGATTGTCTCTCATATCTGGCTGATTACCTCACTTCCCACCTCAAAGGATGTGGTGAGGCTTCTAGCTTATACACACTGCTGTGCACACACAATGGTGGTTAGAGAGGTCCGTCCTTCTCTCTAAAGCACTGCGGTGTCTTGAGAGGCACTAGATCAGCACATGGTTATTGACCGTGGCCCACTTATCATCTGTGATATTTCCAAAACACACCACCATGGTAAACCCTGTGATATAATGAATCCACTTTAAGGCATGAAGGCTCCCTAGCTTCATAGAGTCTGTCCCCATCTGCTGGAGAGATGCTGCCGAGACTTAGGCTAGCAGTGCAGACTAAACTGCAACTAACCTATAATGGCCAGCAAGAGGCAACCACACTAGTTCTCACCTGTAATGCTTCACACTCTAATCTCTGAAAGAAAGAGAGACAAATGGGACTGATTTATGTGTCCTGAGGGGAGGGAACTCTTTCAGTTTGGTCACAGATGAGATACAAATTTTAAGACATTTTGCTTGGTGAGCTTCTGATCTTTTCTGAACAACTAAGATGGCATTGCCATTAGCAGCCCAGGCTAGTCAGGCCCTCAGTACTGCAATGCTATACTGAGAGCATGTAGGCCAAGGCCTTTAAAAGCAATCTGAATCTGGAACACAGTATGACAGCAAAATGTCTTTGTCAAACTTGTTTGAGTTGACCTTTGAGAGGGGAGCTGTGATGTGTATTGAGTGTAGGTTGCTGAGGTACCTTGTAGAGCTGTATGTGTGTGTGGGCACAAATACCTCGGGCAGGCCTGGCTGCATGTAGAGCTGCTGGAAAACGGCATTCATGTAGCAGGTGGCCCCACCATTCTTCAGACCCACAAAACCAGACACGGAGCGACTCTCCACAGGGGGCAGGTACTGATGGCACAAACACACAGACATTCACAAATTTACACACACACACACACACACACACACACACACACACACACACACACACACACACACACACACACACACACACACACACACACACACACACACACACACACACACACCCCTAATTGCTAAAGGATCTGCCAGCAATACTTGTCAACAGTGGAACATATGAGCAAAAGAGATACTGAAAAAGAGCCAAGAGAATAAGGAGGCAGACAGAGAGAGAAAGATAGTGAGTGAGTGAGTGTGTGTGTGTGTGTGTGTGTGTGTGTGTGTGGGGGGGGGGGGGGTTGTGGTTGGGTTCCCCCAGTTCCAAAAACTGAACCCTTTCACATCTGCTGTGTCCAACGTCTCTTTCTATCGGTGTCACTCAATAAATCCATTGTTTATCGAATGCTTCTTAGCAGAAGATTTTTGCGCCTTTTTGCTGGGACAAGAAACAGAACGCGAAGGCAAACTCATGTCAGCTCATGGCACTGCCATTAGGGGGTGGGGGGGGGTTGCTATGAAAGAAAAGGCAGAGAGGCAGAAAGTCACTCACGTCAAACTCCTTTGTGAGCGAGGGGTCAGGCTGATGGTGCATGGAGAGCAGCTCACGGGTGATGAGCTGCAGGTTGGTGAGGGAGCTGTCTGCCAGCATCACTAGCACCTCATATGCAGCCAGACGACTGCTCATTGTGCTGCACCTGGGAGGGGAGGAAGAGAGAGAGAGGTATAGAGAGAGACAGAAAGAGGTAGTTAGAGAGGGAGAGAAGGGAAAGAAAGAGTGAGGGGAGAGAGAGAGAGAGGGAGAGGGGAGAGAGAGGGAGAGAGAGATAAGGGAAAGAGTGAAGACTGATGAAGCAGTGGACCTGATGACGACCTGAACATGGAACACTCCCAGTTCCAAAAACTGAACCCTTTCACATCTGCTGTGTCCAACGTCTCTTTCTATCGGTGTCACTCAATAAATCCATTGTTTATCGAATGCTTCTTAGCAGAAGATTTTTGCGCCTTTTTGCTGGGACAAGAAACAGAACGCGAAGGCAAACTCATGTCAGCTCATGGCACTGCCATTTAGTAAGCATTAGCAAAGACAGTTTAATAGAAAGCGAAGACAGTTTAATAGGAGTAAGATGTGAGTTCCCTATTCAGCCTACATTGTTCAAAATTCTCTTCCACATTCTTATCGCTTCCCAAACTCAGGGTTTCGAACTATCACTATAAGAACTGACACAAACACGTACAGAGTTGGAGCCTGTTAGCCTGTTGTGGGTTTTGTGCCATGGTTCAGGCAGTGAACTTGAATGCATAATGTCAGTGCCAGCATCCAACAGTGTTGACCCCAAATGGATACATTGAGTTAACGTCAAAGCTGATGGTCTACAGTACACTGACTGCTTGCTCATGTCAAGACTGTAAGCATTACCAAAACTGTTAGGTTATCTAAATATGGCAGGCTGAATTACGAAAACAATTACCCAAATAAATTTAGTATAGGTGTCAGTAAGGGCACGTCCAGCAGTGTGTGTGTGTGTTTGTGTTATGGGATAGCAATTTAGTAAGGGCCTGTGTGTAAACATTCAGCAGTGTCTGTACACATGGTGTGTGTGTGTGTGTGTGTGTGTTTCACATTTCTTACTTTGGGTGGAAGTCGTGGCTCGGGGCTGAGGAGTTTGAGGGGTTGCTGCTGTTCAGGATAATGCGGGATGCTCGGAACAGGAAATCGTCCAACAGCTGCTGGATGAGGGAGGAGCCTGGAGACGACACATGAAGACGGTACAAATTACACACATCACACATACACACACACAGTGAGAGCCTCTCTTGGCAGTGCACCAGGGATGGATGGAATTCCTTTGGTTTCAGCACTTTGTACAAAGAACCCTTTGTGGGGGCACATACAGCATGTATGGAGTAGTGTGTGTCTGTAGAAATGGATATACACACAAGTCTGTGTGTGTGTGTGTGTGCACGTGTACGTGTGCAAGCCTTTACACAAAGTCCTTACCCAGCTGTTCTTTCTCATTGCCGCAGAGCGAGAGCAGCGTTTTGATGAGGCGGAGGTGTCCGGCCAGCAGGATGTTATCAGCCTCGCTGGTCTCCAGCTCGGCCGTCCACGTGGGCTCAAAGTTGTCCAGCCAGCTGATCTCATCCTCCAACATGGCCGCCGGGCTGATCTGTAACTGCTCCATCTCTGTGGCTGAATGCGCATGCACACACACACACACACACACACACAGGTTAAGGAGATGACTCTAATAGTGGGACTATTAAGAACAATCCCAGAAAAGCAAGAACACAAGAACTTGGTAAAATAAAGTAAATGACAGATGAAGGACACTGTATGTTTGTTTGTGTGTGTGTGTGTGTGTGTGTATTTGAACCCATCATTCAGCATAAGGTCACTTACTAGTTAGGTCATCCAGGAGTTGGCATCTCAAGTCAAAATATTCAGTGCACTGAGACAGAAACCTGCAAAGGGACACAAGGTTAACAAATCAGCCAGATGTCGTCCTGATAATTAAAGGAGTGTTGCTGGCATGCATTGTTTCTGTAGGCATGTTTGTGGTTTAAGGCACCCGTGTGTTTGTGTGTGTATATAAATATACATCCCCATATGGTTTACATTTACAAATATTTCTGAAGGAATGCTAGCATATGTTCACTCTTCTAAGTTACATGGTTGTGAATGGGTCTCTGCATAGTCATACAAACATGATTAACTACAACTTATGTTTGTACTAGTGTGTATGTATATGTGTGTAGATGTAGCCTTGTCAATGGTGTGTGTGTGAGTGGTTGTGTGTATGCTCATGCTTGTCAATGATATTTTATGTGTTCGTGAAGCATGTTATGTCATTGTGTCTGACAGCATGATTGTCTATGCTATGTGTGTACATCTAGTGTGTGTGTGTGTATGTGTGTGTAGGGGTGTATAAAGGTGTGTGTGTGGTCACCTCTGATTGATGCCCCTCATGATGCTGGTAGGAGACCAAAGGGGCAGCTGAGCAGTCAGCACCACCTTTAGCAGGAACAGGTTGGGCTTCTGCAGCTCAGGGTAGGCTGACGCATCCGTTTGGCTCAGGGTGTACAGCTGGTCACAGGCCACACGGCGGATCTGACACACACAAACACACACACACACACACACACACACAAGGGGCAATAACAACTTATTAGTGTGGAATTCTGGACAGTCATTAGGTATATGTGTTCGCTCATTATCCAGCGAGTATCAGTCATTGATGTTTGTCCTTACCTCCCCACTAGGTGATCCCAACAGGATGTCAATGATGAAATCACTCACATTTGGCAAATTATAAAAAGATGCTGGAAAAAGAACAATAAATGACACAATGGTAAAGGTTAAATGAAATACTATGTTTCTATTGTGTCTATCACGCCTCTAAAGAACATACAACCCCATGGTTATACAATTTGGCAATGCCCTCTAAAGGCGTCTGCATCCGTTTTCTTTACATGTGTGTATGTGTTGTGTACGAACAGCAGGGGGCGCTCACAGAGTTGCTGGGAGCGGAGCTGGAGGCAGGTGACGAGCAGAGACAGGGCCTCGCGGGCGATGATGGTGTCTTTGATGGATACACACAGCTGCTTCACACAGATGCCCGCCTGCAGCGTGGTGGCCTCGCCTTCACTGCCAGA
>JAIFZK010000023.1:7365000-7407500 GCA_027481765.1 Tenualosa thibaudeaui | reverse complement strand
CCGGAAGTGCGCAGCTACTTCGCAGACAGTTACTCCTCTACATCTATCTGACCATTACTTTATTCAGTTCAAGGTTTCCCTCTGTCAGCAACCACCTGCTCCTACTCACACTGTCTCTGTCCATCGCTATCTCCGGAATCAATCTCCTACTCACTTTTCCTCCTTGGTGGCGTCTGCTCTATCACCGTCTAAAAGTTTCTCTTCTTTTGAGGTTGATGATGCCACAGAGTCACTCTGTTCTACACTGAGCTCCTGCTTGGATCGTGTGTGCCCTCTGTCTACCAGACCCGCACGACCCACTCAGTCTCATGCGTGGCTTAATGACTCACTTTTGTCAATGTGCACTAACCTCAGAGCTGCTGAGAGGAAATGGCTAAGAACTAAGAATTCTAACACAATTCCAAGTACTACTATCTTCCTTCTCATCCAGTGTCACTGCTGCAAAAAAGGCTTTCTATCACGACAAGATTCACAATGCCACGGACACCAAGAAACTCTTTTCCACCATCTTTACTAAACCCACCTCCTCCACCTCCTCCAACTAACCTCACAGCTGACACTTTTGCTGCATTCTTCACTAACAAAGTTGCAGCAATTAGTAGTCAGTTCTCAAACCAATCTACAGAGGTTCCTTCTCCTAGCCTCTCTAAACCACCTGCTTCCTTTTCTTCTTTCACTCCTCTCTCCAAGGCAGAGGTGTCTAAGCTTCTCACAGACAGCCGGCCTACCTCTTGTCTTCTGGACCCTATCCCAACAACCCTTCTTCAGGCCATAACCCCCACCATTGTGACAGCAACCACACATGTGGTCAGTGCTTTGCTAACTAGGGGTACATTTCCCACTGCCTTCAAACAAGCCCAGGTAACACCGCTGCTCAAAAAACCATCCCTTGCTCCCACTCAAGTGGAGAACTACCGGTCTGTATCTCTTCTTCCCTTCCTTTCCAAAGCCATTGAACGAGCTGTCTTTAAAAAAGGTCTCAGGATTGTGGACCTATCAGCAGCATTTGACACGGTCAACCACCGCATCCTACTGGACAAGCTGACCAACATGGGTATTGATGGCGCAGCACACTCCTGGTTCAAATTCTATCTTACAGGACGGCCGTTCAATGCATCATGGCTAGGACAGACATCGGTACTTCACCAACTCACCACAGGAGTACCCCAAGGATCTGTGCTGGGGCCCCTTCTCTTCGCCCTGTACATCACCTCGCTGGGCTCAATCATCCACTCCCATGGCTTCTCTTACCACTGCTATGCTGATGATACCCAGCTCTATCTGTCCTTTCCGCCTGACGACTCCACGGTGTCAACACGGATCTCGGACTGTCTGTATGATATATCTGCATGGATGAAAGGACATCACCTCCAACTAGATGTCTCCAAAACTGAACTGCTGGTCCTCCCAACATGCAATCCAGCCCCTAGTACAGACCCTGGTCATCTATCGTCTTGACTACTGCAATGTCCTCCTATCAGGCCTACCAGCCTGTGCGGTGAGACCGCTACAGATGATCCAGAATGCAGCTGCACGTCTGGTCTTTAACCAGCCAAAAAGGCTACCCTCGGCTGCTCGCATTAAATTCAAGGCACTTATGTGGCCTACAGGGTGAATGATGGCTCTGCTCCCATCTACCTGAATACTCTCCTGAAGCCCTATGTCACCCGACGACCGCTTCGCTCCTCTAAGGAACGTTTTCTAGCACGGCCAACACCTTGTGCAGGTCAATCCAGACTCTTCTCATATCTGGTTCCGCGCTGGTGGAATGATCTTCCAAGTGCTACCAGATCAACTGATACCCTCTCCACCTTCAAGAAACTCATGAAGACCCAGCTCTTCCAAGAATATCTCCTGGCGTAAATCTTGAGAATGCACTTAACAATTTAATTTCTCTGCACTGTATTACACTATTGCACTTTCAACTTAAAATAGTGCAGTTTCTATA
This sequence comes from Tenualosa thibaudeaui, assembly GCA_027481765.1. Lineage (NCBI taxonomy): Eukaryota > Metazoa > Chordata > Actinopteri > Clupeiformes > Clupeidae > Tenualosa > Tenualosa thibaudeaui. Next base: position 7,405,552 of record JAIFZK010000023.1, on the reverse strand, counting down.
TTAGCAATATGCACTCCTTGTTAGTTCTTTCATTGTGTTGTGTAGCTTGAATGTTATCCTCTTTTTGTAAGTCGCTTTGGATATAAGCGTCTGCTAAATGCCTAACGGTAATGGACCAATGTTCAACATGGTGATGAAATTCTACTTCCCCAGCAGTGTTAAATGCCATACACACACTGAAACAAATGATGAAGCAACCAAGGAGCTTCTTTGCGCAACACAATCTCATTTTCCATGGATCAGTTACTGTGCAGATGAGTCTGAGTGGTTTGTTGAGAGCGTTAGAGTGGGAGTGTGTGTGTAAGTATGAGTGTGTGTGTGTGTCTGACTCACCATGCTGTCATTGGCAAAGATCTGGACATTGTCCACTGGACAGCTCAGCTGCTCTGCAATCTTCCACCTGATGCTGCCGATGGTCTCGTTGCTGTGAGCCTGAAAGACACACACGGGCACACACCCACAAACACACGCGCGCACGCACAGGCACACACCCACACACAGACAGACACACACACAGTTAAACAAAACTAACATCATATAAGGCCAACAAAAGATGTTCTTGTGCGAGACCCCGTCATTAATCAGAGTTAAGTACAACACAAATATCTGAAGTGTTTTGACAGTCTGCCAGTGTGTGTGTGTGTGTGTGTGCGCGTGTGTTCTGTGGGACTGGAGGTAAAGGAGTGGAAGATGTTCCTGACGTCCATAAATGGCGCTACACACTGGACTGTTCTTGTTCACAGGCCACTGAGTACAGCTCTGTCTGTTGACTGCATCTAAATGCAGGAGCTCACACTTGGTGTGTGTGTGTGTGTGTGTGTGTGCGCAGATGGAAAAATTCTTTACATTCCATCAGAGAGTTTAAAGCAAGCAAAATTCTTTACATTCCATCAGAGAGTTTAAAGCAAGCAAAAAATACTTCTCTTTCTAGAATAACCAGACATTATCAGAGCTGTACAATTATCGTTTTTCAAATCTGAAAGGACATAGTTCATGCTTTAATTATGGCAATTAAGTTCTGACCTAATAAGGCCTGTGGTCTAACTGGAAACACATGCTTGGAGCTGCAAGTATACTGCACAACTTACAGGACAGGACTATGGTCCTGAGAGTGCGTGTATGTCTGTTTGTATGTACAGTATATCTGTGTGTATGTCTGTATATTTCACAGTGTGTGTGTGTGTGTATGCCACAGTCTGCCTGTGTGTATGCACAGTGTAGTGTATGTACAGTGTATGTCTGTCTGTGTATATGTCTGTGTGTATGCACGTATGCAACAGTCAGTCAGTGTATGTGTATGGCACAGTATGTCTGTGTGTACGTGCATGCCATAGTCTGTCTGTGTGTATGTCTATGTGTATTCCAGTGTGTGTGTCCCTGTGTATGCACTGTGTGTATGCACTGTGTGTGTGTGTGTGCCACAGTCTGCCTGTGTGTATGTCTATGTGTATTCCAGTGTGTGTGTCCCTGTGTATGCACTGTGTGTATGCACTGTGTGTGTGTGTGTGTGCCACAGTCTGCCTGTGTGTATGTCTATGTGTATTCCACAGTGTGTGCATGTGTATGCAGTGTGTGTGTGTACATGCCAGAGTCTGTAAATGTGTATGTTTATGTATATGCACTGTGTGTGTGTGTGTGTGTGTGTGTGTGTGTGTGTGTGTGTGTGTATGTGTGTGTGTATGCATGTATGCCATAGTCTGTGTGTGTATATACAGAGTGTATGCCTGTGCTTCACCTCCAGAGTGAAAGTGTCTTTGGTAGATTCGTAGGTAACGTGGAGGGACACGGGGTGGCCATGGAAGGAGGCACCGTGAGGTAGAATGGTCCGAGGAACCGAGTACAAGTCCTGCAAGAGATCAGCGCAAACACACCCATCAGTGCTGGGACAGGGCCCACTGCAGCTGCAGACATGCTAGGACTTAAGAGCCACATACCTTTCATCAACAGGGAAATTAGGTTTGAAGAAGGGCTCTCCACACACACACACACACACTCACACTCACTCTCACTCTCACTCACTCACAGAATCCTTCCCAATGGTTCTTACAGCTCACTTCAGGCGGTTGAAATGATCATAAAACTGTCGGTTACAATGTTGTCCCATATAGAGCCTTAAGTAAACCAAGTAAATCACACATGCTTAACCACTGACAGAGTAAGGCAAAGGAGGTTTACTGATATAGGCCTAGGGCATTTCATACATGGGCAATTCCGCGCACACACGCGCACACACACACACACACACAAATACACACACACACACACACACACACACACACACACACACACACACACACACACACACACACATTAAGAATGATCACTGGCACTGACTAACTATGGCCAACCTTCACGGATCATGTGGCGCGTATCAGTGTTTTAAATAAATAATCCACGATGAAACTTGAGCCATGCTTATCGACTTAACAACTAACCTCTGTGGAGTACCTTACAGTGCAGAACACAGGCCATGACTCAGCCCCCCCACCCACACCAAACACCCCAGAGGTCTAGCAATCCATCCAGCCACATTAATCAACACTCCAGAAATTAACCTCATATTACAAATTGGCTGAGGGGGAAAGACTCCTCACATTCATCTCAAGAGCCTCTGCGGTCTCTTAGCGTGTTTGTCAGAGGCAATAGCTTTCCTCCATACTAGCAACTTAACCTTAATCTCTATGTATACATCAGTCATCATTGTGCCTTAAGTGAGTGCTTAATCATCTGGAGGGCTGCCATGGACTAGATGCACTGATGAGATCAGCAGCCTGACCAGCAGCTGCAGAGCTTTCAAGTCAAACCTGAAATGTGGTGTCATACTTTTCGGATCCCATTTATCCAAAAACTCGTTCAACTACACACTAAAATGCTGACTGCATCACCTAAAGCTCTGAAGAGTAGTCATTTCACACACACACAAAAAAACATTCTCGAACCCCACACATTTAGAGGTAATCAATGAATACCAAGTGCAGTGCAAATGTAATATTATAAAGCCATATTAGCATATCCATTCACTTTACATAATGGCACTCTTAAACAGCGCAACTTACCTCTATAGTGATGACGTATCTCTCTGCCAGTAACAACAGCCTCTCAATAATCACCAGCTTTGTTGACCTGGTGAGATACACAATTTGATCAATTAGAGTCAACCTTTAGGTCGCATCTCTCTGTATAATGATGCCGCAGCAATGAACCACTAACACCATAATAATACCACATGCTTGGGAAGGGATGGGGAATTTCACCTCCTTATTACATTGCACTCACTGTACTGTCAGTGCTCTTCTGGTCATTTCTGAATGACCTCATCTACAGTGGCTGATTTTATGTATTTATTTCTTTTTTAATGGCAACAACATTTTACATTCTCTCCAATCCATATGAATTTGTTTGCAACCAAAGAATAGGAACCTGCGATGATCATTTTCGCAGTGTTATGTTGACTGACAAGACAGTGATAAACAAGATTTATGGTTTCATTCAGTTTCAGTTTTGTTTTTACCGCTCTGCTATTTAAGATGTTGCAAGAGTAGTAACCACGGAATCTACACTAGAGGGAGTTGAGAGAGCCTTCATTCACCTCCTGATGAGCCATTTAATCATCAAAGTGACTACAAAGCTGGTAAATGAACCTAAAAACGTTGCCTGGTGTTCCTTTAGTTGGTCAAGATGGAATAAATCTTTACAGACAGTAAAGGTGAGCCAAGTTTGTTCGAATCAGTGCAGTGGTTCAACATCACCATCATTAAAATGCTAGCAACAACAGGACTACAGCCAAGCCCTAATAAATAACAGACATCATTAGAGTAGATCTGTGTAAAATCTCTCTACAACACACACACACACACACACACACGTAATCTGATATCCCACCTGGAGGGGGACTGCACAGATGTGGCAACAGTTGGCATGGCTGTGGCTGTCAGCATCTTGGTTGCCCTGGTGACAGCATGGGTGAGGGTGGGTCCCCCCAGGGCAGAACTGGCAGCCTGGAAGGAAAATGAACGTAAGTGTGTGAGAACAGTGGCCTAACACACACACACACACACACACACACAAAACAATAAGGAGCCACTCACCTCTAATCTTTTGTAACAATCTGCGATGAACTTCTTATGCAAAGAGACAGAGTCCTGCAGAGGAAGAAACAAAAACACACACACACACACACACACACACACACACACACGTTAATAACGTGTACACACTGCCCATCATCTCTGTCTTTCAGTCATGGTGAGCCCCACTGTGTCGGACAGGGCCTAAGGGTCCCCCTCACCCCCGCCTCACCTTCTTCATTTTGGGGTTGAGGTTGATGTAGCTGTAGGTGATGATAAGCTGGATGGCCTCGTTGGCGATCTCCTCATCAGGAGACTCCATGGCGATACGCCAGATGAAGTCCATGCCAGCCAAGTCCAGCCGCTCCACGCACTGCCAGGACAGAAACAGTCACATTGGCACTCAATCTCAACACACGCCGCTATGTAATGAACAAGGCCAGAGGAGTGGGGTGGAAGGTGCAGAGGGTATAATAATATCTGACTAAAAACACACTGCGGCTAATAACTAATGATAGAAGTTAATATTGACAGTGAAATAAGCCGATGAGAGGCGGCAGGAAGAGGTTAAGGAGAGGGGGCCTACCAGCTGGGTTCCCTGCCGTTTCAGTCGATGGTCGCAGAGGTTCACATTCTCAAAGAAGGTCTTAAAGAGGTTAAAACCTGCAGCAGACATATACAGTTGCATGAGGAAACACAACACACAGACTCTATCTGGACAAATGTCACTGTGATCTGACAACTAAACAGAGCAGGGTTCCATGCCTAGACAGTATGAATACATGTTGTGTAACAACTCCCACTACTGTCTTGTGATGTGAGGCTCTCGTGAGATCCCTCAGCTTTCTCCAGTCTAGTCTGAGCATCTTACCATTTATAGTAATCTCATATGGTTTGATTTTGAGGATCTTACCATTCATAGTAATCTCATAAGGCTCAAGTTTAAGGATCTTCTCTTTGAAGAGCTGCTGCTGAACATCACTCTCCAAATCATGCTGGCCCTTAGTGAACCACTCAAAGCACATCTAGAAAAACACGCGCGCACACACGCACACAAACACGCACAGGTTAGGGACCAATAGTATAGTATACAGGTAGTATTTCAGATACACTAACCCAAGCCCCAACATTGTTAATAATCAGTACCTCTCGGTCCAGCTCGCACACGTCCATACCGGATACCAGACACTCCCAGACCTCCTTGGCCCTGTTCCAGACCAGGTAGAGGCTGGCCTCCTGCAGGAAGAAGGCCAGGAACTTCAGGTGGGCCTCCAGATACTGCCGAGAGAGAAAAGAAGACACATAGGGGGGAGGACGAGGGTTAGGTTGGCTTTCTAAATGCAGCTCGGAAGAAGATTCAATAGTGTTGGAGTTAGCATGGGCATTCTGGAGCTACAGGGGTCCAAAAACTGGAAAATCAACTGGGCAATGACTGACATGTTGACTACCTGAATACCAAAACTTCAATCAGTACCATCGATTGTGTATTAGTGAGACCCAAATGCTAAACAATAAAGGATGGGTGTGCTTTAATGTTAAAAAGTCAAAATGTGTGAAAAAAAATGTTAAATATCAAATATGTATGTGTGTGTGTGTTACCTCCTGGTAGGAGTATCTGCCATCTACGAGTGTGGAGCCCGAGAGGCTGTTGGAGCCGGAGACAGACACGGCCAGCCGATGGCATGACACCAGGCTGCTGGTGATCAGCTTCACAATCTCAAAGTTCTTCTTCAGGTCCTGGATGATGCTCTAAAGAAAAGACAGGTGGGTTCAGCTTCACTTTGGAGACACTTCAGACGTGTGAATTGCTGAGCACTTTGGGGTTCAATGTCTTGGTCAGGGACACCTGGACTGGCGTGTGCGTGTGTGTGTGTGTGTGTGTATGAAGGGAAGGGAAGGCCTCACCTTATCCTGTTTCTGATAGGTCTGCTTGATGAAGGAGCGGGTGATCTCGTGGAGCTGTCGCAGGGCTGGCACCACCCACACGGCCTGAGGGTTGCTCTGCTGAGAAGACTAAACACACATACACACATACACACACACACACACACACACACAAATATACACACATGCATAAACACACAGACACACACACGGAATTGAGACCTTTGTGAGCTGCAACAGAGTCCTCCAACACTTTTGCCTTGCATGTTAACAGCCTTTTCCTGACTGACAGACAGAACACGTTCTCTGCTCTGAGGAGGACCAGTAAACCTGTGTTAGTATGGGAAGGGAAAACAGTGACCTCCACCACACCAAGGAATGCCCCCTAATGCAAAGTTCCCAGTATTAGCCATTTGCCCAAGTGACTTCTTCAGAGAGGGCTTTAAAATGATAGATTTGTAAGGCATTTATCATACATTGCAGAATAGTAAAAAAAGAAATCGCTTTAAAGAACAATTAGTTACAAATTTCTGTGGTGTAATTTGATTGCTATTTGACTTTAGTGAGTAGATTTTATGATGTTCTTAAAAGGTCTACTAATATACGATCAGCCACATTTCAGAGAACTAGCCTTAAGATTTAATTATACTTACAAGTCATTTCAAAAGCCACAATTTAATTAAAATATTGTCTAATGTAAATACATGTTTAGTGTGCTCCTTTACAAGGCTGTGGAAGCAAATGGAATCACCAAAAAATAGCAAATCGCCCAATCACAAGTGCCAGGTGTGATCAAAGCCCACCGTCAGGTGATTTCTGATTGGAGGATGGTTAGCCATGGTCCCACGGGACCGTCTCTTACTTTAGCCAGTGAGCTGGGTTTCTTCTTGCCCCAGGAGCCAGTAAGAAACGAGACCTGTGTCTCGTTGGAAGACTTTGGCTCGTCCAGCATTTGCATCTAAAAACATAAACTACAGTTGCATTCAGTTGCCTCCTTGGGTGACGAAGGCTGACAGGGGGCTGAAGCACTGCGCTTGGACCCCCAAACCAGCTGTGGTGAGGAAGCGACAGGGCGTGGGGGGAGAGAAAGAGCAAGAGAGAGAGTATAAGGGAGTGAGTGGGATGAGAGTGAGTGCGAAAGAGAGTGACGGAGAAAAATGGAAGAGTGAGAGAGAAAGGAAGAAAAAGAAAGTGTGTGTGTGTATATGAAAAAGAGAGAAAGAAAAAGTGAGTGTCTATGTGAAAGTGAGGGAGAGGGAAAAGTGAGTGAAGAGTGAGAAAAGGAAGGAAGACAGAAAGAAAGAAAGAGAGAGAGAGAGAGAGAAGTGTGGGAGATAAGAGAGAGGACTGGAAGTGGGAAAGTAACACAAGTGTGCACACCTCCACTTCACACCCAGAGGAGAGAGAGGCGTGCTGCTGCTTTAAATGGAAGACAGGCTGTTTGCAGGACATGAGGTGAGTGAGTGCGTTCCCTTATAATGGCCGCTTTCTTCTAGGCAACACCACCAGAAATGCCACCAGGAGCAAAGCACACAGCAAAGCAAGTAATATGAACAGGAGAGAGAGAGAGAAAGAGAAAGAGAAAGAGAGAGAGAGAGAGAGCGGGGAGGGGTGAAGGAAGAGAAGGAGCTAGTGATTGAAGGAGTGACTGAAAGACTGAGAGGTACATAGAAAGCTAGACAGGAGGAAAAAGAAAAAGAAAAAAAGATCGGAGAACTACAGAGGTGCGGCACAAGATATATATGCCTTGCTTTTGCAAGTATTGCTCACTGGCAGGGAGGAGAGTTGACAGGAACAGCCATTTTGAAGTTTTACGGTGGTAGTTAAACACCAAAACAAACATCTGTTAACACTGTATAAACATCAGACGCTCATCTTTTATTTAAAAGGCATTTCAAGACCATAAAATGGGCCTTGGGAAGTGAAGAAACCCTTAATTCAGCACTTCAATGAGAATGGAGGACAGATCTGGTATTGGGTTGAAGTTGGATGAGACAGCTCACCTTCTTAATGTCCTCGATGCACTTGATGATGTAGTTCCTCTTGACGGTCTCCTTGACGGCATAGGCGTCGCTCAGGATGGCCAGGTGCTCCTCCAGAGCCTGCTGTACCAGACTGGTAGGAAGAGTGGGCAGATGGGCCAATTCCCACAGCACCTCCAGCACCTACACACACATGCATACATAACACAGATAAACACATGCACGGATAAACATATGCATATAAACACATGCATGCACCCACCCGCACCCACATATCCACCCACAATTAAAAATACAGAAAAATGTATTAGCGCGCGCACACACACACACACACACACAAACACACAACCATACAAAAAAATTAAACAAACACACAAGCATGTTTAATTTAATTTTATTTGTAATGTAATGTTAAACCTTATGTGTTTTATTGTACTACACTACATGCATTCATGCATACACAGACTCATCTGCTCACCTTGCCAGTTGTGGCCTCAGAACGAGCTTCTCGGCCGATCCTTCCGATTAAACTCAACAGCTTCTGCCGAACACGATCACTCTCTACCTCCCAGCTCTGTGAATGACACACAGACACACACACACACACACACACACACACACACACACACACACACACACACACACACACACACGGTGTGTCAAAGCAAAGAAAAAGCAGGGTTCATGCAGTGCTGCAGAGCTTGTTCTGTGTTCCAGGTGGCTTGGTGAACCTGCCAAGTCTCACAGGCCCTGATGGGAGCTCCAAGCCGTTAGCAGAGCCCTTAATTAAAGCCTATGGGATTTGTCACAGGGAGGGGAAAACAGCTAAGAGAGGGGGAGAAACTGCACACACTAATCGACAGATAGATGCACATATGGACACACACACACACACACATACAAACACCTTACCTTCTGAATGAGAACAAAAAGGTGGTTAAGCTGGTCAAAGTTAAACTTGACAGCTGCAGCAGCGATGATGGTGTGAATGTTTTCGATGACAGTGGAAGACTGGCCAGCCTGGGGGACAAGAAACAAGACAAGTCGTGTTTAAAAAAAAAAAGTATCCTTCAGTGAGTGAACAGAAGTCAGTTTACAGCTGTCTGACAATGGAGTAAGAAATGACACCCTTCTCCTTCGTGAGGAAAAAAGCAGGACAGCCACGTTCTGTTTCAATTCATCTGCATGAAGTTGTTTTGAACTCTACACATTTAGCATTAATAAAAAGGCTCTTAGCTTGGTTTAGTATTGTTCAGCAAAGGTAGTCAAACCTGCTAACCAGTACACATATGGAATGAGAAACATGTTTTTAAATATCCTGAGGTGTGGAACTGCTAATTAAGTAAGAGGAATGTTAAAGGTGACTCTGCAGTGTGTCACCTATTGCTTGCCAGAGTTTTGTTTAGCATAAGAGATGTGAGTGACTCACAGCAGAGGCCTTTCAGGAAAACTTAGGAATAACTGGGAGTGTGTGTGTGTGTGTTTATGTATGTTTGTGTGCTTGTGTGTGTGTGTGTATGTGTTTGTGTATGGCTGTGTGTGTGTGTTTGCTTGTGTATGTTTGTGTGTGTGTATATTGGGCTTTCAGTGATGCCCGGGGACACATGTGTCAGCCTGTGCCCCTCCACCCACCTGTATTCTCCAGATCTTGGACAACTCATCCAGAGAGAGCTTGCTGCCCAGCAGCTCAATGATTCCCTTTATCCGATCACAGTACTGTGCCTGGTCAATATTCCCTGCCATTCACAAAGGCAGAGAGAGAAAGAGGGAGAGAAGTGTTGAAGAAGTGTGAAGAGGTGTTTATATTAAGAGGTCTTAATATAAAAGAGGGAGTGTGTATGTTTAAAGCTAGAGAAGTAATTAAATGATGAAGGGCAACAAAACACACTGCTACCTTACAGAACAAAGAAACACAGAAATAATGAATTTCCTGTTTGGACAGAAACAAACTAATACAAGAAAAACAAACAAGAAAACAGCTACTGAGTAGGAGGAGTGAAGACGCTAAAAAGGTCAGCAGATAGAGGTGTGAGCCAAACAAGCAAACGAGTAGACAAAGCACACAAAATATGGTGACTTCACAACAAATACTCAATAAAGAAGAAAAATAAAAGTCTGAGTGCCACACAGACTCAGACCGGCACCTGAGCATGAGAGGAGGGGAGAGGAGAGGAGAGGAGAGGAAACGAGGGGAGAGGAGAGGAGGGGAGAGGAGAGGAGAGGAGACGAGGGGAGAGGAGGGGAGAGAGAGAAATATGGTGAAGGAGCGACAACAAACAAAACTTGTTGGCCCCACAAGTCCGAAATCAGTAAAAAAGAGAAAGGAAGAGCAAAAGAAAAGTTTGAGTGCCTGAGGCCCAGAGCAGCGGGAGAGGAGAGGAGAGAACAAGAGTGGTGACAGAGCCCACAGAGGATGCCCCCCTCAGCAGCAAGAGCAGCAGCAGCAGGAGCTGGCAGTAGCAGCAGGGCCCAGATCTCAGAGCTGAGGACTGAGAGATACTCTGTCCCGTCAGACAGCACTGCTGCCACAGAGGAGCACAGGAGGGCAACAGAGAACTAACTACAGAGTCAGCGACAGATGGAGTGGCCACAGTACTCATTAGCCCCCAAGAGCCAACACACACACACACACACGCACCATCACTCACACACACACACACATTGGGCAGAAGCTAATTATGGGATGCCAGGGCCATCAGTAGGATGTGTGTGTGTGTGGCAATGACCACAGGGTAAAAGCCACACAAGCCAGCTGAAAGAGGGACCTAAATACAAGATGTTGGCCTCCGGCGCTGCAAATCTGACAGCAATTAAAAGCTTGGCACATCCTTGTGAACGCTTAGCGGATGGTGTAAATCAAGACCGTGGCAAGACTCTTCTACCGCAAGCAGGAACTGGGGAAGCATAACAGCAGAGGTCTTAAGCAGAGGACCTCACCTTCCAGGGCTATTGAGAGGACAGAGTTCTCAACCAGCCAGTCCAAGAGCCGGTCTGTGTCAATGGCGTTCTTCACCGTCTTGGATACGGTGCTCTCCTCAATCAGCTTGGTCACCTAGGAGACACACACTTCAGCGTGAGGTGGGTGGTCACCGACTTATAGCCTTTACCATACCACACATTGCAGTTATACACCAATATTGAAATGCAGCCTAGCCAAGGGCTGTAGTGGGTCCACTACTAAATGTATGTCACAAGCACAGGCTATAAATATCCAGCAGTGTGGAAAGACACAACAACCTGGGTGGAGAAGCTAACAAATATAGAGCGTCCTTGAATATGTGCTAAAATGTATGTCAGTTTAATGCCTGAGGTACTGAACATGTGCACCACGATACACATAAAAAAAAAATGGCAGGAGTGGTTCAACTCAAAACTCAGATAAAGCAGAACTCATTTAAAAGACGAGTAAGGTGCATGTCAAATCTATCTGAGGCTAATTTAATAACAAGCTTGACTTAATTTAATTAAGTTGCTAATACCAATTCTGAATACCATGAGCAGCATGCCCTGAAGGACAAATATCTTTAAGTCAGCAGAACGCTTCACCATTCCATATACAGGATGCCTTGTGCTTCTGTTCAATAAACTTGTTACTAAGTTGCATTTTACCTTGTCATTTAAACTAGGCCCCTGTGTGTGTGTGTGTGTGTGTAAAACTCAAGGATGCAGACCTCTTTGAGGGAGTTCATCTTGGCACTGAAGTGTGGCGTCTTGAGCATCCTCAGCAGGATGTCCAGCCTGAGGTCGTCCACCACAGTGACCAGCTCCCGCTGGAAACGCATGCACAGCAGCTTAATGGCAGACAGGAGCTCCGGGATGCTTACCAGGCGCTAACAGACAACAACGAGAGACAGAAGGAGAGGGTGAGGAGAGGGAGAAAGAGAGACAGAGAGAGAAGGAGGGAGGAGGGGGGCGAGGGGAGGAAGAGAGAGGGGGGTGGGGAGAGAGAGAGAGTGTGTGAGTGAGTGAGGGCGAGAGAGAGAGAGAGAGACAGAGACAAAGAGAGAGAGAGTGAGTGAGCGAGAGAGAGAGAAAAGAGAGAGATGTACATAGAAGGACAAAAATGGACAAGAGGACATCAATAAGTACAGTCTAGTTGGAATGGCCATTAGTATGTAGTGAATACAAACTGGGTTTATGATTGTCCAGCTATTTGCTGTTTTTCTACCTTATCTTTGAGGTCTTTCTCCTCCAGATTCTGCACGTAGGTGATCATCTTATGAATAACAGGGTCCAACATTGGCTGATGATGACAGAAACAAATCAGTTAGGGTAAGCTGCTGAATGTGACAACAGCTTGGAACAAAATCCAATAAAATCAAATGTCACATCAGTATCTGCCTGAATAACATTTCTACTGTTCACAGAAGACTAACATTCAATAAAACAAAGATGAGGGCAAACAGACTTGCTGTAACTTGGTGCAGTAGTTGCAGCAGTTTTTGAGACGGATGCCTATTTCCTATTCCTACTACAAGTTGTTTTAAGCCTCTAAATCCGTCAACCCAATAGTCTTCTTCACTTGTGTGAATATGCTGTAAGCCTTTATTTGCTTAGGTGAAATGCTAATTTAATACTACATACTCATGTTTGCCTATAGGTTCCTGGTTGATGCTTTTATCCTCAGTACAAAAACACTATATCAAAAACAAAAAGTACTTTACTAAAATGTACAATGTAAAATTATGTCAGTCATCGTTGCCGTTCTTCATGTTTTGTGGAGATGACGAGCTCACCTGGACGAGACTGGAGTTGAGATACTCCGCACACACGCTCAATGGCTGGACCAGGGCAGACACACTCTGGAAACACACAACCAGCGCAGCGTATGAGTGCTAATGTATGGCACAGGCAACACACACCAACCATGTCACAAACACAACAAACATCTGAACCAAAGTGTAGGACAAATACAGGAAACCTGCTCTGTGACATGTACACCGTGGACATGAAGCACTTCAGTTTCCTAATGCCTCCACTGGTCCCAATGTAATGTCTCTCAAAGATTCTCAGTGTTTTCAAACCCCCCTGCCCAAGTAATGTCAGAGGTGAAGACAGAGAGTGGCAGGTGCTGAATGGAAGTGCAGGAGCACCAAAGTCATCTGGACGACTCGTTTGTCAACGCATGAACTCTCTCTCCATCCTTCACACTCTCTCTCTCTCTGTCTCTCACTCACTCCCTCTCTCTCTCTCCCTCCATCCTTCACACTCTCTCTCTCTCTCACTCCCTCCCTCTCTCTTTTTCGACAGACAGACACTGAGAGCTGAAGGAGCCGAGTGGCTCTTTTGTCCCTCGTGCCGGCGGTGAGAGGGGGCATCTCTAAAGCTCTGATGAATCACCCCTCTGTTCGCCTTCAAATGACTTCGTTTCCGCCTGGAGAGAGTGAATGAATCACTCCTCGCCTTCTCCTCTTCATCACCATCACCCTCTCCCTCCCTCTCCCTCCCACACCCTCCTCACACGCTACCCCCCCCCCCCCCATCCCCCACCATCATCACCACCATCACTTTTTTCCCCCCTTCTTTCACACTCTCTCCTGTGGCAGTTCTCCCTTCTCTTTTTCTCTCTCCCTTGCTTTCTCTCTCTCCCTCTTTCTGGCTTGTTGAGGCTGGCTGGAGGGAGGATGAGGGTGTCATGTCTGGGTATGAAATTACTGATCTCTTCTTTTTGGTTCTGTTGAACTTCAGCAAGACTCCAGGCTGTAGTTCTCTTTAAGTATTCCACTAAATATCTAATCATCTTCCTTTGCTGTCTGACTGTAGAATGAATCTATAATATACAAGAGCATAAATAATTTACATGCGCATACATCATTTCTAAGCACGAACACAACATGCATCTCAACATTTCACACACTGTGTTTGAAACGCAAGGGCAGATTCTCTCTCTCTCTCTCACACACACTCACACACACACAAAGATTCACTGACTGGTGTCACTGGTGCCACATCTCTACACAGTGTGAAGACACATCTGTCCCCCGTCACTTATGGGCAACAGTAAGACAGCCTCTGGCTTGTGCTAATATTGTCTGATTGGCATGCAAATCCAAACTCATCTCACACTCACACGCACGCACAACTCCGCATGCGCGGACAGACAAACACACACACAGTAATCAAAGCGTCTTTTCCGCGTCCCTCCTGCACATCCGGCCTGGCACACACGCTGCGTGCTAATGCCCGCCATCAAAAGGAGGAACCAGAAACAAGGACACTTTAGAGTACGCGGACAAGGAGGAGTCTTTTAGCTGAGCAAATGAACAAGGAGACGGGGGGAGGGGGGGTTGTGAGTGTTGGAGAGGAGATGAGAGGAGAGGAGAGAAGAGGAGAGAAGAGGAGAGGTGAAGTGTAGAGAAGAGAGGAGAGTGGAGGAGTGGAGAGGAGAGGTGAGACGAGAGAATGCCTGCTAGGCCAGTCAGAGGCTGCGACTGAATAACTAAATAGCAGAATAAATATCTCAGCACATAGTGCTGAACTGAGGTTCTCCCTCCTACACAGTCGCAAGCCTCAGAGGTGGATTTTCTGAAGGCGATCATGGGGAAGCTGGGAAGGGAGGGGAGGGGAATAGGGGTGGAGGGGCAAGAGCATGATAATTATCAGCTAAACTACACTAGTTTATTTCTGTGTGTGTGTGTCTGGGATGGTATAATTATACCTGTATGCACATGTGCCTGTGTGTGTGTGTGTGTGTGTATGAAAGTGTGAATGAGCGTGTCTGTGTGTGTGTGTATGACTGTGCCTGTGTGTGTGTGTGTGTGTGTGTGTGTATGAAAGTGTGAATGAGCGAGTCTGTGTGTGTGTATGACTGTGCCTGTGTGTGTGTGTGTGTGTGTGTGTGTATGAGAGTGTGAATAAGCGTGTCTGTGTGTGTGTGTGTGTATGACTGTGCCTGTGTGTTTGAGGGAGGTAGTGTGTATGCCGCACACTGCAGGGGTGAGGAGTAAACAAGTTGTTCTAGCCAGAGTCCATCAACACACATCCGGGCAGCGCCAGCCATAATTGAATTTCTGCCCTCTCTGAACTCTCAGCATTCTCCTGTTTCTCACTCACGCGCTCGCTCTCTCTCTCTCTCTCTCCTCCTTCTCCACTTTCACTGTTCAGTGGACTAATCCCCCTTTTTTAGCGCTCATCATAACCATCATCATCCCTGATTCCCTCCTCCAGTTGCTCATTCTCTGCCATGCTTCCTAGAGAGGCAATATCCCAGCCCCAGGCTCTAGCCATTCATTTCCCTCCCTCTGAGATGCCCTCTGGCTCAGTCAAAGTCACACACACACACACACACACACACACACACACACACACACACACACACACACACACACACACACACACACACACACACACACTCCCTTTTACAGAAGAAAACACAAAACGAATAGATGAAAACAAACAAAAAACTTGACCCCATCCTGAAGTGAGGACACTTACCGCGATTTCAATCTCCTCCATGTTCAGCTTGCTCTGGATAGCCGTGAATCCCCCCATCTCACCAAACTGTACACGGATGAAATAACACACACACACGCACGCACGCATGCGCACACACACACATAAAGGGAGACCAGTATGATCAGTATGGGGTTCTTTCCCACAGGGAAGATTAAGATCATTAGACAGAGGTGTGTGTGTGTGTGTGTTTTGTGTCAGACACAGAGGCATTGACAGCATACATACCCGATTCACAAGATCCACCAGCCAGCCGTGAGGCTCCTGTAGAAAAAAAAAGACATTATTTATTTTCTTCGTTTTCAGCTTGTGCCTGACAGTAAATTCTGGATACTAATTCTCCACAGCCCCCTATTGTCTTTCTATTTACATTCAGCAGACCTTTATCTCTCTCCTCCCAGAGCAGCACAGGCGCACTCTTAATGCCACATAAGCACCTTTTAGCACTCTTCACAAACGCCTTAACACATTACTCCATTTAATCAGCCTCACACACAATTAAAATGGACTTCCTGATGTGTATCGCTAGTTTTATAAACTCATTTACATATTTACATCAGACACATGTAATGCTTGCGAGAATATAGGAGCATGAGAGTGCTTTGGAATACGCAGGCCTATTCTGCGGGTCTTTGTTAGACAGCTTAGTGAGGCATATTGGCCATTTACAGTGCAGTAACTACAAAATATGTTCAGCGATTGTGTAAGCTGGGGATTGTCAGACCAATTTTTCTGCCCTCTGACCAACCAGGGAGATTCGGTCATTTTAAGTGTGCGCTTGCGCGCCTGCACACACCCACACACACACACACACACACACACACACACACAAAAGTCATGCTTGGGCTAATTATCCAAAAAAAGGGCATTGAGGTCCTCAATCTTCGGTCACGGATGTGGTTGGTGTATTATTTTAAGGATTAGGCCTGGTCTTCCTGTGAAGATTACGGTCCTTCTAGGAAACTTGTGCCAGCGAGTATGCGTGTGTGTGTCTGATAAAGTGAAACGGACAGACTGTGTATGTGTGTGTGTCTCTCATAAAATAGACTGTGTGTCTCGGGGTGAAACAATGTGACACTTGCAGAAAAAAGGCAAGATTACAAAAGCCGGGGAGAAAAGGAGCAGAGCAATCCACAGGGACAGCAGAATAGAAACAGAGAGAAGGAGAGAGATAAAGAAAGAAGGAAAGAAAGAGAGAGAAAGAAAGAAGAAAGAAAGAGAGAGAGAGAGAGAGAGAGTGTGTGCGTGTGTGTGTCTGTGTGTGTGTGTGCGCGCGCGCGAGTCAGTGAGTGAGAAAGAGAGAAAAAGAAAAAGAGAGAGAGAGGGAGAGAAAGAGAAAGAGAGAGAGAGAAGAGAACAAGGGAAGAAGTGCTTGGCAACAATGGGAGGAGGAAGGAGACGAAGAGAGGAGGGAGGAGACGACATGCTTTGTATGGAGAACACCATGGAGCGTAAAGAGGAGGACAGGACAGGACAGGACAGGACAGGACAAGGAGACATGCTGTTGAATAACTGAACTGAAAAGCCACTGAGAGTTCAGACATGTGTGGAACAAGTGCAGGATGACAGAAAATAAAGAGGAAGAAAAAAGAAAAATAAAGAGAGAACGAGAGAGCATGAGAGAATGAAATAGAGGGATAGAGAGTATTAGATGGGCTAGAGGCAAAAAAAGAGTGTGTGTGTATGTGTGAGAAAAAGAGAGAGAGAGAGATTGTCATTACCTTCTGGTAGCTAGAGGAGGGTGAGATGGCAAACATGTTGTCCTCCCCAACCACCTCGGCCCAGTTGCGCTGGCAAGCCTTCATGCGGTTCTTGAAGTGGTACTCATTATCAGGGTTAAAGGCCTGGGACAGAACCCAACAGGGACAGAGGTCAGCCTGACTGGCCACTCAACTCTGGTGTTAAAATACTCACACACACGCAGCACACTGTGATCTCTTACTCAGATACAACGCTAACTCATGCTCAGATATATTGCTAACTCACATACTTCCACAAACTACTACTCATATAATCAGATACACTGTGGAAGTTTTGCTGACTATTTTTCATACATAATCATCGGGTTGAAAAGCCTTGTAGATAGTGTGTGTGTGCGTGTGTGTGTGTACATATATATATACATGAATGTATATATGAGGAGTTTGGTTCCAAAACAAAACGTAATTATTGACCAAACCTCAATTATGTGATTTTATTATGTAAAAATAAATCAAGTAAAAGCAAACCAAATGTTGATTCACTGATATATCTGAAAAACATAAAACAAAAAAAATTATTTCTGAAAATTCATTAAAATGGTGGATATAGCGTTTTGGAACCAAACTCTTCATATATATATATATATATATATACACACACACACACACACACACACATATATATATATATACAAACACACACACTTTTTAAAAAAATAATGTGTCAGTGCAAATCATGAAATAACACATCAAGTAATTATCTATGCATTTGCTGACAGGAACAGAATAGGGGTGTGTCATGTGAGCTGACTGAGCAGGGGAAGGGTTGGTTGTCATGGCGACGCGGAGGCTGCTGTTACCATGGTGAGCACCCCCATGAGGCTCACAGGGATGGGGTCCTGCTTGACCCGCTCGGCCACCAGCTCCACCAGCAGCATCAGCATGTTGTAGATGCCCTCGTGGATCTCTGTCCCCCACTTATGCACCGCACTCGAGGTCAGCAACTGCAGAGAGATGGGGATGAGGACAGAGAGTGTGTGTGTGAGAGACAGAGAGAGAGAGAGAGGGAGGGGAAGGACAGAAAGAGGAAGAGAGAGGAAGGGGGGGACATAAAAGTAAAGAAGAACAGCAGAGAGTGGGGAAAAAAGAAAGAAGGGACAGAAAAAAAAGAGAGAGAGAAAGAGATGGGAGAGAGAAAAATACAGGTAGAGAAAAAGAGACAAGGATAGGGAAGGGGGAGGAGGGAAAAGAGAGAGAGAGAGAGAGAGAGAGAGAGAGAGAGGAACTGAAGTGCACTGGTCATATCAGGTGTTAGAGACATGTTATGTTTGCTTGGGGCAGTATTGGCGAGTGTCCTGGCTAAGCCCCGCTCCCTGCAGTCCTTACCTTTTTAAAGGCCTCGGTCATGCAGCGATCCATGAACCTCTTGCAGTTCTCATCTGCATCAGCGAGGCCTGCATACACACAAGGAGGAGTGTGAGTGTGTGTGTGTGTATTAGAGGAGGGGAGGATGAGAAAGAGAATGGTCCAATCAGAGCTCAGAGCTGCTGTCACACCAACAGACTTCAGAGCAGCTATTGTTACATGAACAAAAACAGGCAACCAATAAACAAACCATCAAGAACAGAGCGCCGTGAATGCATATGTGTGTGTCATATGCTTGGCTAGGCATGGGTAGATGCTATATGCCGCATTCGAGAGCATGTGACAGCGCCCACGCAATTCTGCTGAACTGCCTGTGACGTCTGGCCTATCAAGAAATACACACACACACAGACAGACATAAACAAACACACACACACACACACACACACACACACACACACACGTGTTCAGGCTTACCGTGTCTTGCCAGGCATGTGGAGGCGATGAGGCACTTGCCCAGCGACTCCTCCCGCTTGTAAGGGATGGACCAGTGGTCAGTGAACACTCGACTCTCCAGCTCGTACAGGTTGGTGGTAGGGAACTCCATACTCCCTCCAGCACAGTTACCATTCTCATCACTTGCCCTCTGCAAGAGAGAGAGAGAGAGAAAGAGAGGAAGAGGGAAAGAGGGAGAGGGAGAGAGGGGGAAAGAGGGAGAGGGAGAGGGAGAGAGAGAGGGGGAGAGGGAGAGAGGGGGAGAGACAGAGAAAGAGGGAGAAAGAAAGAGAGAGAGAAAGCAGTCAGAACTGGGAAACAAAATGCAGCTAGCGGTTGAGTAGTAGCCTCAAGGAAATCATGTGCTCCAGCATCAGTCCTCACAGACAAACAGACAAATGACTACAAAAACATAACCTCCTTGGCGGAGGTAGTAATTGTTCGCATATACAGTACTAGCAGGAAATAATAATTATGGTATAGAGAATAATTACAGGTCGGACGGTAGGCTACTACCTCCTTCTAACCATCAAAAATGTACCCTTTACAGACACAAAAGTCTGGGATTAAGAGGCACTGTTGGAAAGAATGTAACAGCAAGTTTCAGTAATTCATTTTTGTTACCAGGAACTTTGCACCTTTCTGCCTATGGACTGAAGATGTTGAATGCAATCGACGCGTTAAATAAAATTATCACCCATCAAATCAAATGAAATATTGTTTTCTGATTGGCTGACTGGTTGTCTAATGTTCTTTTGAATGGTAACTATAGCAACCATAGTCGACAGTTGAATTAGCAAGCAACAATAGAATGAGCTGTTATCAAGCTCACCATCAAGCTCACTGTGGTCAGAAACCACAGAAAACAGCACAACAACTGAACAGATTAGCTACTTCTATGTTATAAACACTTGCTTACTGACTATCGACACAATTTGCAACCAGGTGATAAGCAGGATAGCGGCCTTTGAGGAGTCCCAACGTAGGGGAATGGACATCTCGGAAGGAAACACCACTCCGCCGCGTGGCGTCATGGTGTTCTTAGCCCCAGCCTCATCCATTATTCTCCTATATCGGGACACCTAGACGGCCGTTATTCGAATAAGTCAAACTTCTGCCAGGCTGCCTAAAGCAGTCAGAACCAGCTGCAGATCTCATCTGTTATTTGGATGCAGCTCCTGAATTTTCCAGCCCGGCGTCTAAAGAGAACGGCAGCAACCGGCAGCAAAGCCAACTGCTGGGTGACGGGAGTATTTTCCTTGGCTGGAAGCCCTGCTCCCAAAAAACTGCCCAAAGGTCAATGACAGCCTAAGGTGTGGAGTTCAAAGTGGGTTTCCCTGTACACAAACACTGTATAAAATTACCCCTTCAGTGCACCCACAGAACTCCTGTGTGTTTGTGTGCGTGTGTCAGAAAATGAGTGCCTGAGTGCCAAGGAAAACTAAGTTTACAGACCCATGAGCATGTTGTCTGGCTGCTCCAGAGGTGCATCTGGGTGTGTAATCATGTGCAAGGAGAGTGTTACACATCAAGGAGCAAACCAATAAAACACTGTCTGTTGAAAGTTGTCAGGGAGGCTGGCCACAAAAGAGCTACTATAAACAACCGAAACCAAAACAAAACAACAAAACGTCCTGCTGCATCCCCGGGGGACCTTCGGGAGTGGAGCACTTTTCCTTTGTCATTGTGACTCAACAGACAAACAATGAGATTCCACAGATAGGCAATGCGCCATGAATGTGGGGAGAGTAAAGCAGGGGTGAGGTGTATGTTAGTGTGTGTATTGCTGTTGCAGTGTGTGTGCAGCATCGCCAACCAGAGTCACAACAATCACAATAAGGACCTGTGTCCAGACACAGACACGTTTTTTGTTTGTTTGTTTGTTTTTTTAAACCAGGAAACCAGACACAGTCCTCTGATTTAGGATCAGCTTGTCTGTGGTAAATAGGTCTACTTAAACTATCACCAATCATACCATAGCTGCCTCACTGATCTGATCTTCAGTCTGACACATACATACATACGCTTTCACTGCTGCAGTCACATGGAACTTATGGATCTATAATGCATGTCCATTAACATGTATGACGCCAAGCATGTGAAGCCTCTCAAGCCCAGCTGCACTAGTTGCGGTGGCCAGACTGGACCCACTGCTCTTCCTGTTCGCTCTGCACATGCTCAGTTCTCTCCACGCTCCCCAGTCAGAAGTCATAAAATGCCTTACAGCAGAAGTGCAAAAGGAACTCTGACAGACTAACCTCACTCTGTCTTTCACTTTGCGTGTGTGTGTGAATAGAGTTTCTGTCTAATGTATGGCAACAGAGGACTCATTCTAAGGGGAGCCGTCTACACTTGTGATCTCCACAGCACAGTGAGTGAAAATGGAATAGAGTGATAAAGGAGCTGTGCTGAGCTTGTTATGTATGCTGTGGAGCTGTGGCAGGGACCACCTGCACTATGTGGGCCTGATTCATCACCGCCATCGCTGCCAGCTCCCCCACACTTCTCCACCTTCCTTCCCTTCGCATTACACACACACATATACACCACGTGTACGCGCGCACACACACACACACACACACACACACACACAAACCCTAAAGATAAACAGCACAGCGGCACACAACACCACAATCTCCCGGGGGGGAAACACATGAATGTAGCTCTCTCAATTATTTACATAATCATGCGAAAGCAAATGGCAGAGGCTTCAGCTATAAGGACCCTCAGCAGAGACGCGGGAGCAGCTCTCATTTAGCAGCACTACTAGAGGATGGGCACCATCTCTCTGGTCTACAATGCAATCACCTAAAAACATTTCATGTCAGGGCAAAGCAGCGAACTAAGATACCATTCCACTTCATGAAATTCCATTTCATTGCTTGATGTACATTATATCTCTTCTATGCAATAATACGACTGGCAAAAAATTAAGCCTGATATAAGCAATGCGAAGGCAGTAGGTAGATATTAGGTACTAGGTACATATTTCATCAAACTTGTATTCATACCACTTCTCAAATTTTTTTTGCAGCGTTTAAAAGTGTGTGCAAAGGTCCAGATGTGGACTGGCAGATGGTCTTAAAGATGTGGCAGATGTTGCCTGTGGGACAAATGGAGTTTCCTTCCCATCGGTCCACAGACTTCCAGGGACACACACAAACAACAAAAAGTGACGACTTTACAAGATGATCACACAAGTCACACAGACTGTGGATGTACTGCTGCAAAAGATACAGTACATGCATAAAGCATTTCAGCATCACAGATGATTACAGATTCATAGCTTCCAGTTCATAACCAAGAACTCTGATCAAACCCCGTGAGTAGCCATCTTAAGCTAGGAACAGACCTCCTGATCTATAACCCTGATACTGATACGACGGAACGTTTGGGCTAGTCATAGGTAATCTGATGTAGGCTAATCAACAGTAGTTGCAGCGTTAAGTTGCGGCAGGAGTCGTTATGTGTGTTGGGGTGATAGATTTGAAAAAATTTGACGAAATCAAACACGCTTGTTGTAAAACTGCTTGTTTGGTTCCTTGATTGTGATGAACGTGCTGAATCATATTCCAAGCCGTTCAAACACACAGGTTTGCCTCTTCTATATTACTCCACCTATCTCACCATTGTAGCATTTAGTAAATGCCAAATGGTAAATGGACTGCATTTATATAGCGCTTTTCTACTCCTTTCTATTCACCCATTCACACACATGCATTCACACTCTGGTGGCGGAGGCTGCCATGCAAGGAGCCAAGGGTTCAGTATCTTGCTCAAGGGCTCAAACCTGCAACCCTCCGGTTGCCAAACAGCACCTCTACCACCTGCGCCACCATCGCCCCTAGTGTTGCCCAGCAACCACTTCCCAAAAGAGGAAGGAAGGTTATTTATTAATTTATTCATTTCATTTTTGTGGTTGTACTCCACTTTGTACTCCACGTTGAGCCAAACAATGTCCCTTAGCTTTTCAAAATACAGCGCAAAACCCATGGCCTCTCATGGCTCATTTGCTCAAATAATATTATCTTACCCGGTCTGTTCTAAGGTCGCTATAGTACCAATTATGACATCTAAAAGCCAACAACTCAGTCGGTTTTGTGCTAATAACTTACTCCTATAAGTTTAAGTTAACTGTTTTCTCCGTGTTGGAAAACATAGGCTGCTGGTGTGACTCAATGCTTTGACAACCAGACCACACATGATGCACACACTGCGCTCAACAGACCATCTTCATTATGTTCACCAGAGCACACACTGCTTGTCCTAAGTATTGCACCACGCATTGTCTTATATGTGCGGACCTCCATGTGGAGCTGGAACAAAAAGCACTGTGACTGAAGTTTAAATGTCTTTACATTCTCTTGTTCTATATTAAATATAGCACTTGTGGTGAATGGACTAGTCCTTAAATACTCTGCTCTTCTATTTAATTTGAGTCTGATTAAAAAGCTCTGCATAAAGCAAAATATTTACATACAGTGTCTACAGGGGTGGAATAAATTTCAATACATTTTCCATTCCCACAGTTTAGGAAAATTACAGCATCAGATATGCACCAGCAGAGCAAAGCATTGCAGTGGCAAAGGTCATAGTGGCAATATGACAAACTCAAACAAGTCTTGAGAGATGTCAACTAGCTTCCCATTTCTGCATTCCTACATATGACGCAAGCGTGAGTGGAAGAGACGGACAAACAGACTCAGTGTTCTCGTTTCTCAGGGGTAAAGTTCAAAAGCTTGGCTTCGAAACTGCAGCAGGAGTGGAGGGGGTTAGGTGACCGAAGAACCCATCAGGGTCAAGGAGGTTTTTTCCAAACATCAAGTTGTGTGACTCTACACACCACATGCTGTTGTTTGTATTTGACGGCTCACTTTCCAGTGTGCTGAAATGAGATGAGAAAGTCCCGGAGAACCAAAGATTTTTTTCCCAAAGGGAAAAAAACAGCACTTTGTCCACGCAGAGAAGTCAAGGGGGCCATCGGCACATTCCTCACCTGATCCTCTCTGCGACACATGTATGTGGGAGAGCCCCTGTGGGCCGTTTACATGCCTGTGAGGGGTCGGAATGCTACCCATACTCTGGACTTAAACTCTGTAAACACATTCAAGAGTCTTTGATCTATGACTTTAAATTAACTTGACTCATCAAACTACATAACAGAAGAGAAATCATTAGGATTACAGACAAATATCTCTTACAATTGTGCCATATTAGGATAAGATGAGACATCAGAATCCTTGTATTGAAGCCAAATGTATTAAAAGACAACACAGAAACAACACAGTGCCTTGAATAGCAATGGCAATAAAAATCAGTGCAGCGATTAAACAACAGCGAGTACAACAGAAAACAATGCCTTGGGATATGACTCCTGTGTTTATGCTGAGGTTCCAGGAATGCTCCAGTCTCTGAGGTACTGCCTGTTTATGTGCGTGTGCATTTCTGAAATGGAATGTGTGTGTGTGTGTGTGTGTGTGTGTGTTAAAAGAAATTTCCCCAGTGCAGTGTCTCTGATGTGCTGTTCAGTAACAGGATCTCCAGTCGGTTACCATGTATACCGACCCACCCGAGGGCCAGTCTGCAGGCTCGTTGTGACTCCTCAGGCTATATTTAGGGCAGGAACATGTGGCTGGACGACCTGTGACATGCACTGCTGGCACAAACAGAAGCAGAAACAGCTAGCCACACCATATCGTCACTGGCAAACCACAGTTACCGCATGTAGAGCCCTCCCCATCTACTGGAGGATCTATGTCAGCAAAACATTGCAAAAACAAAACCTCCGAGACCAATTTGAAAGAAACAGAAAACTGTGTGGCGTGCTTTAAATTTTGTTTTTAAATGAAAGCAAAACTAGTTTTCAATTGTGAAAAAGCAGTCATTTCAGTGCTAATATATAGCCAAACCAGTTGTTTGACTATGCCGTTTTCTGCAAACAGCGTGACACTCTGATGTGTCAGTGACACACGTGGTCCTAATAGATGTGAAAACATGAAAGCCCACACCCACTGACTAGTAGCATCTAGTTTGTGTGGGTGGGTGGAGACAGGATATTAGACAAGAGGGAGGCTGAATAGAAATGTTTAAAGACAAAGGGTCCCCAAGCAAGTCTCATTTTGAGCAGAAGGTACGTGTTTAAATACTCAGAGGAAGGTCTAAATTCATATAAGCACACAAGCATCTTTGATGTATAAGTAACTATTTTGAGCCTTTGAGGGAAATTTGGTCTTTTGGTGCATTTATCCCAAACATGAATTAGTGAAGCACACACTCACTACTACATTAACCTGGAGCTGTGCCCGGGAAGTTAGGTTAGGTTAGCAGTTAAGTGCCTTGCTCAGGGGCACTTCAGTCAATCCAGTCATGCCTATGTTCAGGCTTGCAATCAGCTGATATAGGCCTGCATGTTTAGCCAGCACACATAGTGACACCAACTTTACTTAAACTGGCATGGGGGAATGAGTTAGTGCATGTGCCAGTGGGCGAATCCTGAATTGAAGACAACACTGTTCTGAAAGGTTAAATGGTTAAAGACTGCCTATTTAAGTCATTAAAGGCCTGAAATAGTCTTATCACAAACCAAGCTCTGCAGCTGTGCAGGTGAACAAAACATAGTATGTGGCACTTTGGATATTGCAGAGTGCCAACAAAGAAATCTAATTTCTTTCAGTGTGTAAGGTGCTCTGGCATTAAGAACTCTTCACACTTTAACCCATGAATAGTCCACAAAAAGGGATCCCCTAAGTATCATTACATTGTGCCCTAAAGACAGTGTCAATTGCTGTCAAATGTCATGTTATCCTTCACTTGAAAGTAAAAAAAAAAAACAGATGTGGGATAAATCATCAATTAAACCCATAAGAGGCAAAGAGAACACAAACACTGAAAACCCTCCTCTGCTGCAGACTGTCAGACAAAAAAATGGACTTGGGTTGGAGATTATTATATTTGACAGTATTGCAAGGATAGATCCTAATGAATATATTAGCCAGGATCTGGAGGTGACGTTTGCACAATTTTACATGCCATCATGTCAATGCAGTAATTGCGACAAACTCAATATTGAAATGGTGCTGGGTCTTTGTCTATAATATTAATCTTATAGACGATTTCCCATAATTATGATCGGCTTGTTAGTATGGAAATAAACCCGAGTGAATCAAAGCTTCTCACTCAATTCGCAGGTTCAACATTAACCTTAAATGTCTTAGCCTAATATCTCTTCCTCATCGTAATTATCTCCCACTACGTACAACCATTTTCGAACCAAACTTTGAACACTGCATCATAATCATAGTGAGTTTTCAATGACCATGCGGAAAAACTGCTAAATCACAGTCTCAATTTAGCCTAACACTGTCCTTAACCTGCGAAACTATCTTGGCAAAGAGCTATGATATCAGCCAACTTAACAGACACATACATAGAGTACTCAAATAACGTTACTTATACAGCATGACATGACAGCAGTTGGTATTTAAAGCTAAAAGAGGTCGCCACATCCACCTGCCTCGCAGGCTGGTAGATTGTGGTAGTTAAGCCACGGTTACCATAGCTAGCTAGAGAAGTCTCTAGGATGTGTTTCAGTGCTGTGCAGGTTAGCAAAAACACATACGTCGCTAACGCTAGCGGGTTATACATTAATGAGCATCACAACACAATTAAACTGCATCACAACTATTTGCATACTAACTGAATTTATGTCGTTGCCAAATCTCGGTAAACCAGTGGTTGTCTGTATGAAATAGATCAAATCAAACTGCCCAGCTGCTTTCATGAGTGCATACAGAAGTGGCTAAGTTAGCAGGCTGCAGCTAACACGTTTAAATGATAGCAAGCTATTTCCCCTCCCCCAAACGTGCTAGCTAGCTAACCAAGCCGATGCCTGGCGGGCTAATAAACTGCCGTTATAAAGAAGTCATAAGCTAAAACCAAATACAATCACATTGTACACAAATAGATCTGTTTCGCTCTCTTAAAATCGTACTGGACGCTAAATCATCATGTAAATTAACGTTACTTGTGCTGCCGTGCATGCAACATCCCGTGGTTTTCCCTCCCTCCCTATTTGCCTATCCATGACAGCCCGATTCCACCCTGATATGAAACCTAGTTAGCTGCCTTGCTTGCTAACGTGTGAAAACTTGCTAAACTATCTAACGGTAGGCAACATTTGAAACATGTGATTTTTTATATCATACCTCGCTCTCCACGACATCATGATACGCAGGTGGTGGATCAAACCCCCCAGTCCCAGTTCGAGTACTATTCTCGCTGTCTCCACCGGGCCCCGATCCAGGCGCAGGCCCACTTTCCATCGGCTCGTATCCATACCCGAGCCCGGGGCTTTCGTTGGTGAGGAGCGCAACAGCTTCGTTAATGTCATTTTTGGCTAAACGCAGGGCTTTCCTAATAGCAACAGGGTCCGGAAAGCCCATACAGAGAAGCGTTGTCATATGTTGCTCCTCTTCAGTCTCCATAATTGATTGTTTTATCCTATAGATCTAGTAGGGTGGTATATTGCACATACCTCTAGCTGTGCACGCCGCCATGTTTACAGTCCGATGGTATTCTGTCACGACGGATGCCCATAACAGAGTCGAAAGCGGGCGTGTCTCTTTGCGACGTATCCAAAGCTTCAGGGAGCGTCACCTCGGCCCACCCATGTAACCAATCCAACAGATATGCAAGCTGTCAAATAAATTTATTTTGTTTTAAAGTTTTGCAAATACATGTATCATGCAGTCCTCGATTATATTTCTAGAACACATTCACTGAATTTCAGTTTAATTAATCTGGTAAGTGAAATAAATTAAAGATGTAGCAGTCAACTCAAAATTAATATCACAAGATTTACTCATAGGAACACTTAAAAATGTGATTAAAATCATACATTAACTTGAAATAAGCATGGGTAACCAGTCTTTTTACTGTCTATAATACTCACAGAGGGGAAATGCGTCACGTGAAAAGCCATAGATGATCATGTGATTATTTACATGGAAAATGGCCGCCACTGGAGAAGAGGCAGCTGCGATGGACAGTATCTCTAGAGCTCCTATTCCCCCATCGGCATTGAATTTAAAAACGGACCCAGATTCTCGTTTAGAAAGTAGCATTGAAGGCGTCGCTGAAAACCAGCCTCCTGCCTCCAAAAAGAGCAGCAACAACAGTAAGCGACAGGCCTGCATCTTGAATCATTCCCCACTAAACAAACAATGTCGTTAGCTATTAACGTTAGCTGGTCAGTTGTAATACATTTTGCATAGTAAAATCCAGCATGCAGTTATCTTAAGAACATCATTATTATATAACTAGCAAGCTGTTTTAGCCCTACATCACTCTATTTTGTAGGGTTATACCCACGATTTCTTCATTCCTGTGTGAACACCTCACTCAATAATTTGCTAGCTAGCTCTGTTACAAAGTAATAACTTTACTTGCACTCTCAGTTGTTGGGTTATACATTTACATACTAACACGCTTTGCATACTAACCTACTAAATATAAAGGCGTAGTGTAAGTATGTTTTTCTGGGCGTGCACGTTTTCGTCTGGGTTTAATTTGCACGCCATCGTCATTATTAGATTTAAAGTATGTTTCTTGAATAAACATGTCCAAATTTTTGCAGATGATGGGAGTGTAGAGACCGCCGAAGAGGCGGTCGAGCCAGCAGAGCCTGACATCGAGGAGCTCTGCAAAGACATGTTTGATAAAATGGCCATCTTTCTGCAAGGCGAGCTAACAGGTACTTTTGGTCTTAGTTTAACTCTGGATTTACTCGCAGAAGTAGTGGCAATATTCAGTTGATTTGCATGAAGGTCACCTAGTGATTTTGGACATTTTCTCTAAGTCTTTGGTTGCTCTCACTCATGAGCCTTCCAGAGGATCATTTAGACCAGGGGTCTCCAACCTTTTTTCCTCTAAGAGCTAGTTTGACAAAAT
Organism: Tenualosa thibaudeaui; assembly: GCA_027481765.1. NCBI lineage: Eukaryota > Metazoa > Chordata > Actinopteri > Clupeiformes > Clupeidae > Tenualosa > Tenualosa thibaudeaui. Next base: position 7,376,659 of record JAIFZK010000023.1, on the reverse strand, counting down.
CAATGTGGCTGAGAGCTGCTGTACTATTTTATGTCAGTATTACTGATAGGCCTGAAAATAAATGTTAACATTGTTTGCCATTTTACTGCACAATGCCACAATCTTCAGTGTTGTTTAAATTTGTGGCGCCTTAATTTTCCATAGTTATAGACAAATCTTGTGTGTACTACCAACATCAATTCTCATGAGAGAGCAGTAAGACTGGGATCATTTAGTACCAGACAGGGCTAGATGTTTGAATTTGATTTCATAGAGACTTTGACAGGTTTAACACTTGACTTTTGGAGAGCTACTGATGGCAGATGTCAAGCTACCTGTTGGAGACCCCTGATTTAGACACTTTGATGGTACTATGTGAATAATGCAGTTCTAAGAGATTTCTAACTGGCAACAGAAGCACCTGGTTAGAAATATAAGCGCAGACATTAAGCATAAATAAACATGACTTCATCCAACATTGCAAAGCCCAGATATTCAATGATCAGGGAGTTTATTTGTCAAATACATTGAAATACTAATGTAAGACATGTAGTGAAATTGCATAAATTAGAGTATTAGCTGAATAAAAGAGAAAAAAGAAACCAAATAAATGAGCATTAGTCCATACAGGATCAGGACCCACGTAGCGGACCCAGACATGGTTAGTTTGTATCCAGCACTTCCCAGACTTTGAAGTTGGACGGAGGGTTGACGTGTATGGGATAGACTATCGTCTTCAGGTGAGGTGGTTATGAAGATGGCATCACTTGGCCCACTCGTGGGAATGGAAACCACCACACAGCCAAAACTATTAGTAGCCAGGGCCACCGTCCTCCAAACTTGGCCAGCGGAACGCAGCCCTCTGCAGGCACATGGTCCCCACTCGAGCCATGAATGAACAATCCTCTACGCCGCTCCTGCACATCTCACTGTCACTTTTACAGCCTCGGCTTTTGTTGGATGCTTTGTGTTGGTCTGATTTCAAATTTGATTACAAGTATTATGGATATGATGGATATGATTTTGATGAACATTAGCAAGCAGAGTATTGTTTAGTCTAATTATTTTGTATTTCATGTTACAACCTGTACATCCAAATACAAGCAAATCCTCAAACATGCATAGCATTTAATTGGCACTATGAATGTGGCAAAGGATGACCTTTGCATAGAACTGCCCAGTTATGAGGAAACAAGCTTCCACTTCTTTTTAGAGCACTGTGTGGTCATAATTGAATGTAATTGAATTGTATATTTTCAGTTCAACTGTAAGAACTTTTAAGTCATTACACACACTCACATCTTGTTTTATCCATTACAGTTTCAGAACATTTAGAAAGCTAAGTTTCAGAAGATTTAGAAATGCTATTTTAATGTTGAAGATATCAGACAAGGCATAAAAACACATAGTTCTGCACAGTGCATGTAATTAATTGTAATTGTTGGCTAATATACTGAACGTTAATCAACCATTTTTGATCAAATCCCACCAGCTACCTGCGAAGACTACAAACTCTTGGAAAACATGAACAAACTCACCAGTTTGAAGTATATGGAGATGAAGGACATATCGATAAACATCAGTCGCAACTTGCAGGATCTCAACCAGAAATGTGAGTTTGTATTAGTTGCACAGGTACAAACATTACTGTAGGATTCCCTCAGCCTGGTAGACAAGACTAATTTGCTTTGCAAAGAGTCTGGACACTCTTTATAGGCATACGTTTACTTTGTGGTAGGTGGGAACTTTCCAAGCAAAACAAAGCCTTTTGGGAGTTCTTTGTCTAGTACTGTAGTGAAATGCAATATTGAGCAGAGGTACTATGTGGTGCCAACCTGGCTAGGATTTCTTAACATAATTCCCTGTATTTAGTGAGTGAATTGTATTGTCAAATTGATGACGATGTAAAGGATTTTTAGCCCAACAGAAACTAGCATTTCTCCCCTTTCCCTCAGATGCCAGCTTGCAGCCCTACCTTGACCAGATCAACCAGATAGAAGAACAAGTGACAGCCCTCGAGCAGGCAGCCTACAAACTGGACACATATTCCAAAAAGCTTGGTGAGCATTTCTTCATTACTAAACTATAAGGGTTCTACAAAATATTTGCACAGATTTTATGCCATTTTTTGTGTCATGAAAATACATCTTAGTTAATCAAGCTTCTTTCTTGACCCAGGTTATGAAAAAAATGTTTAACAGTCATAATCTATTCATTTCAGTTATGTTGTCACTGTTTCAGTTTCTGTTAATGAAAGCCCTGAATGCTAGAAGTGTTGTGCAGCTTGTTGGCTAATTTAATCTTCATTAAGTGTAATGGCACAGTTACTGCTTTCAATCCTGCACCACCTTATAAGCCAGCTGTTGCTCTTCACTACCTAGTCTACTTAGCTGACAAATATCAGATATTTATATGCATATCCATTGCATGCATGCTATTATTAGTTGGACATTTCCATCTCGGGTTACCTCCTAAAACTCCACCACCAGGTGGCACTATCTGCCCATATGTCATGGGTGTTGCTACTATGGTCTGAGGTTCTCATGAGGATGTCCATCCTGTGAATTACATTGTGTATTGTTGGGTTTTGTCTGTAGACCTAGGTTTAGCAACAGCAGGCCTTGCGTTCCAAAATGCTCAGTGATGATATATAACCTCTGTGCTTGTCTGAAAAGAGTTTCAGTAGAACCTCGGTTTAGTTTTCCCTGCTATTAGGTTAAATAGCAGTGTTTTTTTTTCAATTAACCATTTTATGAATGTGCCATGCATAATTTGGAACATCTATTGTTCTTGCAGAGGCTAAGTTCAAAAAGCTGGAGAAACGTTGAGGAGAGGATGTGGGGCTCTGTTGAACTGTGGAATTGTTGGACTGTGAGAGGTCTGAAGAAGACCGGGGTGCAGTCTGTTGCTGTCAGCCGGCTTCTAGAGTTAGAGACATTGGTTTGCTGTCAGAAGAGCGCACTCCATTCCCAACGTTAACGCCACGCTAACTCCCTTACATAAAAAGAGCAAAGAGCATGGGAAGCAAAGCATATCAAGAAGAGGTCATATCTGTTTTCTGATTCTTCACTTAGAATTACCTTAATGGAAGGATGCATTCTTTGTGGGGGAAAAAGAGTACAGGACAGCCTGCAAAATATGCTGCACTCTTATGTGTTGAAATGTATGCGTTGAAATCAAATGTCTGTGAAACCCTGTCATGCATTTTACTTTAATTGGCTGTACTTTCCTCAAATGAAATATTGCCCAGGCTGTTTGAGAAAATGTACGGTGTAACCTGACATTTGTGTTGAAATCTATGTGTTTTAATGTCTCTCACCTTAATTTCCAGATCCAATTATTATAATAACCCATCCTAGCATTAAATGAAAGTGTAACATGTAGTAAGAAAGGAGTATATGTCTACATTCCCTCCTGAGGGCAGCATATTAAAATGACATGCATGATAATTCAGATGTTACAGGACACCAAGTATAAACAAGCAGTGATGCTCCTGTGCAAACCAACATTAAAGTAAATTAAATTTTATGGCCATAACTTTGGATATTCAGGATTTATTGTGCCTGTGTTCTGATTTGGTAGTTTGACATTACATCTAACTAGAGTTAGTGATTTTGGAAGTAAGTCTTGTCTGTTAGTATAACACTGGACATTACTATGGATGCCTACATTGCTTTTATACATGAACTTCATCTGAGCAGTCTTTAAATGTCATGCAAACAGCAAGCATACATAATATATGACCAGGGACCAGTTCCAAGTAGGAGGTTAAGTGATAGACCTGGGTAACTTAAACTAGAGGAAGCGGTAAATCTTCGAATAGAGTAGCTTGCTCGCTTTGTTTAGTTGAAGAGAATGAGAACTTCTTCTGTTATCAGCTTTACCACTACCTCCAACTTAACTTGGTTTGCTTCTTAACCACCTACATGGAATAGCCCCCAGCTCTTAGGCCTTTAAGACAATCTCACTTGTTACCTTTTCTGAACTGTTTTAATAATAATTGTTTTTTGTCTTTAATAATAAAACACCACTGTAAAATGTTCTTGTAGATGGACTAAACTGTGTTTCATGTGTCTGTGTATGTGTGTGCAAGAGAATAACCAGCAGGTGGTAGTCATGTTCTACACATTAATGGATTCAGAACTTTTATCATAAACTTCCCAGTAAAAAATCTAATAATGGTATCTCATCATTGCTTTATGTCAGGCCTGTGTATCTAATGAAGCCTGTGTATATTATGCAATATGATCAGTAATAAGAACAACTCATAGGGCATTTCATCCATTAAACATCTCATAGTGTTGAAATATTCAGTGGCTTACAAGAATGAACATCTCTGTTCTTTGTCATCTTCACAGGTGTTTTCATATAAAGTTACATTTCTGCTGTATCATAGTTGCAGCTGTAAGAACCTTATGCTGATCATAAAATGTATGTTTTGGGATATTTAAGACATGGCTAACAACTGTGAGGGCACGGAGCATCAAACAGATGTACTTTTATACTGCACATGACTTCTCATCCATCATTTTAAGCAATTTCTGAGTGTTAAAGTGCAAACACACAAGCAGAGGAACACATGGACAAAGCACAAAAAGAACACATATATGGGCATTGGCCCTCTTAAACTTTGTCATTCTGTCAGCCAATCATAAAAGAATATTTTATTTCTACAGGTTAAGTTAATGTGTGAACCCCCCATCCTGCCAATCTTCTACAGGGGGGACTACTGAGAGCATCCTCAGCAGTACAATCACAGCGTGGTTTGATAACTACACTGCTGCAGAAAGAAAGGCCCTGCAGAGGATTAAAAAAGATCAGGCAGAAAAGAACACCCACTGTCTACGTAAAGCATTGCTAAAAAATACAACACACCCATCCCATGGACTGTTCTCCCTCATCAGGGAAAAGGTACCGCAGTATAACCGCCCGCACCTCCAGAATGGAGAAGAGCTTCTTCCCTCAAGCAGACACTCAAACTGTTAGTGACTAGCGACAGGAGCACAGTGTGTTAATGCAATTCAGTGATTACAAGCAAAACAATAGCATTAGGCCAACTCGCTCTTTCATAAGAAATTAGACCATGTCGGATTTTGAGACCTTGGGCCCTGTGGTCAGTGACAACTATGAACAAACTCTGTTGCACACAAACTAAATAATTTGGTGAGTGATCACTGTGCTGGCCTACTTGTGAGATTGTTTTTTTAAATGTGTGTTATTATAACATCTATTCTTTGCTTGTTGCCAGTTGCCCACCAGGGGTGGTGCCAGGGGGGGAAAGTTAAGATGATTCCAAGGGCCTGGCACTGATCGGGGGCCATTTTAATATTATAATCAATGTCTGGGAGGCCCAAAATAATTTTCTGTCATAGGGCCCAATATTTCTAGCGGCGCCACTGTTGCCCACTACTGAATAAAGTAGAGCTTTATCAGCTTAGCAAATAAGGTATTAATAATAAGATTAAGTCCTGTATAAGACCTGAAACATTCAAGTTGGTCTGTTTGCTGTGGGGCCCCCTCGGAGAAAACTCTAGCCAGCTATAAAAATGATAGTCACTGTGTATCTGATTTGTATTTCTGAAAAATTCTTTCAAGATGTTCTACAAAATTGGTAGGTTGAAGGAGAGTGGTCAAAGTTGTTTTATGAGTAGTCATGTGATCCACTGTCAGCTTAAAGTGTTACATTGGTCTTACATTGAAAAGGGTAAATGAGTCATTAACAGCATGTTTCAAAGCCTGGCGTTGGCAACAGAAAATCATCCACCATTCATGTGCCAAGGATAGACCTCTCAGACGAAAATGGATAATGAGAGGAAGGATTATATGCTCAAGGTTGGCTTTACCACCAAAACAAAACATGTTTTAATCTTTGGTGCTGCACACCAAATGAGACATATCAGGTTTGACCCCTGATTCTGACATTGATGGAAAGTCATTGCTACTGTTGTCAGGGCTGTTTAAGGACACGGCTGATAGTATTAGCTTCAACATTGGCACACAAACTAAGAAGGAGGCTTGCCTCATATACCTTTGGCACGTGTGCATACACACACACACAACCACACAACCAGAGACCTCATCTGTCCTAGGGCACATTGTCAGCAATTACTCTATTATCTAATGTAAATATTTGTCTCAGATGGACCATGGTGAAAAGTGTGACCTTAAAGAAGGATGTCATATGGAGTCGATTTGACCAGTGTCTGCCCAGGGGTGGAGTAAGTGAATGTGTGTGTGTTTGTGTGTGTGTGTGTGTGTGTGTGTGAGAGAGAGAGAGAGAGAGAGAGATAGGTAGACTTAGCTGGCATGAAAACACTGAAACACTGTCTGAAATCCATGGGCCGATCCTAAGGATGACTTTCACTTTCGACACGGGGCCAAAGGCACTATTAGCGACTAATTACCTCCTCACATGGACATCTCACTGTTCTGTTTATCATTACAGAATAGTCACATGATTCCAACCCTCTCACTCTCTCCCTCACACACACAAACATACACACAGACATGGGTCAAAGTGAGGACCTTAGAGAATGTATACACAATGTTGAAATCTGTAGAGCAACATTGCGCAAGTGTCAGATCCAGACATAGCTTTATTGAGCTCATCACTATCCATGTTTACAAAAGAACTGTGCTGATGTGTCTTGTGATGACATGCCTTTATATCCCTGCTGTGCCATTTGTTTAATACTAATCTCTATGTTTCCAAACTTTGTAAAGTGCTTGTAGGCTATGTGCTTATTCACTGGCATTCATTGCATGTCATTTAATAGGAAGCGATTCTACATGTGTTGACAGTGTCTGTCCCTTTATTTATGTGCTGGGGGTATAGCCGGGCCTTACATTAGCCACATCGTTCATACATTACCCATCTCAAAACACCACACATTATGTGTAATTACTTTTCTTCATTTAGTTGTAGAGTGCATAATTGTACAAGCACTGGATATAAAAGATATGTTGGCTTTACAGGATAAGCATTTGTTCACATTCTCTTGCTTTCACACACACACACACACACACACACACACACACACACACACACACACGCACTGTCACAGCAGTGAGCAGAAAGGATGGTTAGGAAACCAAGATCTATCATTCTCCAACCTGTGGGACCATGGGGCTACCTGATTCAACCTAAGTATCCTCAATCATGCTCTTCGTCAGTACAGAAAAGCATTTGGCCATCACAGGCCCATCCTATTAACCCATGTCTGTGAAAGGGATCATCCACTGATTTAAGACAGCTGACAGGGATTACAACAGGCTGCCATGTCAAATTTATGGGTGCATGTCTGGTATACACAGACACCCAGGATAAACATGTAAGATTCTCCATAAAAAAGTATCTTTATGGATTTAATTCTGGCACCTATAGTATTTCTTCAAAGTCATGGGGACTGCTTTTGATCGTGTCAGTGTTCATTTGAGTGTGAGTATGTGAGAAAATGCCCCTTCTCCCCTAAACTGGGTTTTCTAAACAATCTCAATAAAAAGCTGGTTGTTTTATGTTTCCTTTTGACTCCATCAATCACTCAAGAATGTTAAATACCAATCTGACCCCGGTTGCACTGAAAAAATTACATAAGCTTGAACTATAAACAGACTTCCTATACAAAGCTGGCAGACTTCCTGTCAACTTTGCCTCAGTAAAACTTCTCACAGTATGGATGTGAGGTTTAATCTGTGGCTGCCCTTCACATTGGTCACATTATAAGTCAGAGCACGCAAGGTGCTGATGAGGCCGCCAGTCAGACATTCTTCTTAATCATACTGTTGTTACATAAACCATACAACTCAGCATCTTCAATGTAGCTCACTGCAGTCAAAAAAATGTATGCCCTTACAACATGTACCATACAATGAGTTTGTGGGCACATCTCAGTGCTTTTTCAACACAAGTAGTTACGTAACACCCACTCTTGTGTTAATAATCACACAGCAGTCAAAGATTTTATTGGATCTGTCAGAAAGACTCTTAGCCTTGGCCTCCCATGCATTTTTTCTTCTCTGACTCATGTGGCAAGTTTTTGATGCACATATTGGTTTTACAATTTAGGAACAACATTCCGTCACCTTTGTTGATTATTGAAGGTCTTATTATGAGAACAGAGGTCATGCACAGGCACACTAGAAGTTTTTTTTTAAATGACATCAAGAGATCAAAAAGAATTTATGAATTTTATTAAGGGAGGGGGATGGGGGTACTCATGTTTCGTATGCATTTGTGTGAGGCAGAGTGAAAGAGAGAAATAGAAAGAAAGAGAAGAGTTACAGCTCTTTATATTATGTTACACGATCACTAACGGCCAGTTTAAGCACAGATTTAATGAGAGGTATGAGGCCTCACTTCGGTGACATCATTTCATTACTTGTGGTCATTTCATCACTTACCATTCTCCATTCTCCCTTCTTCTTCCAACCCCCCCCCCACACACACACCCTTCAATCTTTTCTTCTCTCCCTTTTTTTTTATTCTTTCATTCTTATCTTGCCCAACTCTGCTTTCCTGGGTCCCCTAGCATGGGTATTGTTGCACACTTGCAGTGGTCATAGATCATTGTTTGATCTGGCACTAGTATCCATTTCCAGGCGGCTCTGTCAAACAAGCTTTAGGCACGGCCTGGGCCACCTGCTTTAACTTAGGACACAATGATACTGCTGGGCCTCTGGCTCACTGATGAGGAGTGTGTGTGTGTGTGTGTGTGTGTGTGTGTGCATGGGTGTGTGTAGAAAGGGGGTCAGCTCTTTACCAACTTCTTCTGAGCTGTATTTTTTTAAAAATAAAGTTTTGTTTGTTTTTTAAAGAGAGGACGAGTGTATGGAGTTCAACAGAATTTTCAGGGGTTCTGTGTGGGAGTCGTGGTGGGACATAATTTGGGTTTTACGGGGGAAATTTGTGATAGGACATGATTCCAGCAGTCCCCTCTGTACAACTCAGTTTGGGGTACATTCCCACTGCAACAACAGCTGCCTCAACACTCGATAAGACTAATGCACTGATACAGTAATAATGATGTTATACAAGACATCGCAACAGACCACAGGACCACTTGCTGGCTCAAAAATACAGTCTGGGGGGATAGTATCATGTGACGTGCCGCAGCCAGTTGGTTGTTTTCATTCCTTTGTTGATTCTTTTTAAATGATACATAAAAACAGTCAAAATTAGGTTGTGAAGACATAAATGAGCAGTTTGATCCAAGGCATGACAAATTTGAAATAGTGCATGGCGGTTGCCTTTAAAATGCTGAATAAGCATAAAAATGATGTGTTTTGGCAGCCACTACTGCACCTTGAATCTGCCTTCATCTTTTTAATCTATGGATCTGAACTGTGGCTCACTGCAGCAAAGAAGGATAATTCATCTCGAAAAGGTTCACAAAGGAATCTTGCAAGGAGCTTGTCTTACACAAAACCCCCTTACTGATTACAAAACAATGAGTGCGGTTCAAGAATTACGGGCTGTGGTTTCGAGTTCAGAGGCCAAGACCTGTCAGGTAAAACACATACTTCAGGGCAACAGATAGCCAAGTTAAGTTCAGTGTATATGTGGGGCATGTGCAGATGGGGATAAGGATGGTGAGGGGGTGGTGGTCTGGGGAGGAATATCTGTCACTTACACCCCATGCATCATCCAGCACCTGATGGAGAGGAGGAGACACCGGCAACTGAGGTATACACATCAAATCATTCCAACTCCCCCCTACGCATGGTTATCACACCTTTGACATCCACACTCTAAACCCACAACCCTTGGTTATTTGTGCGCACACACACACACACACACACAGGCACACACAATGACCTCAACAGACAAAAACAAAACAATTGCCAATGTGGAGGCGTTACAGCACACAGACACATGCACACATGCACACACACACACACACACACACACATATGCACACCTTCTGGGTCCCTGGGAGAGTTTTTTTGGCTGTAGCCACTTGGCAATGTGTGGAGGACACTCTCTGACAGTGCTGAAATGAGAGCTGGCCTAGCGGGCCCACCATGGAACCAAGGACCTGAAGGTGGGGGGCCGAGGGGAGGAGAAGAGGAGAGAAGAGAGGAGAAGAGAAATCAGAGGAAGGGAAGAGAAAAGGAAGGAAGAGATGTGGGGAGCGAGGAAGAGAGTGTTCAGGCAGTGAGGAGTTGGTGCATTGCTTTGGCCTTGGGCAGCCGTGCAGAGGGACTGTTCTCATTCTGGGGGGTGGCGATGCAGGGGGGTCACACTGGTAGGCTGTTTTGCAAGCCCTGCTGGCTGTGGGGTGGTGTGTGTGTGTTTGTGTGTGTGTGTGTGTGTGTGTGTGTAAAGCAATCAGGGAATGGGGCAGAGGGTGAGTACAGATGACAGCAGAGGTGAGGGGTCATGAATTGAAAGGGGGAAATTACTTGGGGTTAGTGGTCGATAGACACACACACACACACACACACACACATATTCACACAAAGATAAGTTCTGAATTTTGACAGACATCAACAAGTGTTTTACATTGAATTACATTTACATTTTACAGTAATTATTGAGAGTGCAATATCTAAACCCTAATGCACCTCCAATTTTACGACCAAACTATTTTCAGAGAAAAAGTGAGAGAAACATGATACATGTATTGTGTAACTAAAACAACAAGTTCAGCAAACACTCACACAACTGTACGAACATGACAAGATTGTTTTCCTGAGAAATAGTTGGCTGACGTTGTTTTGGTGAAATTCAGAACAATGGCGTGATTGTGGAAGGGAGTTGCGAAAGACACTGTCCAAAAATGAAGCCCCCTGGTAAAGGGCTAACTGTTGCAAAGATGATACCACAGAAATCACTATGAGGGATTAAAGGAAGAGTTGCTGGCTGGGGGCCATTGTAGCCAGTGTTGTTTTGGCCATTGCTGTAGATCAGTGCTCCTGGAGCTCCTCTTGGGTGCTATTGACCCTGGGTAGGGAACAAAAATAAACATCTACAAATACGTCTTCCTCTCGACGGACACATTCCACTTAGGCCTTCACGTTGCTGAGCTGAATAAGATACAGAAATCACCAATGTCTGGACATACTGTTCAGCTCAGAGATTTAGAGTGTGGCACCACAGTTTTTCTTTCAGTTGATCATTTGTAATAACTATTCATACATTTTTTGGTCACTCCACAAATGATCATTACATATATTCATTACATATCATTACATATATCATTACATAATAGCTAACATATATATATATATATATATATATATACATGTAAGAGGAGCGAGGAAGAGAGTGTTCAGGCAGTGAGGAGTTGGTGCATTGCTTTGGCCTTGGGCAGCCGTGCAGAGGGACTGTTCTCATTCTGGGGGGTGGCGATGCAGGGGGGCCACACTGGTAGGCTGTTTTGCAAGTCCTGCTGGCTGTGGTGTGTGTGTATGTGTGTAACAATCAGGGAATTGGGTATAGGTGTATATCCCTGATCAGGCTCTCTCACTCATGTTTTGCCAGGGTTCATCCTCTACCAGCAAGAGTGTCTTGACACTTCAGCTGTGTTTAGACTGACCCAGTATCCTCCCATCTTGAGGTCAAAGGTCAGCATTTATTCTACATCCTATATTAAGGCCATTTTTTCCAGCAAAACAATGCCTCCACATGTCATCAGGACACTGGTCATTCTTACCTGTCATTTACTCATTCTCAATCAGT